>JAJJMB010016062.1:363145-468805 GCA_023531105.1 Papaver atlanticum
GGTCCAAGTGCGTGACTTATTGCAAGTTGGAGGCGCAGGGATACAGAAGGAACTAGGTGAACTATAGGTTTAGTTGCTTGGTCTCAACTATACGAAGTTGGTTTAGATTTTGTATATCGGCTTAATCCTGAGAGTATTCAATTCTGGACAAGGTCCCGGGGTTTTTCTGCATTTGCGGTTTCCTCGTAACAAAATCTTTTTGTGTCTTTTACTTTTCTATTTCCGCAATTATAATTGTTTTATTATAATTAGAAGTAAAATACACAAAAGTTAATTCCTATTTACTTGATAGCAATCCTATTGTGTTTGGTTAAGTCCAAACCTTTTATCAAGTAAACATACTTCGTTGTTATATTGTCCGGATCTTGTATCCATAGACGATCACATGAAGTGTGAACCGATTAGTTGTATTGTCTCAACTCAGTCCATAGACAATCACTTTCGAAGAAAGGACTTATAGGTGGAATTTTTTTAGATTGAGGTATATTTGGGTACCCTCCTCTTTTCAGGCAATTATGGTGAGTGTGTAGAGATTTATTATTGAATTGAAACCTAATTGGAGATTTTCATGTATAAATAGGGATGAGAATTGTGATGTAAAACTCATGCCTGGAGTAGCCAATGCACCAAGCTGTAGTAGTTTATTTTCAGTATTTCTTAATCATGTTCAAATTTAATAACTAGGGTTTAGATGAAACCCTTAATCTATTGCTAGTTTGATTCATGTTTCTGATATTGTTCTTGTTGTGCTTAAACTGTTTAGGATAGATTTAATTATAGTAATTCAATATTTTGCTCTCACAATGTATGGCATGCATCCATTGTAGTTAGAACACCACTATGCTCTAACATATTGTTTAAGGCTTAACAAAATACAGGATCATTTGTTTAGTCCAATTGATTTCGGATAAGAGAAACTAAGTTAATTCTTATCTTAGTTAGACTTATCAAATTAGAGGTTTCGGATATTCAAGTCTAATCGAATGCCTTGACAAGAAAAACTAGTTAACTAACCTAGTGTTTTTCTTGTCTAAAGAGAAAAGTATAACTTATTGTCTGAATAATTACAGCCTGATAAGAGAAATAAAGTTAATTCTGATCTTTATTTTGCTCTTATCGAAATAAGAGATTGTGCATATGCAATTAATCGGTCTAACAAGGGAATTATGTTTCTTAGTCGATTTGTTATACTATTAGGGAAAATTGCTTCGGGAAATTGTTTCCTTGATAACATATTGAAACTAAATTACTTTGTAGTTTTGGTTTTAATATTGGTTATCCAAAGTGGTATGTGAAACCTTCATGCTTAACTCTTATAGATTGTTTACAAGTCTTTAAGATTTGTAAGATCCTTTCGGTTTGTCCTTTATTTGCTCGAACCATTGTCATTTTGTGACAAAAAGGGGGACAAATATATGGAGTAAATAAGTGATTTTTAATCACTAGGAAAGGAAAATTGTGCTTAAACATTATATCTAACGAAAGAGTTAAGTATTGACTAAGAGGGAGAAACATATCATATTGCTGTGTAGTAATTCTTACTACAAAAGGGGAATAACAAAGATGTTCGGATTGAATATTTACCTAGATTTCCTTTAGGGGGAGTAAAAGCTTTTGTTATTCAAATGTCAACAACGAAATTTATTGATTGAATATATGCAGGTTATTGTGCCGTTGAAACTTGGAATCAAGCGTATGAAGAATGAGTTATTTTGTAATTCGTTTAGCTCCATATGTAATAAGATTTTTGTCATTAAAATGACAAAAAGGAGATTTTTAGAGCATAACTCGGTTGAAATCATCAAGCGTTGGTATGTCAAGTTTGGTTGTCATATTTTAGTATCAAAACTAATCTAGAGTCGCTTGATTAAATACTAGAGTCAACTTCGTTTAGGTTAGACTAGAAAGTATAGAAATGTTGAGACATACAAGTATTACTCCAAAGACCTGAAGAATGTGAAGAAGTAACGAACTACAACGACGATATCACTCTTCCACTTTAGGTTAATAATATTGACTTAAATTGTTTCATTCCTAACGTATCTTTCAAGTCGTGCTATATTGAAAACATAATTGCGAAGCTGTATATACTGTACATATTGTAAAATACTCTAGTGATGTGACATGATCATAATATTAAGGAATTAAACTACGAGGTATAACGCTTATCTTTTGAACTTCGTAGATATGACATCGACATAATCTTGTATATATTGTTATGATTATGTGAATGTTATGGTGAATATTTCATCCTAGGAAACAATGTTTTACATTTGTTTAAAGGAAGTACATTCATGAACTTGTTTCGTGAATCGAAAGGGAAATCAATAGGATTATTGGTCCGGCTATTCTTTGCAAATCTTTGGATGACCAATATGTGTGAGTTAGTAGAAACGATCTTAAATTAGGTTATGTATCTTGATATAACTAATCACTATGCCTAGAATTATGATTTGGTATGACCGATTGTGATAATTGGTGTAACCGATCTTAAGTAATCACCATGTGATGGTATGATCGACCCTTGTAATTGGTGTGACCGATCCTAGTAATTGGTGTGACCGATCATGAGTGTTGTGTGACCGATCCTTGTAATTGGTGTAACCGGTCCTGGTAACTGGCGTGACCGATCACAAGTAATACCATGTGTAGATGGAACCGATCCTTGTAACTGGTGTAACCGATCATAGTGACTGGTGTGACCGATCACAAGTATTTCCATATTTAGGTATAACCGATTGAACCCATGTATGTGATTTGGTATTTGATCAATCACATAGTAGTCTTGGAAAACAGGCGAACCAATTCTAAACTTGTTTGGAAATGTGGTATAACCGATTCCAAGAATACAAATCCATGTAAATATGAAATAAGGATTTGCAGTGAAAAGATGTCAACATACTTTGAACATGAGCAAAAACTCTTATCATTTATTGTTCAAAGATATTCCTTGGTACTCAAGGTGATCCTGTGCCGAAATAAATTAAGAATCTTTTAATTAAGGTTTTTGGTTTTATATGCTTTAATTACCAGCAATTAATGCATATCCCTAGAGAATAAAAATTAGTAATGTGCATTTACTAATTGGAGATTTTCTATTGAGAGATTTCGGAAATATTGGACAAGCATTTATTGGAATTAAGAAAACCGAATTTTTCCATATTCATTCCATATCTTGAGAATATCTTCGGTTTTGGAAATTCCTTGGTGTCCAAATATCCTTGGTCTATAAATACCTAAGTTTGCATTTCTAGCAAACTATCCTAAGAGCCCGGCAAACTTCATTTTTTGTTGTTTCCGGTGGAGCCATCTATTCAGAGAGGAAAATATCCTAATTAGGTGAAATCCCTTACGACCGCTCATTTGAAGACCTCTGTGGGATCAAGAAGCTCTACGAGTACAATTGGTGGGAAACTAGATAATTGCAGTGTTATTAGTTTTCGATTGATTTGATTGACTAACGGTTGTTTAAACTTTGATTGCACCTAGTTTGTTTATGCTTGAGAATCTTCTCTTCTGGTATAAGATTCACTCAAACTAGATCAGAGTATTGAGGGGATCTTTAGAACTGTTGTTAGATCTAAAGATATCTTGTGATAATCCATTATTAACAGACTCCGTTCACTGCGTGATTGATCACAAGAGATTCAAGTTGTGTTGTGGAGGTTTTGAAGATAAAAGAAGATTTGAAGTCGAAGAAGATTTCTTATTAGTTTTCGTATCTTGTGAATTGTGTGCACAAACCTTGATCGGCTGGGATCCAACTAAAATCAGTTTATCTTTGATAGACCTGATTGATTAGTTGTGTGAGATCGGCATTCTCTATATTTCTCTTTGAGATTTATATTGATTGAGTGCGAATCTATACTTGAATATTTCGGTAGTTAAAGTTAGATTGATCTAACCAGACAAAGGAGTTTATTAGATTAAACATAAGAGCCTTTTTCAACGACTCATCTAAATGTTGTAGCAAGATTGATTAGAGTGGTTACCAAACAGATTCTTCAATTGTTGTTTGGAATACGATCCAAAGGACTTTCTATTCACGTGCGTGAATCTAAAAGTCGAAGGCGTAGGGATACTGAGGGAACTAAGTAGCTAGGGGTAATCTTCTTGATCTCAACTATACGAAGTTGGTATTAGATTTTGTATAGCGGCTTAATTCTGAGAGTATTCAAAACTGGACTAGGTCCCGGGGGTTTTCTCCATTTGCAGTTTCCTAGTTAACAAAGTCTTGCTGTGTCTTTTACTTTGATTTTCACATTATAATTGTTTATTATAATAAAGTAAAATACACATATACGTTAACTCCGTAATACTTGATAGTGATCTTATAGAGTTTGGTTATTACCGAACCTATTATCAAGTAAGACACTTTGTTGTAGTATTCTCTCGATTTTGTATCCATAGTCAATCACACAAGTTATCTTGTTGGTGTATTGTCTCTATCTCGTATCCATAGACAATCACACGAAGTGTGAACCGAATTGTCGTATTGTCTCGACTCTGTCCATAGACGATCACATTCGGTAGAGGACTTATAGGTTGATAAATAAAAGATTGTGGTGTATTTGGGTACCCCATCTTTTCAGACTGATCATAATCTATTGTAGCCTTGATTATCTTTAAGTTCTATTCTTAAAGCTAGACACTTTTCTAAGTCTAACTCTGGAGATGTCTTCATACTATATTTGTCCTTGGATTTGGAGAACAAATAAAACTAGTCCTCTATTTGTTCTTGGATTTGGTGATGTCTTCATACCATAAAAGATAAACATTTTTCCTTAATTGTTGGGGTGACCAATTTATTGACCCATGGTGTGATAACTGGAGTCCCACCATGAGGTTTGCCGCCTGACAAACCTAATCCCTTGGTTCCCCAAGATCTCAATTTTAGAGTTTCATACTTTATAAATTGGACCGAATACTGGAATATATCTAGATTAAATACATATTTTGAAATTATTTGTTGAGAAGATCGTCTCTATTCCATTAAGCCAGCTTTTATCTCCTTATAGGAGAGATTTGAGCTTCCAAAGAATGACAAATGCTTCCTAATTGGGTCGCAGAGGTCCTCGACCTTTCCCAAGTAACAATCTTTGGAAATGCGTTTTTGGAAAATTAAAGTGCCTCACCTTATTCAGCTCTTTCTCTAGAAAGCTACTAGAAGTGCGATCCCTGTCAGAACTGTTCTTCAAAAATATAATGCCCATTGACTGTGTGATTTGTCCCAAATGCTCTATTTTTGATGAGTATGTTATGTATGCTTTAGTTCTAGCCCCTTTGCTAGTTCCGTTTTGTATTCCTCTCCTCCTTGTCAGCTTACAAATCCGTTCTTTGGTTTTACTTTTCCTGACTGGCTTCATCTCTAGCTTATTGATCTTGTTTTTTGTTTTTCTGAGGAGCCTGAGTGCCTTTTTTGCGTTAATTCTGTGGTCTATTTGGAGTAACAGAGTAATCTTATTTTCTGTTCAAATAAGGAAAAACCAGGTGTTGTTATAGATATAGCTAGATCAATACGCAATTTCAAACTTTATAAGCAGATGGTGGTATCATGATGAACCACCAAATTGTATTATGCAGCGTCTCACTTTTAATGAGGATTAATATAATTTTATGTCTGTTTCCTTCACAAAAAAAAAAAAAAAAAAAAGATATAGCTAGATCAATGATAATAATTAAAAAACCCATCAGTCCTCCTAAACCTTTTGGGAATTTAATCGGTAATTAATGTGAAATGGATGCCTCATCCTCCACGATGGACTAAGCGCAATACTGATCAGTGCTTTTGATGCTATTACATTGGAAAATGGTGCAGGTGTGTAATGAGAGATTCCTCCAGTAAGACTTCCGTATGTGCTGCTATGATTTTTGAAGTGTATTCACCAGAAAAGGCCGAGACTCGTACAATCTGAGCAGTTTTGACGAAGGCAGTGGAACTACAGCTTACTCATGTCATTGTGGAAAGTGATGCTAAGATTTTGGTTGATCAATTTTCGGCATGAATTTTTGAAGACAACCAACGGACGAATACTCTTTTTTAAAGATATTTCTTTATTTAGTTCCGGCCTCATGGCACTTCATTTTACTTTTCAACCAAAAGTCTATAATAATGTTGCTCATACCTTGCCTCAATATACAATGGGATAAGGACAACTATATTCCCAACGTTCTGCGTTCTGGTCTAGACCTCCCGTATGCTCTTGCCTACTGTTGGGGCAGACAATTAGCCTTTCTAAGCAAAGGCTACGGTATGAATGTGTTTTTCACGCATTCACCACCATATCCACTGAGAGACTAGGTGAAAGAGTGTTTTCCGCACTATGGAAGGAAAAGAAAATAGATTAAGAGGCTGATCATCAGCCGCTTAAGAAAAAAAAATCACTTTGGCGGCTTATCTTTAGTCGTTTTAGATATATTTAGGGTTTTTTAATAATAAAATTAGGATGGAACCCTTTCTTAAGGGTTTTAAATAAATGAAAAGGCTAAAAGAATGCTTAAGAGGAAGATCTTCAACCGTTCAAGGTGTTCTTTTTCCTAACGGTTGAAAATCAGCCGCTTAGTGTTCACTGTTGCCCACTCCTTCGATCCAATGAGCGTATGAATGATTATTGAGGAATGAGTAAGTGTTGTCACTCTATGGTAGCACTTAATTTGATTAAATCCAGTGAGACTCATTCATATCAAATGAGAACCCCTCGTTCGGTAGCCCTTGCTCTAAGGCCTTCGGCTTGGGGAAAAAAAATGGAAAAAAAGAAGAGGTTGATCTGGGCCTGCCCAAAAGTGGACTATTTTTCCCGTAAAGTTAGCTTCCCCCACCCCCACCCACGACCTCACTGATTCCTCTTTCAGTTTTCCTTTGAACATCTTGTTTCTCCCGCTTCTCTTTTATCAGCCAATATTTTGAGGTAATCAACTGTTCGTGTTAGTTCATTTATGTAATCAAGTACTTTCCAGAACTGAATTTAGTATCAGTTCTCATTTCTTTGGGATTTTAATTAGGTATTTCATTGGGTTTTGTGTCAAATCCATAACATGTATTTTCCCGTCAATCTAGGGTTAGTCTCAATAATTTGGTATCACCATTACAAGGGTGTTCTATGAATTGCTTGAGTGTCCTGTTTGTACTAAATCTGTGCACATTGATTTCATTTTAGGTCAATGTCAGAGAATGCATCCAATATTGTTGCTACATCCAACTCTGGTACTCCTTCATGTTCAGTGGCATCACAAATACCATCACTAGATGATGACAGTGAAAAAAGTTCATCAGGTTGAAGGAAACGTACCCAAGCACAGCTGATTTCAATTGAAACAGGTAACCAAAGTAAAAAGTTCACGAATTGGAAATTCAATGCTGAACATAGCAGATTACTTATTGCAAAAATGATTGCTAAGCATAATTATCCTATAATATGGTCTGGAATACATATTTTCGTGAGTTCGTGATGTCTCTCACCCCGTCTGCCAATTTAGTACTCGATGGGAATACAGTTACAAAAGAAGTTTCTAAACTGTATAGTAAGTTGAAACTTGAGTTACAAGGGTGTTTAGATTCGTTGACATCTAAATGCAGTCTCACTATCGATACACGGACAGTTAGTTCAGATCCAAATAATGGTTATTGTTGTGTAACTTGCCACTATATAGATGATGATTGGAAGTTACATAATAAAATAATTGCGTTTGTTCCGGTGTCATATATTGGGGAAGTTTTAGGGGAAGTCGTTAAATCAGTGGCATTGGAGTGGAATATTGAGGATAAATTGTTTGCTTTATCTGCTGAGAATTGTTCTAGCAATGATGTGATGACGAGGAACCTCAAGGAATGGGTTAATGGCAAGGGATTTATGGTTCTTGAAGGGGACTTATTTCAAATGCGGTGCAGCAACCAAATATTACAATTAATTGCACAAAAGGGTATGGAAGTGGCTGCTGGATTGATAGTAAAAATTCGAGAATGTGTTAAATATATTTGGTCTTCACAAAGTAGAAAAGAGAAGTTTGAAAGTGCGTTGATTCAAGTGAAACTCGCTGGGCGGTCGGTAGATTTAGATGTAGGCATGACATGGGTTTCGACTTATCATATGCTTAAAAGTGCTACTGATTTGCGCCAAGGATTTGTGCGTTTAGCCAAGTTAGACAGTGGTTTCAAGTGTCTACCAAATTCAGATGAGTGGGAGCAAGGGATAATGATTTGCAAGTGTTTGGAAGTGTTGTATGATATAGCAGTCAGGTTTGCACATGAGCATCATCCAACAACAACTATGTATTTTGCAAGTATTTCTGAAGTTAACATGAACATCCGTACATGGGAATCTAGTACCCATAAGTATATTAGAGAAATGGCGTTGGAGATGAGAGGAGACTTTGACAAATATTGGAGCACATGTAATTTGTTGATGAGCGTTGCAGTGGTTTTAGATCCACGGTATAAGGCGAAATTGGTAAATTTTGTTTTACATAAGTTATATGGCGAACATCTCTCCAAAACCTACATCAGCAATTTTCGTCAAGCTTTGAACAATATTTTTTCATCATATGAATCTCAAAGTGGCTCTTCAAGTCCCGGCTATTTTGGCAACTCATTTACAGGTGGATTAGGTTCAGCTAACCTTGAGAATAAGAAAGTTTCCTCACTTTATCTTGAATTTGCTGAGTTTATGAAGCAAAACAGTAATGATGTAGTTCAAAAAACAGAGCTGGAGAATTACTTGGAAGAACCATGCATTAAGTTTCCAGAAGGCGCCGATGAATCAAAGTCTGATGTATTGAGTTGGTGGAAAAGCCGTGCCCCTAATTACCCAACACTTGCAAAAATGGCTCGTGATATCTTGGCTGTTCCAGTGTCAACTGTATCTCCACATTCTGCCTTTAGTGGTGATAATAGGGTACTTACAGGACCTAGGGCTTACCTAGCTCCAGTAATCATTCAAGAACTAACTTGCTTAAAGAGTTGGTTGCCGTAACTCGATGGTTAGTACTGTTCTTTGTTATCATTATTGGTAATTAGTTAGCTACATCCATGTCTTGCAATGATTCCTTGTTATTTCAGATGTTGGTTACAGTAATCAAACTTAGGCAAAGGTGGAAATCAACGAGGCAGTATATTTATATATATATATATATATCGGTAATTTACTTATTGCTCTAGTAGTACTCTTTGACTTTCTTCTACGCTGAGCAATTTTATTGTGTTAGTGTTTAGAGATGGGATACCACGTCATTGTAATTTATCCATGCTTGTTATGTTTGAATTCGAGCAGCTTGGTATGTATCTTAAGTTACGTGATTTTCTTCATGACTTTGCAGATAAAGTTCTACTGTTTTCATTTCAGTTGCATTTGTTATAGGTTTTTGATATCTGGGTTATCGCATTCCTTTTACTGCTTAATGAGAAAAGCATATGAAAATTTTGCTGTCATGGTTTTTTGGTCATGCCATTTTTTTCTTAGGCCCTGAATTGTAGAGAAACTGAACCGAGGCAGAGATATAAACTAAACTTTTATGCCACATCTAGGACTATTTTGAATGATGGAATGGGGAATTGCATTATTGGTTCGTTAAGATGTGAAACCTAGAGAAATTGAAACTTGTTAGTTTTCTGTGTTACCATTTTTTTTTTTTTTTTTTGGTGGCTATAGGCACCTTAGTATGTTTTGCCTTTTAGTATAGGCTTGTTGCAGTTGAAAAGTTAAATTTCATCTTAAACAATAGACATAAAGGTTTCTGTGCACTAGCATCTCTCTTGTGGCGAGACTCTGTTGGCTATACCAATCCTGTACTGAACACCTAGAAGAAAAGAACGAATCTTCGTTGTTGTTGTTGTTCTTTATTCTTATCCCTCGTCATCATCTATGTGGCTTCTCCTCGGCCTCCACTTATCAAAACCTAACCCTGATTCGCGATTAGTTTGACCACAGAAATGATAGCAAAACCACATGAGAGCAGATTGTATCTTCTGTAAGCAATCATTGTCATATGATTATACCTGACATGTATTGTGTTTGTGGTTAAAAAGCATCTCCAGTTTCCTTATTTCTTATTTCCTATTTGGCAACTCGAAAATGCTTCCCATCCCCCGACTCATCCCCACTCCATTCCACCACCTCACATAACACACGTAAATGGACCCCTGTTTTTCCCCACACCATCTCAACAACTGAATCAATGGTTAAGATCACTGCCACCTAATGGTGGAAAATAGTGGGGAAGGGAATGGGAGAAATGTAGCAGTACCACCGTGTCATTTTCACACAACTAGACACCATAATGTTCAGCTGAGTGTGCAGTGGTAGTTGGCGATTTGATTTGTTTAAGTGTTGGGCATTCTTTGAATTGAATGAAAATCCTTTTGACAAACCTAATTTGGATGACTAAAATGCTGACAACATCTTACTGTTTTAGTTTACCCAAGCATGCCTAAAATGCCCTTGGTATTGTTTTGGAATTAGATCTAAAATGGCCAACAGATGCTTGTTTTTCTATCTGCTTGATGAAAGTACTGATGAACAATGAGGTGATAAAGAAGATTTGCAAGGGATTACAAGTGTTGCAGGTTAGCTGCTTAGCTTAGAGATACCCATAACCCCCCTCAGGCCTCAACTTTAGTGCAAGTCATGGGCAGCTCGGTGTCCACACCATGAGTGGAAGATTATCAGGGAAATATTTTTTTTCTTTTTTGAAAAGCATAATTGTACGGTTGTTGTTTGGTGTGGATAACTGGATATGTTAAAATGTTGTTGGATGAGTTAGTAACTCCACAAGATGAGGTTTTAGATTTGTTTTCTTTATAGAAAAACAAAACAAAACCAAATTTAGTTTACCAGATTTTTTTTTTCTTTTTTTTTAGCCGGACAGCACAAAATCGGCCCATCTCACATTGGAGTGGGACCTACCTATTAAAAATGGGATCTCTTTAACTTTTGTAGGTAACGTGGGAGGGAACGGGTTTTGTGTGGCTTTTGTGTTGTCCATTAAGGATTATTCCAGAAATGTCATTACCTGGATGATTCCTGAACCCAGAAGCAAAATTTCGAGAGAATCCTACAATGGTTTAGGGAACAATTCCATCGTCAAGATAGGTAACAGGCTAAAATGTCCCAATTTTATTTTATTATCGAGATAAGTTTTGGTGAATCTTACGACTTTGTAAAAATTTACACGCAAGAAAATATTCTTCCGTATCTTTCACAACCAGAGTGTTTCATGTATTGGTATTACCACTACATGCATAAATTAAGAACAAGAAAATTTCGCTTGAGTTCACTTTTGGTAGTAAATTAGTAATTTTCTAAAATTAGAATGATCATAAGCTATACTTAGAATATAAAGAAACCTTCGGAGTCACGCTCCAGACCAACTGGGCAAACCCAAGTTGTTGTTAGGCCCTACTTTTCTTGCATAGTGCCATAGCCGTGTAAAAACGACTACTACATAAACCGATCAAGAAACATTGAGTGGGTTACTATTCACCGGAGAAAGAATTCAGGCGTGGTATTTTCGTCATCATGAAAATTCATCAGGGGTAATTTCGTCAGAAAGAACCCTCGATATTTATCTTCACAGTACTCTCTCACCTACTCTCCTCCCGTCTTTTATTTTATTTCCCACCCGTTTCTTGCTACCTTCTAACTTGCGCCTTCTTCTTCTTCCTCCTGTTTTCTTCCTGCCCCACGTTTCCATTGTGCGTTTTTCAAGACTCTGTCTCCACTTATTAAAGAATTCCAGGGTTTTCAATTTCATTTCTAAATCCCAATTTCAATCTTCAGCATTCTGATTCTACTCTGTAATTAATTTTCTATTTTTTTTTCATTAACTTAAGATCTTATTTGATCTTTTAACACCTCTAATTATATTTAGAGTTTGTAAATTTTGATTTTTTTTCTTTCTCTGAGGGTTTTTGGTTTTGGGGAAAATGGATGCAACTACATGTGCTTCAAGTTTGAATTGTTATTATAAGCAAAATGGGTTTAATGAGATAGGGAGGAAGAAATCATCTAATGGGTTTTTGAGAGTATCATCTAACAGAAATGGAGAGATTGTAAGTTTAAAGATGATTAAATCTAGGGATTTGAGATGTAATAAGAATTTGGGGCAGAGGAAATTGGAGCTTTCTTGTTCTTATAAGAATTATCAAGGTATATAAACTGAACACCCAGTTTGTGATTTCTTGTTTTATTTGATTGTTGTTTTAATGATTCAATTGTGCAATTTAGTTAGTGGGTTTTTGAATATGTGTTAAAAGAAGTGAAATTTTTGAATAATTATGATGATTCAGTGATTTGTATTGGTAGATGTATGACTCGTTGTGACTCACAAGATTTAATGTTTCTGTGGAATGCTTAAAGAACGTGGATTTCTATGAAATGACCTAGAAAATGATTATTACACGCTATATGGTTGATTTAGGCATTGTTCCTAATAACACTTATATGATGTAGTTGTCTCATAAACTATTTGTTCACTTATGCTCATAATTATATTGATGACTGTAATGTAGCTCCAGCATTGGAGTGGGAGAAAAGTCGCGGTTTAGTTGACGAGCCTTCCATTTTGAAGGTATATATGTCACTGAATAATTGAATTATTTTGCTGTCTTTTAAATGCCTTATTTGTATAATGTATGGAGTTCAGATCTTTAGCTTCTATGAGTGTGTTTTTTGTCCATCTGTCTGTTAAAAGTTTTGTAAATCTCTGCAGAAAAAATCTCAAGATGTTGTGCCATACATGAATGGACGTTGCATATATCTTGTTGGTAAGTGTTCTTATGTTCTGCGTCTATCATATTAGTAATTTTGTAGGTTATTCTTGTTACTGAACTCTATGCATTAAAATACAGGAATGATGGGTTCTGGAAAAACAACCGTGGGCAAGATTTTGTCGGAAGTATTAGGTTATTCTTTCTTTGACAGGTTTGTCACTGCTTTCCTATTCTGATTCTCCTTGTACTATCCGTTTAGTTAATTTTGTCTCAAACTAAAATGCGTATGCAAGTCCAAGTTGCTTTCAGAGTGTTGGTATCAACTCTTAATGAAAGAACCTATTGGAATGCCACTGAACATGTTGGGCATTGCAGCCTTGTTGGACTAGAAGTTTTATTGTTCTCACTCTGTAGTTAGCCTTTATAGGGACTTTACTATGGGTTCTCTGGTTAAACAGAAGAACTATAGAATTTTGTGATGACCAACATGGTCTAGTTTTGGTATTGATTTCTGGGGGAACTTATCCATTAAAGTGGTTGGTATTTACTGAAGTCTATTTGACCAGTTGGCATTCACTCTTATTAACTGAAATCTGGAAATGTATATGCTGGTCAGCGATTGTTTTTCTTCTCTGATGAATGTTGGTTAAAGATCCTTAAATAGTTGACTCCTTGTTACGTGGAACTCTTTAATATGCAGATGTTAACTAATATTGATTTTGTATGCAATGCTTCTGGTTATTGCAGTGACAAATTGATTGAACAGGCTGCTGGTGGAACTTCTGTTGCTCAGATCTTCAAACAATATAGCGAGAGTTTCTTCAGAGATAATGAGGTACTTTAAAGCATTTTGTTAAGTACCTTATCATACTCGCTTTCGATTTGGTTGGTGTTTCACTTTCGATTGGGTTGGTGTTTCTCCATTTTCAAGCAATGAACTGATGATTCTTTCTGGGTTTTCTTCTATGTGTTAAGAGTGAGGTACTGAAGGAGTTATCTTTAATGCGTCGGCTGGTTGTTGCCACTGGAGGTGGTGCGGTAATTCGGCCAATCAACTGGTATTCAGATATAGATATATGTTTCTCTTAACCTTTCATAAATTTAAAACTTTTACAATATCTTCAGTTGCTTACTTGTGTATATAAAATTATAAATGATATCCAATTTCTTGAATTATTTCAGGAAATATATGAAACAGGGTATCACTGTCTGGTTAGACGTGCCTTTGGAAGCTTTGGCTAGACGAATTGCTGCCGTAGGGACAGATTCTCGGCCTCTTTTGCATCAGGAATCTGGCGATCCTTACACTAAGGTGACTGAACACACTCATCTTTGCATTGCCAACAAGGATTCTCGTAAATAAAATTGTTGACAAGATTTTGCTTAAACCTGATGGACTGCAATTCCTGTGAAGGCCTGAGTTTTCTGACAGATTCTGTTTTACTTCTCTATAGGCTTTACAGCGACTTTCAACACTTTCCAAAGAGAGAGGTGAAGCATATGCCAATGCTGATGCTAGAGTTTCCCTTGAACGTATGTTTCCTTTCTGCATGTTATTCTCTTCTCTCGTCACTATTTATAAATTTTAATACATGATTAAAATCTAGCTGGTATTAAAATCATAAATTCTACTGTCACAAGGGTAACACAGTATGTAGTCATCACGAATGACTTTTCTGTATTGATGACATTACACAATATTGTAGTGGATCAATTATTTCTGCCATAATGATTCATTTTTGCTAGTTGCTGAATTTATATTGCATTTCATGATGCAGATATTGCAGACAAATTAGGTTATGATGATGTTGGCAATCTTACACCTCTTTCTATCGCTGTTGAGGTTGGTTTTCCTTTGCTTTCTAGTTTCTGTTTTCTTGCTTTCTTCTTTCCATTTGAAAAATACAGTTCTCTTCTTTCTTCCTCGTTATCTCCTCTGTATTTATCTTGTCCCAAGTTATGAGGTTTTGAGATACGTAATAAAGCATTTATAATTTGCAATTGATTTGGTCATTTTGAATAGAACCCTGGATTGCATCCTTTAAACAGCTTCTTCAAAACAATTTACGCGATAGTTTAGGAAATATTTCTGAAAGAAAATGATAATGTCATGGCTCAAAGACTTTTTAGGCAAACAGTTCAAATCAGTCATTATCGTCGATCAGTGCACTGCTGTTGGGAACCAGCCTATTTACGTTGAAGTTCATTCCAAATTACATGTCAGTCAAATGCAATCGCTGATTTTTTGCTGCATTCTATATATCCTTCCATTATCCTTGTAGTATTTCAAAACAATAAAAAATGAGAGGCCAGAATAGGGTCAAGTTTTACAAGTTGAAGATATGCAGCAATATGGACACGCTTCATGGTCCAGGATTCTAGAATATAGTCACGAGAAATTCTATCCAACTATTATAGCTCTTTATTATTGATGGACCTAAGAAGAACGTAGTTAGTATGCATTTAAACATGCCAGAGTTAACTACCATAGTCCTTCGAGTATTGCATTCGACTTTATTTTACCATTCATTTGCTCCTTTTTTGTAAGAATATAGTACGGTCCTGTCACTTGTTTTCTTTTGAAAATGTCATTCCCCTGTTCAGATGTTTCACTTGATGGATTTTAAAGTCATCCGACATAGTTGCATGATCAGTAATTTTATTTTTCCTGATTGATCTTACAGTTACCATATTTCTTGTTCTTGCAGGTACTTGAACAAATTGAAAAAGTCCTCCAGGGTGAAGAAGAAACCGCTAGAAATTTGTAGTCCGCTAATTAGCTCCCTGCTGAATAATTTTCGGCCATAAATGTTGTAATTCTTGTGTTCTATTTATTCTTGTCATTCGATATAATCATCGCTTGGTCCATTTTTTTTCTTTCATTCAGTCAAGCATGATGCTCAGACTGATACCAAAATGAAGCAGTTGTAGAAACTCTTGAATTTTCCTGAGCACCGGCAGTGCAAAATGTAACATTGTACAATATTTACTACATCATCATGTAATGCTCCAAAATGAATGCATCTATTTATGCTCTTAATTATTTTTTTCCGGTATCTTTGTTGGGTTTCAGTGGTGTCCAATTGGAATTCTATGTTGGGTTTCAGTGGTGTCCAATTGGAATTCTAGACCTAATTTGTTTGTTAAAAATCATATCGACTTCTTTCCCAGTAGGGGTGTGCAACGGACGGACGGATGCGGATTAGGGGTCACCCGCGTCCAATCCGTCAAAGTTGCGGATTTGGAAAATCCAACCGTGTCCGGCCCAATCACCCGCGGATTTGACATCCACGGATAAACCGGTGAGACGGACCGGATGCGGATTAATCGCGGATTTAGTAAAAAAAAAAAAAAAAAGTAAATATACGAATATCATGTGGGGAAGAAATGTATAATCACAAAAAGCTTGGTGCAAGCTACGGGAAGAGCTAGGAGGAGCAACTAATACTTCTTATATTAGATAACAGGTTAGATGGACATTTCTTTAGTTCAGTAAATAGTGTTTACTAGAGAACGAATGGAGGAAACCTTCTATGCTTACCATCTGATCTTTGATAATAAAAGCCATGTGCTGTTGCTGGCATTAGCAAAGAACCCATGTGCATAATTTCTCGTGTTGGCTCTCTGTGTTAACCCTGGTTAATAACAACGATACATACAGTTCGTATCATGCGACAATATTATAACAAAAGGAAACCAATTAATGTTAATAGTGGAGGGAAGATGATTAAAGCTAGATATGGAATCTGTGGAAATAATCCACAAAATAGAAATAATGCAAGAGAATTACCTCCATTGTAAATGGCACACCAGTATCAGAAGAGACAAGTAACTGATTGCTTCAGCTCAAGATGACCCTAACTGATTGATTCTCACCGGTCATAAAACAAAGTAAAACCTAGTGCCCTACGGTGCGGGTGAATCCGCGAATTTCAAAGTCCAACCGCAACCAAACCGCTAAAAGTGCGGATTTGAAAATCCCACCCGTGTCCGGTCCATAAAGCTTACGGATTGGGTTTCACCCGCAATTTTATGGACGGATACGGGTGAAATCCGTGGTTACAGACTTTTTGCTCACCCCTATTTCCCAGTATAACTGTATAAATCACTTGCTTTTGATTATTGAATAGACCTTCATTAAGAGCCCAAGTTTAGGCAGTTATAAATGAATGAACTAATAGTCTCGGTAAATAAGAACAATGCAAATCAACGGTACTAATCTGATGAATAACTGCCACATACATAAGACAATTTTGGGGCATAAAACAAGGGATGGTGGGTCATAAGGCCAACAAAGGGGTTAGTACCGTTATTTATCAGGCCAACAAAGGGATCAGAACCTTCCACTTTAATTGGTAAACTTCACACCCTTCAAAGGAATTTTTTGGGGGTCATAAGGACAACAAAGAGATAAAGTTTATTTCTAGGTCTAATTTGAACAAGCCTAAAGAACTAGGTGGGCTAGGCTTTACAAATCTAAAGACATTCAATGATGCTCTCATCTGTAAGTTGGCGTGAAAAGCTGCTATTAACTCTGATGAACCATGGGTTATATTTATGGAGGCTAAGTATCATTATGATATATGTTTTCTTCGTCAAAATAATCTTAGTGAATTCTATTCTTGGATCTTTCCATTAGAGATTTATAGATGCAAAGATACTATATACAAGAATAGTTTTTGGAATGTTAGGGCGTGGTACCAAAATAAAAATCTGGCTAGACAGTTGGGTTATTGGTTTAGATCATCCACCTGAACCAAATCTAGGTTTGACTACTCCTTCTAATCTTCTTTATGTGATTGAACTGTTTATCTCTAGTACTAAATCTTGGAATGTGCAGCTTGTCAATGATACTTTTTCTACTGATTTTGCGGATAAGATTTTAGCTATGCTAATTCCTAGGGTTGGTGTTGATACTCTAGTTTGGAAACCAGATAGGAAAAGAATTTTCACTGTCAAAAGCAGTTGGATTATCAGTTACTTTAATGCAGGAGATGCACAAGCAGATGGATTATGGCAGTGGTAATATCAAAATATTATACTTGCTTATGACTAACATTTGGTTTATATGGAAAGACAGGTGCTCACTTATCTTTCAAAATATCAAGCCAAACAGGCAGTTAACAGTGGAGAGAATTCTAAACTTCATTAACAATTGCAGTGTTACTAGAATGGATAAGTTCAAATACAGACTTGGAACCCTCCTGACAGGAATTATAGTAAAATCAATATTGATGCATCTTTTGTTAAAGAGACATTACAGGGTGGTATTGGTCTAATAAGTCAAAATTTTGCAGGTGTATGCAATGGAGTCATAGAGAGATATTTCAATGGAGGGATGCTATAGGATTATGGGGTGGAACAACTGGAATGTCTTGCCATGAAAGAAGCTGTTGAATGGGCTGCTGCTGGAGGTTATGAAAGTGTAGTTTTCGAATCAGATAATGAGTCCTTAATAAAACCCATCAATGAACAAAACTCTTATGTTCGTTGGATGAATGAAAATATTATTTTGGATATTAAGTTTTTATTTTTCCAGCATAGTTTATGGGGTTTTCAATGGATCCATAGAACTCAGAATCATGTAGCTGATTTCTTGGCTAAAAAAACAAGAAGTAGTAGATGTGATTTTGATTTTGTTGAGACATTACTTTTGATATACATGATGTATTATCAAAAACTTCAAAATGTAAACAGATGATCTATTAATAAAACAATTCTTTTGAACAAAAAAAAAAACCCTTGCAGGAGGATTCACTCACACTTTTATTCTCACACTATCTCACACATTAGACGACATTTTTATGAATATAAATCAAACTTTTACGAATTTGAAGCTAATATTTTGGGGATATGTTCCTCTTACAAAGTTCTATGTTCTCACAAAAAATGAGTGTTTTCCAAAATGTATAACATCATCATCTATTACTTTGAAAATGAGCCGTTGAAAATCAACGAATTTTTTACCATTGAAATTAAGATCGGTAGATGATGGTGCTATATATTTCAGAATGCGCTCATTTTTAGTATGTATGTAGAGCTTTGTAAGAAGAACATAACCCCGGAATATTAGCTTCAAACTCGTAACCATTTGGTTTTTAGTCACAAAAATGATGTCCAACGTGTGAGATAGTGTGAGAATTAAAGTATGAATGGATCCTTCCTTTATACATAAAGCTAATTACTGAGACCATTATCACAAGGCCAGATTATTTCACAACACCTTATAGTAATAATTTACGCTTGATTAAGAGTATATTGTTCTTCTTGACTATCCGTTCTATTAGCCTCATTTTCGACTTTGTCGATTACCTTTGGGGTTTCATCATGGAATACCTTCTTCATCATCTTGTATTCTCCATAAAAATAAGAGCATAAACCCCAAAAACATAATGCCAATTCCATTCCTTTTAATCCTGTGAAACTTTTCTTTGTAAAATATAATGGCTGTTACTCCTGTTAATAGAACTAGGATTGATCCGAGTATACCACTGAAAAGAGCACTCGTGTAAAAGATTATGCCCATGGTTCCGACACCTAGCAATTGCCATATTATTGCGGTCACGATCATTATGATATAATATTTGTTAGGTATTCGGGTTGGATCCGAATATGGTCGCCCATATTGTATGTGGCAAGTCCGGTAGAGTTCCATATTCCTTAGGGTTTGGAACCTATATTAGCATCTCTAGCATGTGTGTAGAAAGGAAGTGATTCCCACCGATATCACACCATAGTTTTACCATTAGAAAAGTGGTAACTCTAACCCTAAAGAGAGTTACCATAAGGAGAAAAAGTTTCAAGTTCTTAGCCTGTGAATCAAGTTTGTGCTCATCTTTGGTGATTGTAGTACCTGCTGATCGTCGTGTTGAAACGTTGCTGCTACTGCTGCTGTTCCTTGTTCTTGCTAATCGGAGTTCAAGTTCAAGGTATGAAACGATACCCGCTTCTGCTTTAATCGTATAATCTATGATATTGGTATCGTGAGCTATTAGTTTGCTGCGTTTTCGTGCTTGATATAACTTGCTTTGGTTGCTTGAAAGTTGTTGATAACATGATAGTATCATGATTAGGGTTATTGTTTTTTGGTTAAAAACCATTAATGGATGTATAAATATTTTGAATCTTGATAAGGGTGTTTTGTTTTGAAATATTTAAATGGGTATGTTCATTATTGATTAAAATGATCTTTTGTATCGTTTGAATGTGTGGTTTGAGAGATATAGAAAAACCCTAGTTTTATATCATGTTTGTGAGCAGTGGTTTGATGATTGTTTTGATGTATATATATCAATCCATGTTAATTAAAATTAGTGTAAATAGATAGTTCTCTCTGAGACCTTTCATTTTGAAAAAACGGGGGTCTAACAACCTCACCCAATATTTCGCGTAGCAATCTGTATGGACTAACTCCAATATACTTTCAAGAGAATCAACTAGACAGTCAGACTCAATCTTAATAAAATGTATATCAAAGAGTTATATCTCAATACATATGTACAAAATAAATAAACTTTGTAGCTTCTCATCCAAATGCTTGATCTCCTTGGTTCTTCAACATTACTCGAAATCTGCATCACTTCCAAGTACTCCAATGATTCCAAATGTGTTTAAATCAGCATCATCGTTGTTGAAGATCCGTAGCTATAACAATGAGAAAACAGTTGCTATCAATCATTGTTATACAGTGTCATAGTATCATTATATAACATCAAAGTCCAATTGCATCACAACTTTGACAACAATACTATGGTGATATGTATCACCCCCCCTTAGACAATACTTCATCTTGCAATGAAAATCACTCCCCCTTACATAATGATCCGTAAACCATATGTATTTGTAGTGTGAACTACACATTAATTCTCCCCCTTTTTGTCAATATAAATTGGCAAAGGTACGAAAACTAGTGGGATCCTCATGAAATCTTCAAAGTGATACTTCATGACCAAAAGAGAATAACATACCAACTTGTTTAGATGCCATCAAATAGCCGAAACTAAATGCATTCATCAAGGAGTTTATAAAGATACAAGATAACAATATTCCACAACCGCACTCCCCATAAAGATTTGGCAATTAAGCACAAGTTCAATTAAGAACTCTCCCCCATAAAATGTCATTCCCGAAAGAACAACAAGAGCGACCTTACTTTTACAAGAAAAGAAGGATTTCTTTGGACATTAAAAAATCACATGAAACATGAATTTGTATCCAAAAAATCTCAATTAAATTAACCACAAGAGAACCCATGATTAAATTAATTGGAAATGCTCAAATAAGAAAACTTACGGAGCCGCACAGTATTTACATAAAGATATGGATCAGGGAAGATCAATACTGCGGAATACACAAAGATTCATTCTATTTTTCATCACTATTTGCACAATGACATATAATAGACTTTAATCTTTGTAAACAAAAGTTCATCCTATCTTTCATCAATATTTGCATAAAGACATAATAGGCTTAACTTTTGTTTGTCAAAAGCTCATTCAATCCTTTATCAATACTTGCATACTGACATATGAAAGACTTAACTTTTGACCACGTATGGGACAATCATAGTTCACGGACGCAAACACACATATCCCATAACAAGTTGCAATATAAAACCATAACGATTAATACTGCAAAATCATCTTCCAAATAAACTTTAGAATTTAAATAAATGAATCTAAAATCATTGCAAGATGAAAATCGTTGGAAATAGCTATGTGTACTCACAATATTGCTATTCCAAACCCTAGTTATCCTTCTTAAAACACAAGAATAAATTCTCATAAGAAGTTTCCTAGACATCAAGACAAACTCGTAATGCACATGCAAGATGATTTGTGCTTAGAGGGTAGAATCAATTTTTTTCACTCGGATTTACACCAAGAATAGCTACCAAAGGCGTATGAAAATATTTTCTTAACAAAGAAGAACATACAAAGTCATTAACGTCCATGCACCATAGTTCACAAAAGATGATTGTGAACATTCAAGAATTCCATAGCAATGCGTACTATTTCCCATTCTTGAACTTCCTTCTTTGTGATTCACCAACATCATTCTTGTAAAAGCTACAAATGAGCTTAGAAGAGGAGTACTCTAATAATCCAAGTGCCCAAGTTCAAGAGAAGTAGAACAAGTGCAACAAAACGGAGAAAAACACTCAAAAACAAGAGACAGGACAGTGACCAATCTTAACTCATCCAAATTCAAGAATTCTCATCTCCAGTTTGAAGAGAATTCAAAGAGGAAGAGAATGCAAAAAGAATGAGGTTATTCCGAGTTCGGACGAAGAAGTTACGGTCAAAACAAGTTTACCGAATATCGACGTCTACAAGCCAGTATGCATACGGGTTTGCAAACGAATTTTCATGACCTGTAGCAGTATGCAAACGGGTATGCGTACTAAAACCTATGGATTTTGATTTTAAATGATGGTATGCATACCTGGTATGTGTACCATGAAGTCCAAACATCCCGAACTACTATTTTCAAACCTAAACATTTAAGAACCTTAAACACAGATCAAGTAAGGTAGAAATGAACGATAAGCAAGGTACATGGATCATTATAAGTACTCTAAGCGAATGATAAAAACACAAATCTTGCTCAAGTTTATAGACATACCTTTTAGAAGAATCCAATTGAATTATACAGCCTTATCAAACATAATCTGTGCGCCCCAATTCTCGTGCTTCCCTCACCGTATACATAGCAGGGAATTCCTTGGTGAGGATGGACTTAAAATACACTCAAGTTGTGTTGAGGTGAACAATGTCTTGCTCACCACAAGTGACTTTTGAATTATCATAAAAGAAATCGCTTTTAGAACCTTTCATATCCAAATCCATCTTTCCAAAGAATTTTTTAAGTTCCAACATCATGGATACTTCATTTTCCATAGTCATGGAATTTTATGGAAGATCATTCCTTTTCACACTCAAAGAATCATTGACTTTATTTGGTATCCACTTCTGAGTGTGTTTAGGAACAACCGGAACCTTCTGCCCATTACTCTCTTCTAGAATTCTTAGAAGAGAATTGGATTGACTATTCTTTTGCAAGTTAGTCTTTCTCCAATTGGGAGTATCGGATCTTATCTTCTTATTTACAAAGTTATCCTTTTGATAATCATTACGATTGTGAAAAGGCTTATTTTGACGTTTATAGGCAAAAATAGGTTTATCACAGCACTGATTCCTTTGCCTAAAGGTTGGACAGTTACAACCTATAACGTTAAGGGGATTAGTCTTAACATATGATCTTGGTTTCACAACTTCTTGTGATGCCCTAACAAGAACATCATGAAGTTTCTCATTCCTTATACGGAAACGACATCTCCTATCCAGGTAACCTTTATTTCCGTAATAGTGGCAAACATAAGGAATGTTCTTACCTCGATCCGTGTGTGCTGATTTTGGAGGTTGATATACTTTGCTCTTTTGAACCTTAACTGCCGGTGAAGGTATTTCACTTTTGCCATCAGTGAAAACCTTTTGTTGAGAAGAATCACTCGCTTTGAATTTTTTTACCTCTTTGCTAATACTTGGAGCATCTATTCCCTTATAGCCCAATCCTCGTGTATCACGATGATTTTTACTTGCTCCTAGCATAGTGGTTAATTTGCTTGAACTAATATTGAACTTTTTTAAGTCATCTTCCAATATCTTGATTTTATCAAGAGCAGTAGCTAAATCATCCTCAAGGCGTTTTTATTGAGCGAGAAAATCTCTTTCTCTGTTATCAAAACTTGCTTGCTAGGAGTTAATCCTTGCCTCAATTTCTGCAAGTTTCTCTTCTAACAAGAAGTATTTTTGATAAACACGATCACATTCAAGTGACTTTCTACTAGATTAGGAAGGAGGGAGTATATGTACTCAGGTTTTCCTCGGTATATTTGAGGATCGATTCGCAAGAGAGATTCCAACCATAAAGACCTCCGTAAATCCTTTTCAATTTCTTGTTTTCTCGACAGAGAGGAGTCAGAAGAGGTGTGACATAAGAAGTTATAATCTTCTTCATTTTCAATGAATCCAAAAACTTAACATACTCTGAGACTTCCTCATCAACATCTCTATCAATATCTGAATCACCTCCATCAGAAAGTTCATCTAACTGTTCTTCTAGGCGTGTTTCCCAATCAACAGTTTCTACATTCAGAGAATGTTTAGATATTGACTTAGATGTGACAGTTCTCTCAGGTGAATTCAAGCTTTGAAAATCATCTGGTGATTTCTGACCTGGTATGTTATTAGAGAGACTCGTCCATAATAATTAGATTGCTACAAACACAGACTTATGAGGTCTTTAACGTGTTTTCCTGCTATGATACCAATTGAAAAAACGGGGTCTAACAACCTCACCCAATATTTCTCTTAGCAATCTGTATGGACTAACTCCAATATACTTTCAAGAGAATCAACTAGACAGTCAGACTCAATCTTAATAAAAAGTATATCAAAGAGTTAAATCTCAATTTCTCAATTCAATCCGCAATCAAACAAATAAGATTTTGCGAGCCTGATTAAATATAAGAAAAATAACTTGAATGGTACCAAAGACCAATGTTCAAGGATACATTAATTTAAATCAACAACTAAAGGTTGGATTTACCAATTGATCGATTCAACGCACAACCTGTGATATTTCAATTATATAACAAAATATAATGCGGAAAAGAAATTACACAGACACCAGAAGTTTTATTAACGAGGAAACCGCAAATGCAGAAAACCCCCGGGACCTAGTCCATATTTGAACACCACACTGTATTAAGACGCTACAGACACTAGCCTACTACAAAGATAACTTCGGTCTGGACTGTAGTTGAACCCTAATCAATCTCACACTTATTCAAGGTACAGTTGCGTTCCTTACGTCTCTGATCCCAGCAGGATACTACGCACTTGATTCCCTTAGCTGATCTCACCCACAACCAAGAGTTGCTACGACCCAAAGTCGAAGATTTGATAAACAAATCTATATCACACAAAAAAGTCTATTGAATATATAAATCTGTCTCCCACACATATACCTACGAGTTTTTGTTCCGTCTTGTGATAAATCAAGGTGAACAGGAATCGTTCGATAACCCGGACTTATATTCTCGAAGAACAGCCTTGAATTATCAATCACCTCATAATAATCTTAATCGATTAACGAAACAAGATATTGTGGAATCACAAACGATGAGATGAAGGTGTTTGTGACTACTTTTCTATCGGAGATATAAATCTCAAGACAGTCTTACGATTGTACTCAATCACGATAGAAACAGCAAGATCAGATCACGCAACTACAGAGAAAATAGTTGGGTATGGCTTCACAATCCCAATGAAGTCTTTAAGTCATTAACCTACAAGGTTTCGTGAAAAACCTAAGGTTAAAGGAGAACTGACTCTAGCTTATACAACTAGTATCACACAGGAGGTGTGGGGATTAGGTTTCCCAGTTGCTAGAGTTCTCCTTTATATAGTCTCCAAATCAGGGTTTGCAATCTAAGTTACCTTGGTAACAAAGCATTCAATATTCACCGTTCGATGAAAACCTGATTAGATTCAAGCTATTATCTTTCAACCTTTAGATCGAACTTAGCTTGTTATACACAAATGAAATGCACCTTCATTTAGGTTTGAGTAACCGTACCTAAACGTGTACACCTAGTCAGTTCAACAATAGTTAACCAATGGTTAGCCATATGAGCACTTTCATATCAACCTTATTCATCTTCACCATAACTAGTTTAAGTGACTCAAATGAACTAGTTAGAGAGTTGTTCAATTGCTTAGATCTTATAAAAGCATACAAGACACAATTGAAGCAAAATCGATTTTGATTCACTTGAATCAATACATGAACATTATAGCCACGGTTTGCAAAGATTTCATTCCTTAGTATATAAATGTTTTAGTTCATGAACAAACCGATTTTAGAAAGTAACTTACTTAAGTATGCAAACGGGTACGCATACCTAAGTGGTCGGACCGAGTTTGGTTACGCCAGTACGCGTATGGGTGCACATACCAATTCACACTTCCAAACTCCAACAGAAATTCACGGACGTGAAACTTCCGCCAGTATGCGTACGGGTACGCATACTTGCCCGAGTTTCCAACAACCGCCGGTACGCGTACGGGTACGCATACTTTAGGTTCCCGGATTTGGACTTTTACATAAATGTGAGAACACACTATGTTTATATCCAAACATGGTTACTTGATCTAAACTCTCATTTCAATCAATGAAACTTTCTTAGGAATGTTACAATAGTTGTTATTCACAAACTATTTTCATCAAAGCGTTTTTCAAGTTATTGAGATAATCAACATGACTTTCGTCACGAGTAAAGATGAACTTGGCCAAAGCGAAAGCTTACCAACACATATTTCGAGAAATAGATAAGCGAGATAAACTCGGCTCAAAATATCAAATGTGTATAATTGAAGTCTATATAGCAATACGACTTTTGTCTTAAAATAGGAGATAGAATAGATAGACTTTTGAGTGATAGATAAGTTCAAGTATCCACATACCTTTTTGTTGATGAAGTTCCACAAGTTTCCTTGAGTAGTTCTTCGTCTTCATTCGATGAACGCCGTGGAGTCTAGAGAACAACTACACTTACTATCCTAGTCCGAGACTTAGCTATAAGTAGACTAGAAATCAATACTTATAGTTTTGGCAACTAAACTTGAAAAACAAGCTATAGATAGCAACGCTTGCTAGTTCAACCGAGCAATGCTTTAACACATTTGACATATTATTTGCTTGAATCGGAGCTTGTATGAGTGAGATATCATCTCCCGAAGTTGGCCATGCGCTTCTGTACGCTGCTGGAAATTTGGAGAAGATGATGAGCAGTAACCGAGTCAACCCAGTCCAGATCGGTGATTCAATGATGCGTGTCGTAACCACAACAAATTAATCGAGATAATTTCCACTAATTAACTAGTAATATAGCGGTAGTAAGAGATCGTTCCCACATAGAGCTGTGTAATTGATATGTTATTTATATTAGAAAAAAAAAGAAAACACAAATGGGGGTTGAATTAAAGTAAAAGAAAAAGAATAACAAATAAAAGAAAGATGATAAAGGAGTCCTTCGCCGTTACCAAACGTAGAATCAGTAGTATACCTATCT
Organism: Papaver atlanticum; assembly: GCA_023531105.1. Taxonomy (NCBI): domain Eukaryota; kingdom Viridiplantae; phylum Streptophyta; class Magnoliopsida; order Ranunculales; family Papaveraceae; genus Papaver; species Papaver atlanticum. The sequence goes on from JAJJMB010016062.1 coordinate 389,986, forward strand.
ATCTTCGGTAGAACCATTCATCACTAACCGTTGGAAAGCCGCTAGAGCAGTGCTATCCCCAAAGTTCCTCTTGTAACCGGATACTGAAGCGCTCGCATATCAAGTTCTATCCAACCGAACCACCAAGTAGTAGCACACTCAAGGTGTATCCCAATCGTAAGCTTTAAGTTATGTGAACTTAGGTTGATCCTAGTAGTTAGACTCTTAGTGTAAGGTCCACTTACTAGTGTTGTCTTCAAACACGATTGCTTCACAGAATCCCTCTGCAAGATCTCGCGTTCTCTACTTGTGTAAGGATTATTCAACAATTACACATATATCCTAACCCTTTACTAGCAATAGAATGATCAATAGATTAATCTAGCGTGCACTCCAAACAATCTAATTAATCAATCATAAACCCTAGAAATAGTTAAAACAAACTATGATGATAAGAACTCCGAATAACTTGTATTAACCAATAAAGATCACGTCTAGAACATTGAATTCATCCTTAATCAACAAAAGTTTAGGTTCTCATCATTACACAATTACTCGGTTTCCCCCTAAAGGGGTAAACCCTAGAATATTTTATGAAGAACAAAAGTATAATAAGAGATGATGTATGTTCTAATTGTTGTGGAAGTCCTCTTATATAGTTTTCATGAGATCTAGGTATTAGAATCTATCCGGGACCGTGTTTCCTTGATTTAGAAGTCAAAACGCGTCAAAACTCTGTCCCAAAACTCGCTTGTGCCGGCATGGTCAAATCTGTATGAACCGTGCCGATTCTGGACCTTCAAAACTCAAGTTTTCTGCATCAAAAAGTGGTGCTCCCGGCATTGTTGATCCCATAGTTAACCATGCCGTTTTTGGACCAAAATTGTACAGGAAAACTGTCCGAAATAGTGTGATTTCCGGCATGGTTAGTAACTGTGCCGATTTCCTGTAGCTCGTCAGTTTTCATCTTGGTTGTTTTGCCCGTAACTTCTTCGTCCGAACTCGGAATGACCTCATTCTTTCGCCATTCACTTCGTATTATCGTTATCTTAAAGATGGTATTAAAAACTCCTGTATTTGTCTGATTTGAACTTGGTGTTTGGATCTTCTCATGACTTTGAGCATTCTTTGATCCATTTCGCCGCATTTCTTCCACTTCCTTTGGCTCTGGACACTTGGATCTTTGGATAAATTCACTTTATAGATATTTTGAAGCGTTTTCCATGACTTTGAATGATTCACCTAAAGAGACAAAAAAATGGAAAACAAGAGTAATACAAGGATAATATACAAGGATAATTCACCTAAAGAGACAAATAAAATGGAAAACAAGAGTAATACAAGGATAATATGCAAGAAATCTAACTAAAACAAGCATGAAATCAACACTAAAATCATGTGAATTATGCACTTATCAAATTCCCCCATACTTAGCTAGTCCTCGAGCAAACTACCTAAATAAATACAACAACTCCATGTCGTCGAGAAAACGGATGCACTTAGCTAATGCAACATGCCTTTAAATCCCTAGGTGTCCCTAGTGGACGAGTTATAGTCTCGTGAGGGCTTACGAGAGGTATACCCACAAAACCTACTCCAACTTCAAAGCATTCCAGCGTCCCAAGCATCCAAAGAGCTATGAGGACATAGAGTTTCTGCATGCTAGTAATAAGAAGTTAGAAACACTAAAGAACATATTCTCATTCTTAATGTTGAGCGAGAAATAACCACACCATAATGAGAGAACGTGTGTTTGAGAGCGATAAAAAGCATTTCGCCTCGACTTCTGCCTCACTTAAAAGGATTTTATGATAATTGCACTCAATAATACGTCTTTTTTTTATGGGTCTTACATGTGTGTAGGTAGGAATGAAGAGAGAAATCCTACACACGTTGAATGGTGGGAAGGAAACCTTCCGAATTATTTCTGGAGACTCCACAAAATCGTGGAAAATAAAGATATTTTTCTGATGATCTCTAAGAAAGGAAATCAACCACTATTGCGAGGATAGGAGTACTTACCACCTTCACATTCGATCGGAAGTGACGAAAGCACCAGTCTCACAGCATCCAATAGAAACGTAGTCTTCAACTCGTCTTCTTCATCATTTTGGTCTTCGTCTTCGGTCTTCAACTATTGATGATAAACTCTTGAACTTCGTAAAAATTCGACAATTTGTAACTCTTTTCCTCTATTTCCTTGTTGCTTGAAACTTCTTTATATATTTTTCTTCCCCATGGCTTATTAAATAAATAAATAAAAATAACAATTTTTTTTCTCGTATTATTATTATTTTTAATTTTTTTTAAACACAAGAAAATGTAATACAAAAGTAACAATGAGGATGGCCATGGTGAAGTATTTTACCACTTGATTCTTCAAAACTTGTATTGTCTCGTATCATAAACTTCAATAACTCTCATCTTTTGATTTTCTTCGCTCTTGTACTTAAGTCTTCATACTTGGATATAGAATTTCGCCCCTTATGTGTACGTCTTCAACATGTATGTAAAAATATGCTCATTATATGTTGCTTTACTTGGATATGAAATTTGCTCTTCCTTGTATTGTTGCTTGTAAACCTCAAACGTCTTCAATTTTCCTTGTAGATTTTGATGTCGCTCCCTTATTGATGATGATGTGTTTCTATGGACTTGTTGTTGGCGAGAGAGAGAATGGTGCTAACTGCAAATCAAACTACAAGAAGGTGGTTTTCATCTATAGACGTCACCCTCATGATTGAAAAAATTAGCACTCAGGAGATCAAAGAGTAGTGCTTCTATTGGTGGGAGGTTGGGTAGATCACCGTTCTACCCGGAATTAACGTACGGTGACACACACTCAAAACAAAGCTCTTTAGTCATTTATAAAGAAATCTGGTCTGGTGCCACGGTTGCTATGAAAATAGGTAGTCTCCACTAATGATTGATCAGCAACTCTAATAATGCATTTCTCCCTGCTCCTCATTTGCATCACCGGTATGATTAAATTCATTATTTAACACTCTAACAAGCAAGAAATCCGAAAGTAGTTCCCTAACACTTCCAAGTTCAGTTATGTCGGTCAGAATTCTCTATGTAAACATACCTAGAAGTATGCTAGTGACTCTAAAATCTCTACAAGTTGGAGGTTTTTATGCAAATATTTACATATTTTTTGAAAAATTCTATATGCAAAATATCCAAACACTCCCACACACTTAAACTTTACATTGTCCTCAATGTAATTGACTCGTCCTAAGTAAAATCAAGGTGGGAAATCCTAATATGATATGCAAAAGAAGAAAACTAAAAACAAAATAGAAAATACAAACCAATGGGTTGACTCCCATTCAGCGCTTAGTTTAACGTCCTCAGCCCGACTCGCTGGTTATCGGCCATACACCAACAATCTGAAAAGCTGGTAGTCTTCCCAGACAACAATCTGCGATTCTAGTAACAGCTTCATGAAAATATTAGCACAAGATATAAATATTAAAGCTATCATTTTATTGAAGTTTCCTCCACACTTAGTCCTTTCTACACTCGAAAGTGGATAGTGAACATAAAACATGGGTACTTCAAAAGGTTCTTCAGCATGGCGAACCTGCAAACTATTAGAATCAAATACATCAAGTGGTGGATACTTAGAAGCAAAATAATCCGTTAAAACTTTGGAAGCACATAACTCCAATCCTAAGTGAGGTATTTTCCTAAAAGTCGGGTTAATAACTCTTTGAGAAGCTACTTCAATTGGATGGAAAGGATCAACATATATAGAATTATGTAAAGGATTAGACAAACCTTGTTCGAGATCCTCATCTTTTATCTCTAGTAAATTATTTATCTCAAGTATATCGTGGTCCTCTATCGAACTCTTAATTTCTGCTTCAATCGAGATCTCAGCATCATTATATTCCTTGACAAGCTCAATTGGGTCTTCCACAACTTCAATCAATTTGGTTTCATTCTCAATCTCTATCTCTTCAACAACCTCGTCATCCGAATCAAATTTCGCTCTCATGAACTCTTCCTCGGTATAAATTTTTGGGTATTCTTCATGAGTCTCAGTCGAGGGAATGATTGGGTATACTTCTTGCAAATCAACCGGCCTAAAAACATTGTAATTCGGATATTCATTGTAACGTTGATATGCATTCGAGTATGTTACAACGTTTATAACAATAGTTCGGTCATACCAAGGCTCCTCCTTTTGAATAGGTGAGTGATCATTATTACGATCCGGATCTGGGATAACTTCATCATTGTTACAAAAGCTTTCCAAAGGTTTCTCATCTTTCTCCATTTCCTCCTTAAGTTGATTCATGTCCCTTCTTAAGTTGTTCATGCCTTCTTGAAGTTCTTGGAGTGATTGATCAACACTTTGTTGACGTTGCTCTAATCCTTCATAATATTTTTCTATTTGCACATGAAGATCTTCCATCATGGTACACATTTGTTCTACAACACTTGAAGAAATAGGATTAGAAGCATAACTATCCTCCCATCCTTGTGATTGTTCACTTACATGCCCGTCATAAGGTTCTTGACATGTATGAGAATATCCGTAAGGTTCCGTGGGATATTGATCATAGCCAAAAGATTGGTTTTGATTATACCCATAGGATGGTTGGTAGTTGTCATATGAATGAGATTGAAAACCATATTGATTACCACTATAATATGATGATTGGTCTTGTGCTCCGTACATGTTATTTCTGTAAGGAAACATGACGACTCACAAGAAAGAGAAAATCAAAACAAAAATCTAAAAACAAAAATAAAAATAACTAAACAAATAACAAATCAATTAGCAACTGCTCCCCGGTAGCGGCGCCAAAATTCGATGCGTGTCGTAACCAAAAAAAATTATTCGAGATATTTCCCACTAATAAACTAGAAATATAGCGGTAGTAAGAGATCGTTCCCACAAAGAGCTGTGTAATTGATAGGTTATTTATATTAGCAAAACAAAAGAAAACAAAAAAGGGGGTTGAATTAAAATAACAAATAAAAGAAAGATGATCAAGGAGTACTTCTCCGTTACCAAACGTTGACTCAGTAGTATACTTATTTATCTTAGTTAGAACCATTCATCACCAACCGTAGGAAAGCAACTAGAGCAGTGTTATCCCCAAAGTTCCTCTTGTAACCGGATACCGAAACGCTCGCATATCAAGTTCTATCCATCCGAACCATGAAGTAGTAGCGCACTCAAGGTGTATCCCAATCGTAAGCTTTAAGTTATGTGAACTTAGGTTGATCCTAGTAGTTAGACTCTTAGTGCAAGGTCCACTTACTAGTGTTGTCTTCCCACACGATTGCTCCACAGAATCCCTCTGTAAGATCTCGCGTTCTCTACTTGTGTAAGGATTATTCAACAATTACACGTATATCCTAACCCTTTACTAGAAATAGAATGATCAATAGATTAATCTAGCGTGCACTCCAAACAATCTAATTAATCAATCATAAACCCTAGAAATAGTGAAAACAAACGATTATGATAAGAACTCCGAATAACTTGTATTAACCAATAAAGATCACGTCTAGAACATTGAATTCATCCTTAATCAACAAAAGTTTAGCTTCTCATCATTACACAATTACCCGGTTCCCCCCTAAAGGGGTAAACCCTGGAATATTTTATGAAAAACAAAAGTATAATATGAGATGATGTATTTTCTAATTATTGTGGAAGTCCTCTTATATAGTTTTCATGAGATCTAGGTATTAGAATCCATCCGGGACCGTGTTTCCTTGATTTAGAAGTCAAAACGCATCAAAACTCTGTCCCAAAACTCGCTTGTGCCGGCATGGTCGAATCTGTATGAACCGTGCCGATTCTGGACCTTAAAAACTCAAGTTTTCTGTATCAAAAAGTGGTGCTGTCGGCAATGGTTATCCCATAGTTAACCAAGCCGTTTTTGGACCAAAATTGTGCAGGAAAACTGTCCAAAATAGTGTGATTTCCGGCATGTTTAGTAACTGTGCCGATTTCCTGTAGCTCGTCATTTTTTATTTCGGCTGTTTTTCCCGTAACTTCTTAGTCCGAACTCGGAATGACCTCATTCTTTCGCCGTTCACTTCGTATTCTCGTTCTCTTCAAGATGGTATTAAAAACTCCTGTATTTGGATGATTTGAACTTGGTGTTTTGATCTTCTCATGACTTTGAGCATTCTTTGCTCCATTTCGTCGCATTTCTTCCACTTCCTTTGGCTCTGGACACTTGGATCTTTGGAGAACTTCACTTTTCCATGACTTTGAATGATTCACCTAAAGAGACAAATAAAATGGAAAACAAGAGTAATACAAGGATAATATGCAAGAAATCTAACTAAAACAAGCATGGAATCAACACTAAAATCATATGAATTAAGCACTTATCAGTCAACCCAGTCCAGATCGGTGATTCAAATCGCGGTCCAGAACGGCGATTCAACTCGCGGTCCAGACCGGCGGTCAGCTCGTGGTCAAGCCTGGCGGGTTAGCTCGCGGTTCAGCTCGCGGTTCGGTTCAGGTTATTTGTTCTCATTTGTTTCTCTATTTGTGGTTGTCGAAACAACTCCAATTTTGGTACCCTAAGGTTTTTCGACGCTCCGAATTCAATAAAACTATTTTTAGAACCTAATTAAATTCACATGATAGAGTTTCTTTGAAATTATATGGTTAATCGTGAAAAGGAGAGGGTTCCCAAATATACCTCACCTAAAACTTTTCCACCTATAAGTCCTTTCTCCGAAACTGATTGTCTATAGACCGAGTCGAGACAATACAACTAATCGGTTCACACTTCATGTGATCTTCTATGGATACGAGATCGAGACAATACGACAACAAGATAACTTGTGTGATTGACTATGGATACAAGATCGATACAACACAACAACGAAGTATGTTTACTTGATAAATGGTTCGGACTTAACCAAACACAATAGGATTACTATCAAGTAAATAGGAATTAACGTTTGTGTATTTTACTTCTAATTATAATAAAAACAATTATAATTGCGGAAATAGAAAAGTAAAAGACACAACAAGATTTTGTTAACGAGGAAACCGCAAATGCAGAAAAAGCACGGGACCTTGTCCAGAATTGAATACTCTCAGGATTAAGATGCTATTCAAAATCAAACCAACTTCGTATAGTTGAGACCAAGCAACTAAACCTATAGTTCACCTAGTTCCGTCTGTATCCCTGTGCCTCCAACTTGTTAATAAGTCACGCACTTGGAACAATTCCTTTGGCTGGTATTCCAAATAGTAAAGGAACAACAAATCTGTTCGGTAACAGCTCTTTTCAATCAAGTGATATGAGTTCGACAAAAGTCTCTTCCGTTTATCCCAATAAACTCCTTTGTCAGGTTCTTAGATCTATCCAATAACAACTACCAAAGTAATTGTCAAGATTTTGCAGTCAATACTTTGAATCACAAAGAATTGTATTGATGCTGATCTACTCAACCAATCAATCCAATCTATCACAAAGATAAACCGATTATAGTTGAATCCTCTTTACCCGAAACAAGTATTGTGCACACCAAAGATTATGAACCCAAATCAGAAATCTTCTTCGTCTTCAAATCTTCTTAGATCTTCAATAAACACCTGCACACAATCAACTTGAATCTCTTATGATCAATCACACACAGAACGGAGTCTGTTAACGTTGGATTATCACAAGACGTCTTTAGATCTACAAACAGTCTAAACATCCCCGTCGAAATTTCCATCTAGTTTGAGTGAATCTTATATCAGAAGAGAAGATTTTCAAGCATAAACAAACTAGGTGCAATCAAAGTTCAACAACCGTTAGTCAATCAAATCAATCGAAAAATAATAATAAACCCCAATTATCTAGTTTTCCACCAACGGTACTAATAGAGCTTCTCAATCCCAAAGAGGTCTTTAAACTGAGCGGCCGTAAGAGATTTCACCTAATTAGGTTACTTTCCTCTCCGAATAGGCGGCTCCACCAGTAACAACACAACTAAGTAGTTTTGCTGGCTCTGAGGATTAGTTTGCTCTAAATGCAAACTTTGATATTTATAGACCAAGGAAGTTTGGACACCAAGGAATTTCCAAAACCGAAAATATTCACAAGATATGCAATATATTCCGAATTCGGTTTCCATAATTCTTGGAAATGCTTTGTCCAAATGTTGACCGAAATCTCACTAGAAAATCTCCAATTAGTAAATGCACATTACTAATTTTTATTTTCCAAATATAAAATTTAAAACCTTAATTAAAAGATTCTCAATTTATTTTCAATCCGGGATTCTCCTTTAGCTATTAAGGAATATCTTTGAACAATAAAAGATAAGCGTTACTGCACATGTTCAAAATATGTCGACATCTTTACTTTGCAAGTCCTCTTTCAAACTTACAATCTTGGAATCGATTTTCCACACTTCCAAACAAGTTTAGAATTGGTTCATCTGACTTCCAAGAACTATGTGATTTATTATCCTATCAAATCACCAAACATGGGTTTCACGGTTCTACCAAAACAAGTTTCGGTTCTACCTCCATGTGGGTACTAGAATTAGTCACGCTAGTTACCAAAACTTGGTTGACTAGGTACTAGGATCGGTTCCCACATATATATGGTATTTAACTTGTATTTTTTGCACAAGTCCATAAGATCGGTTCCCAATATCTAAAAACGTGTTGCACATGTTCATAGGATCGGTTCCCAATATCTAGAAACTTGTTGCACCCCTTACAAGGATCGATTCCCCTTTTGTGATCTGTTGCACCTCTTACTAGGATCGGTTCCCCTTTGCCTAGAGTTGGTCATACCAATTACAACAAATCGATCATACCATCTCAGGTAATTACTTAAGATCGGTTTCACTAATAAAAGTCATACCAATACAAATGTCATGCCTTGTGAATAGTTTTACCAAGAAAATAAACAAGTCATGAGTGGTTATACTAAACACACATATTGGTAGTTCAAAAGATATGCAATGAATAACAATACCAATAAGCCTAGCGATTTCCCTTTCGATTCATAAAACAAGTTCATGAATTTACTTCCTTTAAACGAATGTAAAACATTGTTTCCTAGGACGAAATATTCACCCATACCCATACATAATCACAATAGCATTCATACGATTATGTCGATGTCTTATATACGAAGTTCAAAATATAAGAGTTATACTTCGTATTGTATTCCTTAATACTATGTCTAACTAGAGTATAATCATTCATAGCTTTGCAGTTATGTTTTCAATATGCACGACTTGAAAGATACGTTAGGGAATGAAACTGTTCAAGTCAAATATTACTAACCTCAAGTGGAAGGATGATTTCGTCATTGTAGCTCCTTACTTCTTCACATTCTTCAAGTCTTCACGTAATACTTGTAATGTCTCATATCCTAATACTTTCAAGCAAACCTATACGAAGTTGACTCTAGCATATATAATCAAGCGACTCTTTAAATGAGTTTTTGTTCACTAAAATATTACAACCAAACTTGACATACCAACGCTTTGCGGGTTCAACCGAGCTATGCTCTAACAATCTCCCCCTTTGTAAATTTTAGTGACAAAACTCTTACATCATATGGATAAACAAATTACAAGAATTCATTACACATACGCTTGATTCCCAAATTCAACAACACAATAACCTGTATACATTCAATCCATAAATGCCGCTGTTGACATTATAATAACAAAGCTAATACTCCCCCTAAAGGTAAGATAGGTAGATTTTCAATCCACACGTCTTTGTTATTCCCTTATCAATATGATATGCTACTCCCCCTTAGTCTATGCTTTACTCTTTCGTTAGATAAAACGTTTAAGCACCATTGTCCTTTCCTTAGTGATACCAAATCAATACTTATCAATATTAATATCACTTGTTTACTCCATATATTTCTCCCCCTTTTTGTCATAAAATGACAAAGGTACGAGAAAATAACAGAACAAATCGAAAGGATCTTACAAATCGCACAAGACTTGCAACCTATAAGAGTTAAGCACAAGGGTTCCACACACCATTTTTGATAACCAATATCAAAACCGAAACTACAAAGTAATTTTGTTTTGATATGTTACCAAGGAAACAATTTCCCGAAGCAATTTTCCCTAATAGTTTAGCAAACCAAAAATCGACTAAGCACCTTAGTTCCTTTGCTAAACCGATTGTACAAATATAATCGCTTGTTCGATAAGACCAAAATTAAGATCAGAATTGACTCTATTTTTCTCATCAGGTTCTAATTATCCATATAACTTAGACCTTTCACTTTTAAACAAGACAAGTACTAGGTTAGTTAACTAGCATTTCTTGTTAAGGCATTCGATTAGACTTGAATAACCGAAACCTCCACTTTGATAAGTCTAACTAAGATCAGAATTAAATTAGTTTCTCTTATCCGGAATCGAATTGGACTAAACAATTCATACCGAAAAACCTTTTATTTTGTTAAGCCATAAACAATTCATAAAAACCAAATAAATCAACTTGCATAATTATTTACCTCAACCGGAAGCAATTGAAACAACATAGACATTAAAACACCGCAATTGCACCGTAAATTTTGTAAGCCTAAACAATTGATACCAAATAATAAAGCAAGATAACAATAGTTTTTCTTAACCGGAAACAATTGAATCACACACACATCCATAAACAAACAATGGAATAAAACATCAATTGTACCGAAATTTTGTTAAGCAAAAGAAATAAATATACGCAATAAAATCAGGCTTTTCTTAAACAGGAAAATAATTAACTAAAAAAGTCGTTACCTCAAATTTTGCATCCTCTTGTCGAATAATGTTTGCATCTTCCCAGGGAGAATTGATACCAAAATATCATTATGTTGTCATCCTCTTGCAAGACAAAAGAACAACAACAACCAACCTTTACCAGAGAAAGGTTTAAAACCGGTTTTAACTTATGCAATGCAAAAGTTGAAACCCCAAAACACAAGGTACTAATGTACCTTGACAATCCCGATGGATTTCCTTATATATTCGAAAGTCGCTCTATCTAAGGGTTTAGTGAGAATATCAGCTAGCTAACGCTCGGATGGAACATACTCTAATTTGATAACACCATTCTCATATAATTCTCTAATAAAGTGTTATATGATATCTATGTGTTTAGTACGAGAATGTTCAACTGGATTTTCAGTCAACCGTATAACACTTGAGTTATCACAAAGGATGCTCATAGTTGAATATTTATTCCATTGTCAATGATCATTTGTTTCATCCATAAAAGTTGGGTACAACATGTACCAGCAGCAATATATTCTGCTTCACAGGTTGACAAGGACTGTGAATTCTGTTTCTTGCTATGCCAAGCTACAAGATTTTGACCAACATAAAAACAACCACCAGAGGTGCTTTTTCGATCTTCTACACATCCTGCCCAATCAGCATCCGAATAGGCAACAAGACTGTTGTTTGTATCCATAGAATATGATAAACCATAATCTATGGTACCATTGACGTATCTTATGATTCGTTTTACATCTTTTAGATGTGATTCTCTAGGATCTGCTTGAAATCTGGCACACCATCCCATATTGAAGGAAATGTCAGGTCTTGTTGCAGTTAAGTATAACAAGTTTCCTATCATAGATCTGTACAATTTATGATCAACTGATTTTTCTCCTGGATTCGATTGAAGTTTTCCGGTAGTTGGCATCGGAGTTGCCATAGGTGTTGCACTTTTTAGTTCGAATTTTTCAACTAAATTCCTTGCATATTTTTCTTGAGAAAGAAGAATACTGTCTTTTTGTTGCTGTATTTCCAGACCAAGAAAATATGATAATTCTCCAACATTACTCATTTCGAATTCTCCACTCATAAGATTCAGAAATTCATCTGTTAGAGATTTTGAGGTGGATCCATAGATGATGTCATCTACATATATTTGTGCTACAAGTACATTTTTTCCTTAATACCCATACATAATCACAATAGCATTCAAACGATTATGTCGATGTCTTATATACGAAGTTCAAAAGATAAGCGTTATACTTCGTATTGTATTCCTTAATACTACGTCTAACTAGAGTATAATCATTCATAGCTTCACATTTTTGTTTTCAATATGCACGACTTGAAAGATACATTAGGGAATGGAAAAGTTCAAGTCAAATATTACTAACCTCAAGTGGAAGGATGATGTCGTCGTTGTAGCTCCTTACTTCACATTCTTCAAGTATTCACGTAATACTTGTAATGTCTCATTTCCTAATACTTTCAAGCTAATCTATATGAAATTGACTCTAGCATATAATCAAGCGACTCTTTAAATGAGTTTTGATTCACTAAAATATGACAACCAAACTTGACATACCAACGCTTGGTGGGTTCAACCGATCTATGCTCTAACAATCTCCCCCTTTGTCAATTTTAGTGACAAAACTCTTACATCATATGGATAAACAAATTACAAGAATTCATTACACATACACTTGATTCCCAAATTCAACAACACAATAACCTGTATACATTCAATCAATAAATGCCGCTGTTGACATTATAATAACAAAGATAATACTCCCCCTAAAGGTAAGATAGGTAGATTTTTTAATCCGCACATCTTTGTTATTCCCTTTGTAGTTAAGATAACCACAAACATCAATATGATATGTTACTCCCCTTAGTCTATGCTTTACTCTTTTCATTAGATAAAATGTTTAAGCACTATTATCCTTTCCCTTAGTGATGCCAATCAATATAAATCAATACAAGTATCACAAGCATATAACGTGGTTCGGCCATGAAGACCTACGTCCACGAGAAAGAAGATGTTTTCTTTATTGATTAGGGTCTTACCCTTGAAAGAGCTACAAATATCACTTAGATTTCTCACTCTCTCTTTATCTAGATTTCTCTTAGGAATTCTCTATAGAAAGATCATCTAGTATTACATAAGTTATCCATTTCCTTCTAAAAAAACTGGTATTTATAGGCAAATTAGACTCGTGAGGGACTGGTCTCGCCGAGCTGACGGAGCTATCGTGCATCCCCTCGCTGCTTCGGACGAACTCTATACTATCCCTCGTGATGGCCTGCTTGGTTCTCTCTCCGAGTTATCTCGCCCTGTTTATTATCGTGTAGCTCCTTCTTGGGGAACCTCGTGTTGTATCACCTCTGGGTTATAGTATAGATCGCCCGAGCCTTCTGATACGATGTAAATTCGCCCATATCTCTCCTGATCCTTCATTAAATGCAGTCCTTCTTTTTAGAGTTGACCGTCTGAATCGATTAGACCACTCCTCACACGCGTCATTCATGTAACGCTTGTAGCAGGTGTCTCGATTCAGGTCAAATCAGCTTTATAGAGTACGATTCGATGTTTCCACCTTATCATCTTCTCATGAGATCATCCCTTGGGATGTTGACACGTGGCCATCGGGTATTTTACCCTCACATTTTGCTCATTTTATTTGTAACTTGCCAAGGGCATGATGGGAAGAAACCTTCGTAACTGTCCCGTCTTTATCGCCATGTCCGAGATTTCCGCCCCGTCTGCACTTTTAGAGTGATTTTACCCGTTGGACCTTGAATCGCCGGATAGTTTCCCATTTTAAGATGGAGGATGTCTCTCTCTTTCTTTTATGGTCATCGTCGTTTATCGTGCCTTGACTTTTTTGGATAAATACTGGTTATCTTTTCGAGGACTTTTATCCCTATAAAAATCCTCTTAGGATAGAGAATTGAATTTCATTTTCTTTTTCCCTTTTGTAGAATCTAAGGTCTTTTTCATCAAATCTTTCAATGTTCGGTGAGTGTTTTCCTCCTCGTCCTCCATGGTGACTAGCTGTTTATTCATGTTTTCTTAAGCATGATGGTATGCCCTTTCATTTGCTTGATGCTTCAGTTTTTCTTGATCTAATCTCTAGATCATCACCAATGTCATAAAGAAAATAGTTTGTCTGCTAGTGGGTTGGACTTTTTGCTGGAAGATTTCGTGTTCGCCATTGTGTTTCTTAACACGATTTGGCTTGGAAGCACTTCATACAGTGTGTTTCTTCCTGTGATTGGCCTTGGGAACACTTTGTTTCATGTGTTTCGCCCGTTTTGTCTTAGAAACACTTTCTGCTATTACGCACGTTGTTACTTAGTTTATAACAAATATTTTTCGTTTGCGCAATCTGTTCTTGTTTTATGAGTGGTGGATATGGATTTTCAGAGTTGATGAAGATGCTGCGGTATAAAATACTGTCTTCAGATTTGAACGTATATATATATACCTTTCCCCTGTTTTATGCCTTAGCATCTGATGCCATTTTTAGGCAAAGAGTGAGAATGCGTTGGCTACTTGGCAGTACCCAGCTATTGCTCCTGCACGAGTTGTCAAGGAGGTCTCGCCGCTTATTCCGTCTGTGTGGTGGTTTCTGATGTTTCTGAGGGTGGAATCACTTATGCCCCAATCAGGCGATGTAGTTGCTTTTTATGCTGTCGAGGGCGAGGGTCGGATGGTGACCGAGTAGGATGCTCCAGGCGAGACATGATCGTGATGCTCCTCTTTTTTTTCTTTTTTTTTTTGTAAATTTGAGAATTTTAATATGCCCTCGTGTTGTGTCCGAGGAGAATAAAATTTTGTAATGAAAGTTCTTATTGAAATGGGCGATGGCAATTAATTCCGCATCTTTGTGTTTTTTATGTTAATGGCTCTGTGGGTTTTTTTTTGTATACTATTGGTCCAACCATGGGTGACAAAGCCAAGGAGTGATCAATTCCTTAAGTTGATAGGGCATCTCTTACGGTGTTGAACTTTCAGTATAGCACATTACCCTTCTCGCCCTGTTCTGGTGCCTTCATGGGTTTTTTTTTTTTTTTTTTAATAGTGTACTGTTTAGGTTACACTTTCCCCAGGGTTAAGTGATCAGTTGTGTGAGTCACTTTTTTATTAACCATTGTTTGGAGGGCAATATCTCGGTCAAGTGACTCTTGCCTTAGCCAACGGTAAGTACCTTGATTCTGGATATCTCCAGTTATGGCAGGACATCATCCGATTTCGTGATCGTGATGGAATTACCTTAGGTCTTTTCCCGTTTTAGGTAGCTTAGGATGTCCCCTGCTTCATCTTGCTTCATTCGGCTAGATGGCATTGCATTAGGTCTGTGTCCGTCTCGGGAAGCTTAGGTATTTTACCCGCATCATTCGTTATAGAATGGAAGGTGTGGCTAGCACCGTGCCATGATCTTGATGGGCTTTTGTGATTATACAAATATAATATGATTATGCAAATGCAAGAAAAGATGAAGCGAAAAATGAAAGTAGAAAATTGCAAGAAGAAAAATAAACTAACAAAAATCAAAGTAAATGAAATGAGCACGCAAAAGGATTAATTTTATTATTTTCAAAAGAGGGTTTATAAGCCCTTAGTACATTTTGGTAAGGTACCCTGACCTGTTACATGTAGGGATTCGAGTCCCATTTTTATAATTTGTCTTCCTAAGCGATAAGCTGTTTAAGCATTGTATGACTTGAGGTATTTGATGTTCCAGGGGCGTTCTAGTTCTTCCCCATTGGGTTTGAGCAATCTGTATGCTTCATCGCCTTCCTTGGCGATGACTGTTAGTGGTCCTTCCCAGATGGGAGCAAATTTTCCTGAATCGCGCTGGTATGGCGGGATCTCGCGCCAGACTTTGTCGCATGGGATAAATTTCCTCTGATGAACACGTTTGTTGTATTCTTGGGCTAACCTCCGATTGTAATTTTCCATTCTCTGTAGAGTTATTTCTCAGTTTTCCTCGAGATTGTCTAGCTTGGCGAGTATCATGTCCGAGGTGAGGTTCTTTTCCCAAGCCTCGGTCTTTGTCGTTGGGATCATCGCTTCAGTTGGTATGATCACTTACTTTCCATAAGTAAGAGCGAAGGGAGTCATCCCTTTTGCTTCCCTTCGTGTGGTTCGGTAGGCCCACAGAACATTGTGTAATTGCTCACACAAGCTAGACCCATGTCCATCTAGCTTCTTTTTGAGCATGTCAGCGATGGTTTTGTTAGTGGCCTCTGCCTAGCCATTACTCTCAGGGTAGATGGGTGTGTATTTATTCTTCCTGATCTTGAAGCAGTTAAAGAGGAGGTCAATGTTTTTTCCTCGGAGTTGGGCTCAATTATCGGATACGATGGTGGCTGGGATACCAAAGCGACATATGATGTGCTCAAAAAGGAATTTAAAGATATCGTGGTCTCTAATGTGCCTGGGGGCTGAAGCCTCAACCCATTTGGTAAAGTAATCAGTGGCCACGATTAGGTATTTTCGTTGTCCTGTGCCAGCTCGTAAAGGTCCAACGATGTCAACCCCCCATTTGGCGAATGGCCAAGGGATGAGTACGGATTTTAAATCCATTGATGGTGCATGTCTTCTCTTGCCAAATTTTTGGCACTATAAACATGATTTTTCCATTCTCTTTGAGTCCTCGTTCATGCGAGGCCAGAAGTATCCTTATAGCCTGTCTTTGTGGGCTAGGGATCTTCCTCCACTATGGTTACCAGCGTATCCATAGTGTATTTCTTTTAGTATGTTTTGGCCTTCGACGAAGGAGAAACATCGTAGCAATGGTCCCAGATATGACTGTTTGTACAGTATGCCGTCTCTGAGCTGGTAGTTTCCCGATCGGGATATCACTTTGTGTGCGAGCTGTTGGTCGCTTGGGAGATCGCCATTGGCTAGGTATTTCATGATTGGAGTTTTCCAATCGTCGTCTAGCAAGGCCTCGTGTTGGTATGTTATGTCCATACTGAGGATTTCCATGTATCTTTCTATGGGTATGGAGGGAAGCAATACCTTTTCGATCCTCACGTTTGTCACTTCCGGGTCTATTGTCATAAGGGCAATGAAAGCTAAGGCATCTACGTGCCTATTGTTGTTTCTTTTTAGATGCCTGAAAGTGATGTTAGGTATCTGTCCGATATAGTGCTTGGCGAGTTGGAGGTATCGCTGCAAACAGGTATCGGAAGCTTGATATATTCCATCTATCTGTCGAACTATAAGCTGTGAGTCACTTATGAGTCTCACTTCATTGATTCCTAGTGCAATTATTACTCGAAGGACGTGTATGACTGCCTCATACTCGGTTATGTTATTAGTAGCAGGGAATTCTAGCCTTAGGCTGTAGACGATCCTGCGGCCTTTCGGAGTCGTAAAGACCATTCCGATGCCGGATCCTTCCGAATTACATGACCCGTCTACAAATAATTCCCACCGTCTTGGATTCTCCGAGCGAAGCAGCTCTGGTGGGTCTTCCATCTCGTCCTCCATCCCTGGGATTTCTTCGATTTCATCCATATCACCTAGAGGGAAATAAGCTAAAAAATCCGCAACAACTTTGTTTCTGATTGCCGTTTGGGCTTGATATTTCACCCCAAATTGTTTGATTTGGGCTCCCCATTTGGAGATTTTTCCATCCCTGTCGGCATGGTCTAGAACAGATTCTATTAGAGCTTTTGTAATGACTGTGACTGTGTGGGCATGGAAATACGTTCACAATTTTTTCGTCGTGTAAACCAGGGACAACACGGTCTTTTAAATTTTAGGGTAGTTCCTCTCTGCATATGTCAGAGTCTTGCTTATGAAGTAGATAGGTTTTTCTACTTCTTTATCTATGCGGGTTAGCACTGTATTGATCGAAGTGTTAGTCGTCGATAGGTAGATGTAAATATTTTTGCCCGGATCTGGTTTCTGAAGGATTGGCAAGGTGGCCAAATGTTATTTGATCTTTTGAAAAGCTTCTTCGCACTCATTGCTCCATGAGAATTTTTCACCTTCTTCAAAGTGTTGAAGAAATCTTTACATTTGTCGGATGATCTAGCTATAAACCTTCCCAGGGCTGCTAGTCAACCATTTAACCTCTGCTCGTCTTTGAATATGGCAAGTGAAGGTCTCTCGAGTATGGATTGCACTTTAGTAGGAT
This sequence comes from Papaver atlanticum, assembly GCA_023531105.1. NCBI lineage: Eukaryota > Viridiplantae > Streptophyta > Magnoliopsida > Ranunculales > Papaveraceae > Papaver > Papaver atlanticum. The sequence goes on from JAJJMB010016062.1 coordinate 407,856, forward strand.
CCACCTCGATGCCTCGCTTAGTGACCAAGTATCCTAAGAACTTCCCTGAGGTAACTCTAAAGGCGCATTTTGCTGGGTTAATTTTCATGTTGAATTTTCTCATTTGTTCGAAAATATCTTTGAGGTCATTTGCGTGGTCTCGTGGAAGATTACTCTTGATAAGCATGTCGTCTACATATACCTCTAGGGTTTTATGTATCCAGTGGTCAAACATTTTTTCCACCATTCTTTGGTAAGTCGCGCCCGCGTTCTTTAGTCCGTATGGCTTTTTAGTGTAACATTATAGTCCTCGAGGAGTGAAGAAGGTAGTATGCTCCTGGTCTTCCTCGACGAGGGGAATTTGGTTATAACCAGAGTATCCATCCATCAGGAATAGTAATCCGTAGCCAGATGTTGCTTCCACGAGTTGATTAATATTAGGGAGTGGGAAGCTGTCCTTTGGACAGGCTTTGTTTAGATCACTGAAATCAATGCAAATTCGCACTCCCCCATTTTTCTTTGGTACGATTACCATGTTAGAAATCCATATTGGATACTGCATTTCTCGGATGACTCCTGATGCCTCCATCTTTTTTAATTCCTTTTGAATTGCTTCGTGATATTCTGGCGCCACCTTTCGCATCTTTTTCCTTATGGGCTTATGCTTTGGGTTGATTTTCAAATGATGGCAACAGATTTCCGGGTTTATCCCAGGCATATCTTCCTTAAGCAACGCAAAGACGTCAGAATATTCTTTTAGGACTTATATTAGTTTGTCTTCTTCCTCTTTGTTAAGGAGAGTTCCAATCCTGACCATACCCGGGTTTTCAGGTGTTCTGATATTGACTTCCTTTGTGGGTTCCCAGGCCGAGAAATTTGATTTGAGCTCTCCGACATTGGAAATATTCTTTAATTGCTCCATAGTTGAGTCCGAGATTGGAACATCGTCCGAGTCAAGCACATTACCCGAACGCATTGCTTCGTTCGTTGTTGCTATGAATGCATCGATTTCAGCTTGCTTCTTAGCATTCTCGACTCTCTTCTTTTTTGCTTTAGAGGAATTTACTCTTTTCTCGCCATTTTGTACATCCATGTTGTAACAGTACCTGGCTTCGCCTGAGTCTCCAACGATCTCTGCGATCCCATCGGGTGTTTCAAACCTTAGTCTCTGATGGTAGGTCGAGGAAACTCCTTTGATCCCATGGACCCAGGATCGCCCGACAATGGTTGTGTAAGGTGAAAGTACATCTACTACACATAAAGTGGTTATAGTGAGGATTTTTCCTACTCGAATTTATAAGGTGACCTCGCCTCTTGGGCGGGTCGATGAGCCATTGAAACCAAATATGTTATAGGTAGAAGGGATTAGGAATTCGTCTCTAAGACCCATTTGCTTGAATGTTTCATAAAACAAGATTTCGATAGAACTTCCTCCGTCTATTAGTATTTTAGGCATGGCCCATGGCAATACCTTAGGCTTTTCTTCCTCGCCCTCCTGATCAGGAAGTGCGATAGCCATCATAACCACTAGTGGATCGTTGTGGTTTCGTCCTTCATCTGGTGCCTCCGAGGATGAAAAACTGATAGGTATTTTCATCCACTCCTGCATAGGAGGTTCTTTTGCCACACTGAAGACTTCGTCACCTTCGAATTTTTTCTTTTGGATTCGTCCTGTAATACTTCCTTTAGGTGTGGGAGCAGTGATAGATGAGTGTGATATCGTATTGCATCCCAGGTATTGTGCCTCGCGTTGTATTTCTACGCGATGAACGGGTGTTCCCACCGTTGGTTGGATCGCTGGCTGTGCGATGTACACCTCGAGTTTTCCTTCATCAATCATGTCTTGCACAATCTTCTTCAGATCACTGCACGAGTCCGTCGTGTGGCTATAGAACTGGTGAAACTCACAGAAATCTGTTCTATTCTTAGCGTGCTCGGGCTGCTGTCCTCTATTCCATGGGTATGTGATCTTACATTTCCTATCGATCTTCTTAAAGATCTCGGATATAGGTGTGTTTAGTTTCGTGTAGACCGGGTCTACGAACTTTCCCTTCTTTTGTTGGGCTTGGTCTCGCCCTTTCCATCCTCCACTTCGATGTTTATCGAACTGGGTAGATCCGTTGTTGGATGGCCCTGCTCCTTGGGCTGACGCTTGAGGGATATGTGGTTATACCACATTTTCTCCTCTATTGGTTCCTTTTATCAATTTTTCATAAGTACCGTCTTGGAGTTCTTCAAGGCCTATGTAATCCTCTTGAATCTCTATCAGTTTCCCTAGATTGGGTGGCATGGTCTCGTACATGCGGACAAATATGGGGTCCGTCTTTTTTAGACTATTTTTAAAGACCAAGATCGCGTAGGCCTCTGGGACTCTTCCGATCTCGGAACATAATTTTCTCCCAGAGAGCGGAGTGACTCGTTCGGTCCCCTGGCTAACTGGATCATGCGAGTGGATCGTCTCGTCACCATCGCCTTACCTGCGATATATGCAATAATGCTCAACTTGTCTTTTCTTACAGAAAAGTGGGACCCTAGATTCACAGGTCATGTGCAATTACTAAGTCATAGGTCAGTCTGGACAGATAAGTACAGGAAGACTTTGCAGTAAATTTTGGAGACATGCAAAGATGTCAAAACATTCCCTACTTGCACAGGGTTTCGGTGATGGGAAAAAGGTGTTTTGTTTTTCTCTCTACTTGATAAAAATACCTCCTTCTACACGTCATACCTTTACTAGTAAAAAGTCAAGTTTATGACTATTGAGCATATCTTCCCATTTTAGGAAATATTTCTCATCATCTTTAAACTTTTGATTTTGAACAAACTTTGAGTTTGATGAATGATTATCGTGCGAGTGGATCATCTCGTCACCATCGCCTTACCTGCGATATACGCAATAATGCTCAACTTGTCTTTTCTTACAGAAAAGTGGGACCCTAGATTTGCAGGTCATGTGCAATTACTAAGTCATAGTTTAGACTGGACAGATAAGTATAGGAAGACTTTGCAGTAAATTTTGGAGACATGCGAAGATGTAAAAACATTCCCTACTTGCACAGGGTTTCGGTGATGGGAAAAAGGTGTTTTGTTTGTCTCTCTACTTGATAAAAATACCTCCTTCTACACGTCATACCTTTACTAGGAAAAAGCCAAGTTTATGACTATTGAGCATATCTTCCCATTTTAGGAAATATTTCTCATCATCGTTAAACTTTTGATTTTGAACAAACTTTAAGTTTGATGAATGATTATGTACTCATTCATTAACCCTTCCCCTTGACTTAGAGTTAGATTTCTAAGAAGAAGATTGTGGATTATCTTGAGTTTCTTAGAAGATGAGGAACATCATGAACAATTCGTCTTTTAAACCTTCATAGGACAATATTTTCCCTTATGAAGTTTACTGACTAAAACTTCTTCCCAGCCCTTTCATGGAGGAGATCGTTTGAGCGCCGAAGTGTTTAAAACTCTATTTTCACTCCGATCTTCAACTCTCCTGAGCATCTTGAGGAAGATATAAAAAACCCTCAAAGGATGAAAATTTTGAAGAAAATCAGTGAAAAAGATGTAGATCTGTTGATTTTGAGGGTCTTCAAGACTTCACAGATTGTGTAGGCTGTGTTGAGTCCGAGATCCACTCATAAATTCTAACAGAGTTCTACACAGTGGTATGAAAGTCACTTCTCTCAAGGAGATTATGAAAACAATATAGAGCTGTTACTAGGGAGGTAGAATAGATCTTTATACCTCCCTGTTTCTAGCGCCAAAATGTAGTTGCATCTTTTCTGATGACTACACCCAAGTAGATCTAAAGGCTAAAAAGCTACTAAAATTCAAGATTCAAAGACAAACATAAAAGTAAAGATTAACTCAAGCATACAACGTGGTTCGGCCAAGAAGACCTACGTCCACGGGAAAGAAGATGTTTTCTTTATTGATTAGGGTCTTACCCTTGAAAGAGATACAAATATCACTTAGATTTGTCACTCTCTCTTTATCTAGATCTCTCTTAGGAATTCTCTGTAGAAAGATCATCTAGTATTACATAAGTTGTCCATTTCCTTCTACAAGGACTGGTATTTATAGGCAAATTAGACTCGTGAAGGCTTGGTCTCACCGAGCTGACGGAGCTATCGTGCATCCCCTTGCTGCTTCGGACGAACTCTATACTATCCCTCGTGATGGCCTGCTTGGTTTTCTCTCCGAGTTATCTCGCCCTGTTTATCATCGTGTATCTCCTTTTTGGGGAACCTCGTGCTGTATCACCTCTGGGTTATAGTATAGATCGCCCGAGCCTTCTGATACAATGTAAATTCGCCCACGTCTCTTCTGATCCTTAACTAAATGCAGTCCTTCTTTATAGACTTGACCGTCTGAATAGATTAGACCACTCCTCACACGCGTCATTCATGTAACGCTTGTAGCAAGTGTCTCGATTCAGATAAAATCATCTTTATAGAGTACGATTTGATGTTTCCACCTTATCGTCTTATCATGAGATCATCCCTTTGGATGTTGACATGTGGCCATCAGGTATTTTACCATCACATTTTGCTCATTTTCTTTGCAACTTGCCAAGGGCATGATGGGAAGAGAACTTTGTAACCGTCCCGTCTTTATCGCCACGTCCGAGATTTCCGCCCCATCTGCACTTTTAGGGCGCTTTTACCCGTTGGACCTTGAATCGTCGGTTAGTTGCCCATTTCAAGATGGAGGGTATCTCTCTCTTTCTTTTATGGTCATCGTCGTTTATCGTGCCTTGACTTTTTTGGATAAATACTGGTTATCTTTTCGAGGACTTTTATCCCTATAAAAATCCTCTTAGGATAGAGAACTAAATTTCATTTTCTTTTTCCCTTCTGTAGAATCTAAGGTCTTTTTCATCAAAGCTTTCAATGTTTGGTGAGAGTTTGCCTCCTCTTCCTTCATGGCGGTTAGCTGTTTATTCATGTTTTCTTAAGCATGATGGTATGCCCTCTCATTTGCTTGATGCTTCAGTTTTTCTTGATCTAATCTCTAGATCACCACCAATGTCTTATCGGAAAGACCTATCTTTTCGCATATTTTCTTTATCCTCTTTAGTAGTTTAAATAAAATAGTTTGTCTGCTAGTGGGTTGGACTATTTGCTGGAAGATTTCATGTTCGCCATTGTGTTTCTTAACACGATTCGGCTTGGAAGAACTTCATACTGTGTGTTTCTTCCTGCGATTGTCCTTGGGAGCACTTTGTTTCATGTGTTTCGCCCATTTTGGCTTAGAAACACTTTCTGCTATTACGCACGTTGTTACTTAGTTTATAACAAATATTTTTCGTTTGCGCAATCTGTTCTTCTTTTATGAGTGGTGGATATGGATTATCCGAGTTGCTGAAGATGTTTCGGTATAAAATATTGTCTTCGGGTTTGAAAGTATATATATATATACCTTGCCCATGTTTTATGCCTTAGCATCTGATGCCATTTTTGGGCAAAGAATGAGAATGCCTTGGCTACTTGGCAGTTTCCAGCTATTGCTCCTGCACGAGTTGTCAAGGAGGTCTCGCTGCTTATTCCATTTGTGTGGTGGTTTCTGATGTTTCCGAGGGTGGAATCGCTTATGCCCCAATCGGGCGATGTAGTTGCTTTTTATGCTGTCGAGGGCGAGGGTCGGATGGTGACCGAGTAGGATGCTCCAGGCGAGGCATGATCGTGATGCTCCTCATTTTTTTATTATTTTTTTTTTTTTTTGTAAATTTGAGAATTTCAATATGCCCTCGTGTTGTGTTCGAGGCGAATAAAATTTTGTAATGAAAGTTCTTATTGAAATGGGCGATGGTAATTAATTCCGCATGTTTGTGTTTTTTATGTTAATGGCTCTGTGGGGTTTTTGTGTATACTATTGGTCCAACCATGGGTGACAAAGCCAAGGAGTGATCAATTCCTTAAGTGGATAGGGCATCTATTACGGTGTTGAACTTTCAGTATAACACATTCCCCTTCTCGCCTTGGTCTGGTGCCTTCATGGGTTTGGTTTTTTTTTTTTTTTTAATAGTGTCCTGTTTAGGTTACACTTTCCCCAGGGTTAAGTGATCAGTTGTGTGAGTCACTTGTTTATTAACCATTGTTTGGAGGGCAATATCTCGGTCAAGTGATTCTTGCCTTAGCCAAAGGTAAGTACCTTGATTCTGGATATCTACTGTCATGGCAGGACATCATCCGATTTCGTGATCGTGATTGCATTAACTTAGGTCTGTCCCCGTCTTAGGTAGCTTAGGGTGTCCCCGTTTCATCTTGCTTCATTTGGCTAGATGGTATTGTCTTAGGTATGTGTCCGTCTCGAGCAGCTTAGGTATTTTACCCGCATCATTCGTTGTAGAGTGGAAGGTGTGGCTAGCACCGTGCCATGATCTTGATGGGCTTTTGTGATAATGCAAATATTATATGATTATGCAAATGCAAGAAAAGATGAAGCGAAAAATGAAAGTAGAAAATTGCAAGAGGAAAAATAAACTAACAAAAATCAAAGTAAATGAAATGAGCACGCAAAAAGGATTAATTTTATTATTTTCAAAAGGGGGTTTATAAGCCCTTAGTACATTTTGGTAAGGTACCCTGACCTGTTACTTGTAGGGATTCGAGTCCCATTTTCATAATTTGTCTTCCTAAGCGATAAGCTGTTTAAGCATTGTATGGTTTTAGCTGAGTATGATATCGTATTGCATCCCAGGTATTGTGCACCGCGTGGTATTTCTACGCGATGTATGGGTGTTCCCACCGTTGATTGGATCGCCGGCTGTGCGATGTACTCCTCGAGTTTTCCTTCATCAATCATGTCTTGCACCATTTTCTTAAGATCACTGCACGAGTCCGTCATGTGGCTATAGAACTGGTGAAACTCGCAGAAGTCTGTTCTATTCTTAGCGCGCTCGGGCTGCTGTCCTCTATTCCATGGGTATGTGATCTTACATTTCCTATCGATCTTCTTAAATATCTCGGATATAGGTGTGTTTAGTTTCGTGTAGACTGGGTCTACGAACTTTCCCTTCTTTTGTTGGGCTTGGTCTCGCCCTTTCCATCCTCCACTTTGATGTTTATCGAACTGGGTAGATCCGTTGTTGGATCGCCCTGCTCCTTGGGCTGACGCTTTAGGGTTATGTGGTTCTACCACATTTTCTCCTCTATTGGTTCCTTTTACCAATTTGTCATAAGTACCGTCTTGGAGTTCTTCAAGGGCTATGTAATCCTCTTGAATCTCTCTCAGTTTCCCTAGATTGGGTGGCATGGTCTCGTACATGCGGACAAATATGGGGTCTGTCTTTCTTAGACTATTTTTAAAGCCCAAGATCGCATAGGCCTCCGTGACTCTTTCGATCTCGGCACATAATTTTATCCAATGAGTTACCAGAGAGCGGAGTGACTCGTTCGGTCCCCTGGCTAACTGGAACAACATGTCAATTTCCGGTTTGACTCGGCTGTTATGTATGTATGTTTCTATGAACAACTCGGATAGATGGTCAAACGATTTAACCGATGCCTTTTGAAGGTTATTGAACCACATTAGGGCCTCGTATTTTAGACTGGCTGGAAAGAACCTACACATCACTACCTCGTAGTGACTCCATTGTGTCAGTGTCATGCGGTAGGATCTGAGATGTTCGATTGCATCGCCGGTCCCATTGAAGGGAGTTGCAAACGTTGGGAGCGAACATTTCCTTGGAAATGGTTGGGCTAGTAGACTCTCCGATAAGGGAGACTGTCCAGCCTCTTGCAGTACTTCCTTAAACTTTTTTCCTTCTTGTTTTCCTATAGCCTCTCTGCACATCGCTTCGAGTTAACAGAGTCGGGCTTGTAATTGGTCATCATTGTGCCTCGTTTCGGCCTTTTTCCTTCATCCTTGTGCTCTTTCAGGCGAGTAGGAAGCTTCCGGACGGCGATATCTTGATCTCCCTGAATCCTCGTCCGATTGCTCGGCGTACGTCACTATTTTAGAACGAGTTGACTTTGAAGTCTCCCCTCGCTTGGGGTCTATGATTGCGCGGTTCTCGGCCGTGCAGTTGGTTTTTACTTCGTCCTCCTTTTTCTTTTCTCGACTATGCTTGGGATCGATATCGGATGATCCCTCGGATGGGATTTCTTCCTCGTTTAGGACTTCTCGGCTTCCTTTCGGAAAACGCTCTCCTGTTTCCTCGTCCGAGGTGTAAGGGATATGAACTCGCTCATCGTCCTATAAGTTCTCAAAAGGATTCTCCTCCTCGGGGGTCTCCTCTATGGTAGTGAGTGGCACCTTTTTCTGTGTTTTGCGTTTCATCCTGCGGTTTCTCCGTTCTAGCCTCCTGTTACGTCTCTCTAACTTTTTCATTCTTTCAGAATGCGCCTCTTGACAAATGAATCCAGTCATGATTTAAAAATATTTACAAAAACAAAGGCGAATTTTAGCCCGTGAAGCATCAACTTACCTTGCTGCCATACGATGATCGCATCAGCAATACTCAAAGAAGATAACAAAAATTTAACATGAGGAACACTATGGTGGATAAAGGAGGAGCGCAATACGACGCCAAGTTATCAGAAGGGACAACCGGCACACGGTGATAAACCGACTATAATATGAAGTCGAACTTCTTGCGTAATCCAATGCGAAGCCCGACTGAACCAAGGAAGTACTGGGTACACTAAACATAGGGCACGTGCATTCAATAAAATGCGGCGTCGCCAACACGACCACATAGCAACGATGGTCAGGAGATGAAGGAAATTCATTTCCAAACCGCAAACATGCGAGAGAGATTTTTCAAACAAGTTACAATTATGGAACCCTTAAAAGAAGACGATTTCAGTACCAACCAATCCATACTCAGGAGGTCATAGCGAAGAAAAACAAATTCCTTCCCAAGACGGATGGAAAAATCGAAGTAAAATACCACAATAACGCTACATTATGGAGTAACGAAGGATGGGAAATTCCTCCCTACAACAATAAAAGAATGAAGGAAAAATATCTTTTCATTATGGAGGTCAAAGACCACAATAGCAGTCACAACATGGACGATATATGCAAATAAAAAATTGTACAGCTTATAGTCCACTATGCTTCCCAAAACGCAATATTTGCCAGCGCCATCAGCAGCTCGATGTAAAGCTCCACATGAGCAGTTCCAAAGGGAAAATGAATCCAAGACATATTGAGCCATTACCGACAATAAGGTGGATGGACTGATGTTGAAAATACATTTTCCAGTTTGTGTCAAAGACCAACTGAAGGCCAGCAAAAGTAAGGGCGATCCGAGCAAACGAAGCCAAACGTAGCTTACGGCGTAAAATACAATTTTCCCAGGAGCAAGAAGTTAACAGTAGAAACTGAAACTCGCTCCAAAGGAAGAGACGAACGAAAGCCAAGCGAGGCACACCCATCTCTAAGCTATTAGGCGAATAGCAATACACCAATCTCGCTGACAGGTACGAGATCTATCCAGGAGAACCACGAGGTCCATCCCAACCATAACACAAATGGAGAATCACGAGGTCCATCCAACCATAACACAAATGGAGGAACACGATTCCCGTCCCAACCAACCCTTCACAATAGTGTTGGGAAGCAACATGGTGGCCCGAAGGGAGCTCGGGGAACATTAACCTAATTTATTAAAAAAGTTAGTTGGAATTAATCACCAACTACTAATCCAATAAATCTAAAACACAAACTCAAAGGCGAAATAAAATGATGAATGGAATCAAGCAGGGGCACCATCTGTGCCTCGGAACTGAGTATAAGAATAGGGGCAAGTATGCATACTACAAAGGAGCAAATGGTATTACCATACTCAGTTCCTTCACCAACAGTAGTAGTGCCAAAGAATGGAGCAAACAAAAACCCATAATCTATAGGTCCGACAACAACTAGCAGCAATGGCGCAGCAAAAGAAGAGGGTCGTCACCCTACGATGACGATTGACGATAAAATTTTCTATTTTCATTGTGCAAAGAGAATCCTTAAGAAGGCATGTCAACGATGGAGAAGCTAGGCAGGGAAAACTCCCCTCTACAAGCTATGGACAAACGAGAAAACAACACTCCACCGAGGAGCACGACGATAAATAAAATGACGAAAACGAGTTCAAGGACCAAATCGTCTCTGTAAAAACACTTGTGAAGGAGCAAACTCTTCTTTAAAAATAAAAATAAAACACCATGACGGAGCTCGACGAAGAAGCAACTTCGCGATTGCTATTCAAAGCTCTAAGAAAAATGGTAGAAGTAACATAACAAACGGAGAGGGTCGTCACCCTAAAAGGAGAATAAACTAAATATTTCTTTTATATTTTGTGTGTTTCAATATAACTCGGTGAATCAACATTCACGAATAGGAGAAAAGGAGGACGATCATAAGATCAGCTTGGAACAAGATCACGTTGAAATATGACTTTTCAAAATCTTGTTCGGCCACTCATCTCGCCTCAAAAACAACACCTAAAGAAGATTTTCATGAAGATTCTTCTTCGAAGAACCTCCAAGAAAAGGAGCAAAATGTGAGAGTAAAATATCAACTCGACGCGTGGCGCACGATCTAGACGGGTTCACCATATAATACTACAAGCAACTACACAATAATACTACCTTTTGTAATCCTTATCCTAACTAGTCATCATCTAGTCATCCCAAAGGGCAGTAATGTAATTTGATGTACAATACCCCCCTGTATAAGAGAAAGAGATATAGGTTGAAAGGGGTTCCTTCTTCTTCGTTCTCCCTCTAAGCTAGAACTTAGCTCTTCTACTTCCATGGATCTTTGTGTAACACCACAAATGATAGTGAAAACAAAGTGGGTGTAGGTCTTTAAATGGCCGAACCACTATAAAATCCTTGTGTTAATCTTTACTTTTATGCACTTTATTTTTTATGTATGATTTTCAATGATTTATGTTCATTAGATCTTGTTGGATGTAGTAGTCAAAAAAGATGCAACTACATTTTTGCGCTAGAAACCCGGATTTGTGTAAAGATTTATTATACCTAGTCCTTAAACTTGTTGTTTTGAGATTTTTTCTTAAGTTCTTCACTTGTATGAGTAGATCTTAGAACAAAATGAGTTCCTTAAACTTGGAGTTCCAAACGATCCTCTACATCAAGAAGTTATGAAATTTTCTTCTATTTACTGATCTATTCACTGATTTGGTTGAGATTATTGAAATAATCTATCTTTTCATCACTTTTGGTGATAGATCTTATTCCTTACAGGAGATCCAGTAGATTTCATTGCTAAAAGGGCAAAAATGTAACTATTATTTTCCTCTCTGATGTTTCAAGACATCAGTTGATTTTAAGTCTTCAGATCTACGAGTTTTCAAGCAAAAATCTTTCAAAAACAAAGAAAAAAACAAATCATGCTAATGAATGAGGCATATGTCACTACCGTGATCGGAAAAGTAGTTGTATGGATTTCATCACCATCTTTTACTGTCATGGTTCAAGGAGAGTGAAACCCCTGTCACAGAGAGCTCCAATGGCGCTAAGATGAGCTCATCTCGTGCTGTCAGTGGTGAAATCCCAACGGTGAAAGAGATCATCCGATCTCGTGAAGGCATGAACCTAATGGCGAAAATAGATCACCCAATCTCGTGCAGGCATGATCCTGTAGGTTACAAAACTAATCCTACCTCGTGAAGGAAAAACTCCAATGGAGGAAGAGATCATCCGATCTCGTGAAGGCATAATCCTGGTGCGGAAGAGATCATCCGATCTCATGAAGGTAAAATACCAAAAATGGCCAAAGAGATCATCTGTTATCGTCAAATACCATAAGCCCGATGACGAAACGAGTAACCTCGTGAAGGAAAACCTCCAATGGAGAAAGAGATCATCCGATCTCGTGGAGGCATGAACCTAAAGGTGAAAGAGATCATCCAATCTCGTAAAGGCATGATCATGATAACCATAGAGACCATCTGAGCTCATGAAATACCATAATTCTTATGACGAAAGAGATCATCCGATCTCGTGAAGGTAAGCTACCAAAGGTGATAGAAGTAATCAACCGATGTCATGAAACCACAATACTGATGACCAAACGAGTCATCTCCTGAAGTTCAAATATTAACGGCGAAAAGAGATCACCCGATCTCGTGCAGGCATGATCCTGTAGGTCAAAGAGATAACCCCATCTCGTGAAGGAAGAATTCCAACGGAGAAAGAGATCACCCGATCTCCTAAAATCATAAGCCCTGAGACAAAGCGATTCATTTCATAATGAAAAAACTCCAACGGAGAAAGAGATCATCCGATCTCGTAAAGGCATGATCATGATGACCAAAGAGATCATCTGATGAAATACTTACGACGAAAGAGATCATACGATCTCGTGAAAGTGAACTCCAAAGGTGATATACGTGATCACCCGATCACGTGAAAACAATACCCTGAGGGAAAAATGAGGTTATTCGATCTCGTGGAGGAAAAACCTTGATGGATCAATCCGATCTCGTGAACACGAAGTCCCAAACGATGCCAAGATGGGACCAGCTCGTGCTGCCGATAATGATGAACAAAGTAGCCATCCTATGGAACAGTTGGTTGGAATTAATCACCAACCACTGTTGTGGAAAATCAAAACTTGTCAATTATGGAGGTAAACTCACTCTGTAAATGATGAACTAAATTTCCTAATGGAGTCTCGAAAAAGCAATCAACATTGCTGCCATCCTGATGTGATGAACAGAGAAGTACAACCCCAAAACATGGAGGTCTAAATGATGCATGATGCCAATGGTGGAGAAAAAGTCCGATGAGATAATTGAATGTACGGAACGGACACGTCCGATCCCATGCAAACAAAATCTCAGATAAAACAGATGAGCTTTATCTGGAGAAATAGTAACCCATAAGGACAAGCTTCCTGGTGGTTATGATCCATGGAGATTAATGGTGAAAGGAGATTTCACCCACCCACATAATCGTGGTGCCAAGTCTCGCTGCCAGTCGACTGATTAATCAACCTCATCGGAGGAGCACCAGCTCGTGCTGTCAATAGAGGAGCCAGAGGCACTCGAACTGCAAATTTTGCATACACTTACGAAGTGACCATGACGATGAATGACGGAGTAAGGGCTCACTGCCATGATGAGATAATAGATTGGAGTTAATTTCCAGTCTCTATCACTGTGGTTCCAAGACGAACTGCAGCTGCATGCTTCCTAATTGACGAAGTCAAGACAAGTAACATTACTATGATGAACTTAGGCGGAACCATTTCATGATTGCCCATCCGATCATCGGCAAGATAATGATGTAATAATACTAACTCGGAGTAGCAGCTCGGAGAGGTAACTCGAGCTTACCAGTTTCACTCAGCTCAGATCGGACAAACCATCTCGAGTAGTTGTGGCCATATCGGACGAACCAATCCGAGGAGAATCAAATGACTCGCTCGGACTCACCGGCCATATCGCCTAGACCATTAACTCATACGAGTCATCTCGAGAAGGACACTTCATTATGATATCCCATAACAATGTTAAATGATGAGATGGCCTGAAGAGCCTCACAACAATGACGAACAATGATGACAATCCCACGAAGATAAAACTGGAGGGACGACTCCACATGATGGAGACTTGTGATTAAAAATACTGGTGATTAAATACTATGATACATTTTCATATATAAAGACTAAAGGGTGACACTAATGGTCATGCAACCAAGTGAGTCCTAAAGGCGCAAAATCGAAGCAAGGATTATGACAATGACGTCCCATTAAAAGGAGAAATGGATCATTGGAATTCATCACCAATATCCATTACCGTTGAGTACGAGCTCGAGAAGCTTGTAAAACATGAGATCGAACTTACCATGTTTATTATATGGTGGAATGCCTGGCTACCACAAAATCAACAACAACGAGATGACATGAACGCTGACGCTCTGTCACATCCGTTAAAAACTCATAATGAGACGAAAAAGAAGCTTGAAAGGCCATGGGGGCACAGTCCAATTCTGTCCACATCAAAATATCAAGTTGACATATCTCGACGAAGCAAGACTAGTTCACATAATGGCGGTTTCAAATCAAATTAATGAGCTATTTTCTTTCTTTGCACAAGGAATGACCCAAAATGGCGTTAAACCCCACAGACGTATAACCATGAAGGAGTGGTTGATTGAATCTAATCACTAATCGCCACTGAAGCGGAGAGACGAACTCTCATATTAATTACAGGCATATAAATGCACACCAAATTAGCCAGTGAAGAATGGCTTCCATCTCAAGCGACGACGAGGAAACATCAAGGATTCTAGGATCCAAGACTAAATAAATAGCAGAAGGATAATGACTATGGTTTATCCTAAGGCGATAATAAAGCCATCATAAAAAGAAATTGCATGATGGCACTGAAGTGGTAAGCCACTGGACGATAGCTCGATGAACCACGGCGATTCTAACTCCTAGCATTGACGAGCAATGGTGAGCACTCCATAAGCGGAGCAATCTTGAAGTAAGACGATACCAAAAACTAGCTAATACACCAAACTATAGACGAGAAAAATTAATGCCAAGGCGACACTCTATAACAAGCTATGACAGTAGGCGGACAAGATCCCTTGTCAAATATAGGCGGACGTTCTAACTGACCGTAAATGCCCTTTAAGGATATCGTACTCTAGCTAACATCAAGACGTCTAATGTGAGGCAAATAGCTAACAACCTGCCTCATATCAATTAAAAGCTCAACTAACTAGAGCACCAAGCTAAACCGCTACAAACAACAACGATCAATCAAGGACTATCAACATTCTGGCACAAACATGTGTGACCCTAACTAAGATGAAATCAGGAGTCAACTAATAAAAATGGTGATTGCCATCCACACTATGTGCTGCACTAACAGCAACCCATCAATGGGGCATCGATGAAATGTTACTTCAAAACTTGAAGTGAATTCCGTAGCAACAGACAACGGTGGCGGAACCACTATAAGCGAAGAGGGTCGTCACCCTACAATGGTGGAAGGAGCTTAAATTTCTTATCCCACTTTTGTTGTACTCACAACAAAATAAAAAACCATGAAAAGTTAAGTTATGTACTAACTTGCAGGAGCATCTCATAATGAAGGGCCCTGTACATTGTGATATAATTAAAAAGACGAAACAATTGTTAACATAGCAATTCGGCTCCGCAATGGATGATGACTCCCGTGACGCACAATCATGCTGCCAGAGGTGAAGTCCATGCTTGAAGTTACAGCCACAGTAATGATAGCCCATGCTTACCAATAAAGGTGAACTCACCCATGTAATCATGTCCAGAGCTACATCGCTCGGTAATCCATGGAGACACCCCAAGAAGACCAAACCACGAAGTAATCACCAGAATCAGCAGAAAAGCTGATATTGACGATCATGAGTCAGTATACAAAGACGCAAAAAAGAATTTGGTGCCGGAGAAAGCGAGCCACGTAGAAGCCAGACGAGCCCGACACTTGAAATTTAAGCCACGATGACGTGCAAAATAGGGGAGCCAGATAAGATCTCCATACAATCCTCTGTGAAAGGAAAATATTGCTAAGAAGGTCATTTACCCGAGCAACAACAGACGTCTCCAAGATGAGACATCAGAGTCCCTTACCATTCTAACGAGAATGACAAAATTCGAGGGATACGTTCCTTCAACACTATCAAATATGGAGCATACTGCTGTTAAAACCCAATGAGGTCATGCAATAAAAGGGGCCACGAAGTCCAACTAGCAAAGGCTATATGCCTTGAATGGGATTCTATTTGGAACAGTAACTTAAACATTTTTTTGAACATTTTCTTTTTGTTTGTTTTAATTTTTTCTTGTGAATTTATTCGTATTTAAAATTTATTTTTGTTTTGTTTATTCGTTTACTCTTTGCATTGCATATAGTTAGAAAATTAGGATTCCAAATGATACTCTTCTAAAAGCCCATCAAGATTATGGCATGGTGCTAGCCACACCTTCCATTCCACAACGAATGATGCGGGTAAAATAACTAAGCTGCCCGAGGCGGACACAGACCTACGGCAATGCCATCTAGCCAAATGAAGCAAGATGAAGCGGGGGACACCCTAAGCTACCTAAGACGGAAATAGACCTAAGGTAATGCTATCACGATCACGAAATCGGATGATGTCCTACCATACCAGGAGATATCCAGAATCGGGGTACTTGCCTTTGGCTAAGGGAAGAATCACTCGACCGAGGTATCGCCCTACACACAATGGTTGACAAACAAGTGGCTCAAACACCTGATCACTTAACCTAGGGGCAAGTGTAACCTAAACAGCACTATTAAAATAACAAAGGAGAGCAAGGAAATTCGTTATACTCCAAATCCAACACCATAAGAGATGACCTGTCCAGTTAAGGAACTGATCACTCCTTGGCTTGGATTAATGGCATAAAAGAAAAACATACTCAGAGCCACAAAAGCAAACCCATGTTAAATACAAAAACAGATGATGTTCAAAAAATTGCCTCGGAAGGAGCACGAGGACTTACAAAAGTTACTGACTGAATACTATCGCCTCGGACGATAAACGACGACATATCGGAGATAACCAACTCCTTTAGACATTGCCTCGGACAATGAACGAGGGCTGACGAAATGCATAACCAACAAAGGTGGCAAGACGTCGGACTACACCAGCACTAGTCATATGGCAAAGAAGACGAAAACGATAAAAGTGAAACTTCATTCCATCGTTCTCAACACATCCATTGACACATAAGCCTTTAATTAAAGCAGCACATGTGCAAGAATTTTTTTTCATATGTATCGGCGAATAACTACAATAATAGCCCTTGACGTGGTGGAGACACTCGAGTCTGATGAGATAATCAAATAATATCTCAACAAATGATGGACAAATGAATCCAGTCATGATTTAAAAATATTTACAAAAACAAAGGCGAATTTTAGCTCGTGAAGCATCATCTTACCTTGCTTCCATACGATGATCGCATCAGCGATCTCAAAGCAGACAACAAAAATTTAACATGAGGGACACTATGGTGGCTAAAGGAGAAGCGCAGTACGACGCCAAGCTATCAGAAGGGCCAACCGGCACACGGTGGTAAACCGACTATAATATGAAGTCGAACTTATGGCGTAATCCAATGCGAAGCCCGACTGAACCAAGGAAGTACTGGGTACACTAAACATAAGCAGGGGCACGTGCATTCAGTAAAATGAGTCCTCTCCAACACGACCACATGGCAACGATGGTCAGGAGATGAAGGAAATTCATTGCCAAACCGCAAACATGCGAGAGAGATTTTTCAAAAAAGTTACAATTATGTAACCCTAAAAAGAAGACGATTTCAGTACCAACCAATCCATACCCAGGAGGTCATAGCGAAGAAAAACAAATTCCTTCCCAAGAAGGATGGACAAATCGAAGTAAAATTCCACAATGACGCTACATTATGGAGTAACGAAGGAAGGGAAATTCCTCCCTACAACAATAAAAGAATGAAGGAAAAATATATTTTCATTATGGAGGTCAAAGACCACAATAGCAGTCACAACATGGACGATATATGCAAATAAAAAATTGTGCAGCTTATAGTCCACTATGCTTCCCAAAACGTAATATTTTCCAGCGCCATCAGCAGCTCGATGTAAAGCTCCACATGAGCAGATCCAAGGGGCAAACGAATCCAAGACATATTGAGCCATTAACGACAAAAAGATGGATGGACTGATGTTGAAAATACATTTTCCAGTTTGTGTCAAAGACCAACTGAAGGCCAGCAAAAGCAAGGGCGATCCGAGCAAACAAAGCCAAACGTAGACAACGGCGTAAAATACAATTTTCCCAGGAGCAAGAAGTTAACAGTAGAAACTGAAACTCGCTCCAAAGGAAGAGAAGATCGAAAGCCAAGCGAGGCACACCCATCTCTAAGCTATTAGGCGAATAGCCATACACCAATCTCGCTGACAGGTACGAGATCTATCCAGGAGAACCATGAGGTCCATCCCAACCATAACACAAATGGAGAACCACGAGGTCCATCCCAACCATAACACAAATGGAGGAACACGATGCCCGTCCCAACCAACCCTTCACAATAGTGTCGGGAAGCAACATGGTGGCCCGAAGGGAGCTCGGGGAACATTAACCTAATTTATTAAAATAGTTAGTTGGAATTAATCACCAACTACTAATCCAATAAATCTAAAACACAAACTCAAAGGCGAAATAAAATGATGAATGAAATCAAGCAGGGGCACCATCTGTGCCTCGGAACTGAGTATAAGAATAGGGGCAAGTATGCATACTACAAAGGAGCAAATGGTATTACAATACTCAGTTCCTTCACCAACAGTAGTAGTGCCAAAGAATGGAGCAAACAAAAACGCATAATATATAAGTCCGACAACAATTAGCAGCAATGGCGCAGCAAAAGAAGAGGGTCGTCACCCTACGATGACGATTGACGATAAAATTTTCTATTTTCGTTGTGCAAAGAGAATCCTTAAGAAAGCCTGTCAACGATGGAGAAGCTAGGTAGGGGCAACTCCCCTCTACAAGCTATGAACAAACGAGAAAAAAACACTCCACCGAGGAGCACGACGATAAATAAAATGACGAAAACGAGTTCAAGGACCAAATCGTCTCTGTAAAAACACTTGTGAAGGAGCAAACTCTTCTTTAAAAAATAAAATAAAACACCATGACGGAGCACAACGAAGAAGCAACTTCGCGATTGCTATTAAAAGCTCTAAGAAACATGGTGGAAGTAACATAACAAACGGAGAGGGTCATCACCTTAAAAGGAGAATAAACTAAAAATTTCTTTTATATTTTGTGTGTTTCAATATAACTCGGTGAGTCAACATTCACGAATAGGAGAAAAGGAGGACGATCATAAGATCAGCTTTGAACAAGATAACGTTGAAATATGACTTTTCAAAATCTTGTTCGGCCACTCATCTCGCCTCAAAAACAACACCTAAAGAAGATTTTCATGAAGATTCTTCTTCGAAGAACCTCCAAGAAAAGGAGAAAAATGTGAGAGTAAAATATCAACTCGACGCGTGGCGCAAGATCTAGACGGGTGCACCATATAATACTACAAGCAACTACACAATAATACTACCTTTTGTAATCCTTATCCTAACTAGTCAGCATCTAGTCAGCCCTAAGGGCAGTAATGTAATTTGATTTACAATACCCTCCTATATAAGAGAAAGAGATATAGGTTGAAAGGGGTTCCTTTTTCTTCGTTCTCTCTCTAAGCTAGAACTTAGCTCTTCTACTTCCATGGATGGAGTTTCAAGTCCCTTGAGGACCTCCATTCATGGATCTTTGTGTAACACCACAAATGATAGTGAAAACAAAGTGGATGTAGGTCTTTTAATGGCCGAAACACTATAAAATCCTTGTGTTAATCTTTACTTTTATGCACTTTATCTTTTATGTATGATTTTCAATGATTTATGTTCATTAGATCTTGTTGGATGTAGTACGCAAAAAAGATGCAACTACATTTTAAAATGTAGTTGCATCTTTTCTGATGACTACACCCAAGTAGATCTAAAGGCTATAAAGCTACTAACATTCAAGATTCAAATACAAACATAATGTAAAGAACATGAAAGTAAAGATTAACACAAGCATATAACGTGGTTCAGCCATGAAGACCTACGTCCACGGGAAAGAAGATCTTTTCTTTATTGATTAGGTTCTTACCCTTGAAAGAGCTACAAATATCACTTAGATTTCTCACTCTCTCTTTATCTAGATCTCTCTTAGCAATTCTCTGTAGAAAGACCATCTAGTATTACATAAGTTGTCCATTTAGGCAAGTTGGACTCGTGAAGGCCTAGTCTCGCCGAGCTGACGGAGCTATCGTGAATCTTCTCGTTGCTTAGGAAGAACTCTATACTATCCCTCGTGATGGACTGCTTGGTTCTCCCTACGAGTTATCTCACCATGTTTATCATCGTTTAGCTCTTTCTTGGAGAACCTCATGCTGTGTCACCTATTGGTTGTAGTATAGATCGCCCGAGCCTTCTGGTACGATGTAAATTCGCCCACGTCTCTTCTGATCCTTTATTAAATGCAGTCCTTTTTTTTCAACTTGACCGTCTGGATCGATTAGACCACTCCTCACACGCGTCATTTATGTAACGCTTGTAGCAGGTGTCTCGATTCAGATGAAATCAGCTTTATAGAGTATGATTAGATGTTTTCACCTTATCATCTTATCATGAAATCATCCCTTGAGATGTTGACACGTGTCCATCGGGTTATTTACCCTCACATTTTGCTCATTTTCTTTGCAACTTGCCAAGGGCATGATGGGAAGAAAACTTTGTAACCTTCCCATCTTTATCGCCACGTCCGAGACTTCCGCCACGTCTGCACTTTTAGTGCGCTTTTACCTGTTGGACTTGAGGCGCCGGTTGGTGGTCCATTGGTTTCTTATAAAATCTTTTGGGAGAAGAGAATGATGTCTTTATTTTCTGTTTCCAGAATTCAGAACTTTTTCATTCTTTCTCTCCTCTGTCTTTTGCTGTTCCTTCTTAACTTCTTGCCTCCTATAAAGAAGTTCATTATGTCTGGGAAGAATTCTCCATCTCGACCTTCAAGATGGTATGGCCTCTTTTATTTGTTATTCTTTTTGTTTTCGTCGGTGGTTTATGCCATTATTTTGAACTGTGAAGTTCCTTCGTAGTTATCATGATTACTCTAGTCAATGGTTCTTGCCATTGCTTTTTAACTGTGAAGTTTCTTCGGGGATCGCCATTGTTGTCTCCACCTTTCATTATTTTTCGCCGGTTTTCTACGGCGTAAATTCTGATACCCCCCCCCCCCTTTTTGTTTATCTTTTGTAGTGCTGATAAGAGACCGATGAGGGCTTCGAGCACCGTCCGTTCTCCCAACATGTCTGATGTTGATTTCTTGGAGATGATAAAGACTAAGCATCATCTTCAAAGATTTCAAGTTACTTTTTCTACTCCGGAGGGTCAAGTCGGCATCTTGACAAATAAACTCTTTGAAGATAACCCCTGTGGTCCCAACGAGATTATCGTGGCGACGGGTCAGCTCGATGCTTGGTTTCGCCTTCCTCTATACTGCCCATTAGATTATTTTCAGTACGAGGTGCTTTGCCTGCTTAGTCCCCAGCGAGCTATTTATCAGCCCAATGGAAATTTTTATAGGATCGCCCGAGAATGTGCTCGGAGAAGTCAAGGCAAGGTTACTGAGCACGAGCTGAATGAGTTCATCCTATCTCAGATGGATTTGTATACACCTGCGACTTTTGTGGAGAACTATTGGTGCCAATAGTCCGATACCTTTGAGGGATTTGGAATTGGAATTTCTAGATCTCGGCGACCTCTCCGAGGTCCTCCTCTTATGTCCGATTTGGATCCTCCCAATCCCAGCAACCTTACACTTCGCAAGACTCATGATTCCAAGTGGTTTCTGGCTCCTCTTCGTATTGTGGGGCCTTATATTTTTGGCTGGGATGAGACTGGCAATGTCCTTCCTGGGATTCCTGAGATGCATAATCATCTGCCACCTTATAGGCCATGGGAGCTTAGATGGTCCCCTTCCCGTAGGCGTGCATCACAAACTGCTCGAGCTGCTGAGGATGCTAAGGTAGAAAATACTGTCTTAATGTTTTAACATATATATCACTTTCCCCTGTTTTATGCCTTAGCATCTGGTGTTGTTGTATTATTTGAGCAGGGGAGAAGAGTCGCTGATGGTTCTGAGCCATCTACTGCTCTCATGGAGGTTGCAGAACATGCATTGGAAGTTGATATTGGTGCGTTGTTTGGTGAGAATGAGATTGTGGACCTTGGTGAAGGATTTTTTGGTGATATGGATTATGCATTGTTGGATGAGGCTGCCAATCTTGATGGAACTACCATTATATCGGAGGTGGGGATTCCCCAGGCGAGTAATCTCGCTGATCTGGGTGCTCTTCCCAATGTAGGTGCTAGGGTTGGTAGCGGTGTTGGTACTGCGTACCAAATACTTTTGCTGGTGGTTTTCCTTTTGCTTCTGCTGCTCCTTCTAGTTCGTCTTCCACCATTTTTGGTGGTGGATCCGAGGCGATGAAGGTGTTATGCTCGGATCAGTATGCTCGGCTGTGCGAGGACGAGCAAGCTCGTATCTTAACTTCCTTTCCTAAATACGCTCAGCATCAGCTTGTGAAGGCGGTATGTATTTGACTATACTTTCAATAGTATGCTATTTATTGTTACCTCAGTTAAAGTGTTTCTAACTGGTGATGTTGTCTGATTTACTAGAGCAACAATCTGAGGGTTAGTATGCTGTCTGAGACTCGTGTTGCTAGGAGGCGAGCTAGAGATGCTGAGCACGAGAATCAGAATCAGCGTCTTGCTGTGGAGATGGCCAAGCAAGAGGCTTTGTCCTTTCGCCAAGATAAAAAAGAGCTGGAAGGTATTCATTTTTTCCTTTGTCTAAGTTTTCATCTCCATAGTAGGTTTTAGAGTTCTGAATTAGTCCCCTCTATTGGTAGCCACCATCAAACGTTTGGAGGAGAAGGTAGATAATACTGGTCATAGGCATGCTAGGGAACTGTGCAATCTGAGGCTCGATGTGAGCTCTCGCCAATGCAAGATTGATTCCTTAGAACATGATAATGCACAACTTCATAAGGATGTGGATGTTCATCAAGATCGCATCGTTAAGCTTCGTGCTATGCTAGATAAAGCTAAGCAGGTGGCTGTAGCTCGCTCAGATGAGATCAAGCTCCTCCGAACTCAAAAGGATGGGTTGATTGAGTGGCAATCGGACCACATGCCCCTGCTTGCGCATGCATTGGATGACAGAGAATAGTTGGCATGTCTCAAGCGAGAATTTATACATCTTGAAAAGGAGCGTGATAGACATATGTTATCGTGCCCGGCTGGCGATGCTGCCATAACTCCTGTTGAATCGCAGATTAGTGCTTTAGATAATCAAAAGGCCCAAGTGGAACAGACCTTAGCTTCTTTTTTAATTGAACATTAAGGTTTCCTATTAGCGGCTTTTGATTTTCATTCACCTTATGCTTTTATGAGTTATTTCTGTTATATTGACTCTCGCCTTTTACTTCTCTTGCAGAGGCTCGTAAGCGTAATGCGGAGTTGGAGAGGCAATTGGAGGAAGTTATGGTGGAAAAACAAAGTCTCGACGAAGAGCTTAATGAATTGGTGAGCAACAATGAGGAAGAGCTGGAGGCTTAGCGTGCTGACAAGAATCAGAAGTTAAGCAATCTTCATGCTGAGTATAAGCTTATGATAACGAATGCCTGCAGAACTGACTTCCTTCGTGAGCGTCAAAGGGTCGCTGCTGCTGCCAATGTTGTGGTACCACCTCCGCCTGTCGAGCCCGAGTCCGAGCAAGATGCTCTTGGAACTACCGAGGGCGAGGATCGGGTGGATATTGAGCAAGGTGCGCCTGGTGATGGGCAGGTTTAAGTCCGTCAGTTCTTTTTCTCATATAACCTTTTCTTTTGTAAGAACTTCTTGCTTTCTCCTTTTTCTAGTTTAAACCTCGTGTTGTTTTTGAGGTAATGTTTGGGAAGACATTATTTGTTAAGTCCTCGTGTTCCTTGCGAGGCAATGTGTAATTGGTTTGACTGGTCAGTACGCTAACCGAGTCCTCTTCTGTGTTGGAGGCATTATTTTGCTACACATACTTTGATAAGTCCTCATATGTGGGAGGCAATGATACTTTCTTTTGAAGTAGCTGTTTATAGGGATGATAATTTCCTTAGTTGAATTACATCACATGATGTGTGTATTTTTGTGGCTCCCGGAGGATTTTGTGCATGTTGTTGGTCCAACCATGGGTGACAAAGCCAAGGAGTGATCAGTTCCTTAATTGGATAGGGGATCTCTTACAGTGTTGGGCTTTAGGCATAGCACATTCCCCTTCTCGCCTTGGTCTGGTGCCTTTATGGTTTTTTTTTTTTTTTTTTTTTTTTTTTTTTTTTTTTTTTTTTTAATAGTGTCCTGTTTAGGTTCACTTGCCCCAAGTTTAAGCGATCAGTTGTATGAGTCACTTGTTTATTAAACATTGTTTGGAGGGCAACATCTCGTTCAAGTGGTTCTTGCCTTAGCCAAAGGTAAGTACCTTGATTCTGGATATCTCCTGTTATGGCTGGACATCACCCGATTCGCGATCGTGATGGCATTACCTTAGGTCTATTTCCGTTTCAGGTAGCTTAGGGTGTCCCCCATTTCATCTTGCTTCATTCGGCTAGATGGCATTGCCTTAGGTCTGTGTCTTTCTCGGGCAGCTTAGGTATTTTACCCGCATCATTCATTGTAGAATGAAAGGTGTAGCTAGCACCGTGCCATAATCTTGATGGGATTTTGTTATAATGAAAATATGGTATGATTATGCAAGAACAGATAAAACAAAAAGCAAAAAATTGCAAGAAAATAAATAAACCAAAGTGAATCGAAAAAGGGGTGCAGAAAATTGCAAAAAATAAGTACACAAAATGAGTAATTTTATTATTCTCAAAAGAGGGTCCGTAAGCCCTTAGTACATTCAAGTAAGGTTTCATGACCTTTTACAAGTAAGGATTCAAATTCTATTTTCAGATTTTATCTTCCTAAGCGATGAGCTGTTTAAGCATTGTATTGCTTCAGGTATTTGATGTTCCGGGGGCGCTCTAGTTCTTCCCCATTAGGTTTGAGCAATCTGTGTGCTCCATCGCATGCCTTGGCGATGACTGTGAGTGTTCCTTCCCAGATGGGAGTAAATTTTCCTACCTCGCGTTGGTATGGCGGGATCTCGCTCCATACTTTGTTGCCTGGGCTAAATCGCCTCTGATGGACACGTTCGTTGTATTCTTGGGATGGGCTCCAATGGTATTTTTCTATTCTCCGAAGAACTATTTATCGGTTTTCCTCGAGGTTGTCTATCTCAGCGAGTATCGCTTCAGTTGGTACGATCACTTCTATACCACCTGTTAGAACGAAGGGGGTCGTCCTTGTTGCTCCTCTTCGTGTGGTCCGATAGGCCCGTAGTACATTGCGTAGTTGTTCACATCGTCTAGTCTCGTGTTCGTCTAGCTTCATCCTGGGCATGTCAGCGATAGCTTCGTTAGGGTAACCGTTTAGACTTCGGGGAGTGGAGAAGGCATTATGCTCCTGATTTTTCTCGCCGAGTAAGATTCGGTTATAACCCGAGTATCCTTCTATCAGGGACAGTAGTCCGTATTTAGATATGGCTTCCACAAGCTGATCGATATCGGGAATCGGAAAGCTTTCCTTTGGACAAGTCTTATTAATGAAAAGTCGTACTTCTTAGTTTTTCTTTGGTATTATCACCATGTTGGGCATTTGTTCTCCTCGGACAACTTCTGATGCCTCCGTTTTCTTTAGTTCATTTTGAATTGCCTTGTGATACTCCGGTGTCACCTTTCGTATCTTTTGCCTCATAGGCTTTTGCTTTGGATCTTCTTTCAAGTGGTCTTGGCAGACTTATGGATCTATCCCAGGCATACCTCCCATGTGTCTTGCAGAGGCATTGGAGTATTCTTTTAATGCTCGTACGATCTTTTCTTCTTCCTCTCTGTCGAGGAGAGTTGCAATCTTAACCATTCCCAGGTTTTCGGTTGTTCCGTCGTTTATTCCCTTTGCGGGTTTTGAGGCCAATAGGTTTGTCTTAAGCTCTTCATCATTGGAGAGGTCCTGTAGTTGCTATA
This sequence comes from Papaver atlanticum, assembly GCA_023531105.1. Classification (NCBI taxonomy): domain Eukaryota; kingdom Viridiplantae; phylum Streptophyta; class Magnoliopsida; order Ranunculales; family Papaveraceae; genus Papaver; species Papaver atlanticum. The sequence continues at coordinate 433,515 of JAJJMB010016062.1, forward strand.
AGTTCTCCTTGGATAAGTCCGAGGCTGGGACATTGTCCGAGGCTAGTACGTTGTTCGAGTGTCTTGATTTGCTTGTCACTGCTACGTAAGCATTGATATAATCCTGGCTTTTAGCCTTGGCCCTTTTCTCCTCTTTTTTTGTGGTGGTGGTGGGGGGGGTTTATCCTGTTTTCGTCATTCTGTACGTCCATGTTGTAACAGTACTTAGCTTCGCCTGAGTCTCCAACGATCTCTGCGATCCCATCGGGTGTTGGAAACCTTAGTATATTATGGTAGGTCGAGGAAACCCCTTTGATCCCATGGACCCAGGATCGCCCGACAATGGCTGTGTAGGGTGAAAGTACATCTACTACAAAGAAAGTGGTTAGAGTGAGGATTTTTCCTACTCGAATTTCTAAGGTGACATCGCCTCTTGGGCGGTTCGATGAGCCATTGAAGCCAAATATGTTATAGGTAGAAGGGATTAGACATTCGTCTCTAAGACCCATTTGCTTGAATGTTTCATAAAACAAGATTTCGACAGAACTTCCTCCGTCTATTAGTATTTTAGGCATGGCCCATGGCAATACCTTAGGCTTTTCTTCCTTGCCCTCCTGCTCAGGAAGTGCGATAGCCATCATAACCACTAGTGGATCGTTGTGGTTTCGTCCTTCATCTGGTGCCTCCAAGGCTGAAAAACTGATAGGTATTTTCATCCACTCCTGCATAAGAGGTTCTTTTGCCACACTGAAGACTTCGTCACCTTCGAAGTTTCACTTGTGGATTCGTCCTGTAATACTTCCTTCAGGTGTGAGAGCAGTGATAGCTGAGTGCAATATCTTATTGGATCCCAAGTATTGTGCCTCGCGTGGTATTTCTACGCGATGTACGGGTGTTCCCACCGTTGGTTGGATTGCTGGTTGTGCGATGTACTCCTCGAGTTTTCCTTCATCAATCATGTCTTGCACCATCTTCTTCAGATATCTGCAAAAGTACGTCGTGTGGCTATAGAATTGGTGAAACTCGCAGAAGTATATTCTATCCTTAGCGCGCTCGGGCTGTTGTCCTCTATTCCATGGGTATGTGATCTTACATTTCCCATCGATCTTCTTAAAGATCTCGGATATAGTTGTGTTTAGTTTCGTGTAGACCGAGTCTACGAACTTTCCCTTTTTTTGTTGGGATTGGTCTCGCCCTTTCCATCCTCCACTTCGATGTTTATAGAACTGGGTAGATCCGTTGTTGGATCGCTCTGCTCCTTGGGCTGACGCTTGAGGGTTCTGTGGTTCTACCTCATTTGCTCCTCTATTGGTTCCTTTTACCAATTTGTCATAAGTACCGTTTTGGAGTTCTTCAAGGGCTATGTAATCCTATTGAATCTCTCTCAGTTTCCCTAGATTGGGTGGCATGGTCTCGTACATGCGGACAAATATGGGGTCCGTCTTTCTTAGACTATTTTTACCAAGATCGCGTAGGCCTCTGGGACTCTTTCGATCTCGGCACATAATTTTATCCAACGAGTTACCAGAGAGCAGAGTGACTCGTTCGGTCCCTTGGCTAACTGGAATAGCATGTCAATTTCGGGTTTGACTCGGCTGTTATGTATGTATGTTTCTAAGAACAACTCGGATAAATGGTGTAACGATTTAACCGATGCCTTTGGCAGGTTATTGAACCACATTAGGGCCTCGTCTTTTAGACTGGCTGGAAAGAACCTACACATCACTACCTCGTAGTGACTCCACTGTGCCAGTGTCATGCGGTAGGATTTGAGATGTTCGATTGCATTGCCGGTCCCATTGAAGGGAGTTGCAAACGTTGGGAGCGAGCATTTTCTGGGAAATGGTTGTCCTAGTAGACTCTCCGATAAGGGAGACTGTCCATCCTCTTGCAGTACTTCATTCAACTTTTTTCCTTCTTGTTTTCCTGTAGTCTTTATGCATATCGCTTCAAGTTGAAAGAGTCAGGCTTGTAATTGGTAATCATTGTACCTCGTTATGGCCTTCTTTCTTCGCCCTTGCGCTCTTTCGGGCTAGTAGGAAGCTTCTGGACGGCGATATCTTGATCGCCCTGAATCCTCGTCCAATTGCTCGGTGTACGTCACTATTTTAGAACGAGTTGACTTTGAAGTCTCGCTTGGGGTCTATGACTGCGCGGTTCTCGGCCGTGTAGTTGGTTTTTACTTCGTCCTCTTTTTTCTTTTCTCGTCTATGCTTGGGATCGACATCGGATGATCCCTCGGACGGGCTTTCTTCCTCGTTTAGGACTTCTCGGCTTCCTTTCGGAAAGAGCTCTCCTGTTTCCTCGTCCGAGGTGTCAGGAATATAGACTCGCTCATCATCTTGTAAGTTCTCAAAGGATTCTCCTCCTCTGGGGTCTCCTCCATGGTAGTGAGTGGCACCTTTTTCTTTGTTTTGCGTTTCAGCCTGCGGTTTCTCCGTTCTAGCCTCCTGTTACGTCTCTCTAACTTTTTCATTCTATCATCCTGCGCCTCTTGAGCTTTCAGGATGGCTGCGATAGTAACAGCGGTATCGTCGAGGTTAGAAGGTTCGCCTTCCTTCTCCTCATTGTTTACTATTTGCCTTTGCAAACGATCCAACCCTCCTGGTTTAGTTAAATGGATATCATTCTGTCTTTTGAAGAGATTTCCCTCTTTGTCAGAGCTAGAGTTATCGGTTAACCCCTCCCGATATTGGTTATCGGGTTGTCCCTCTCTTGGGAGTACAATGTTGTGCATAGTTTCACCGAGCTCCATCTCGTCTAGGCCTCCAGATAGGGCTCCACCAGTTTCACCTTGGCTCGTGTGAGTGGATCTTCTTGTCACCATCGCCTTACCTGTGATATATGCAATAATGCTCAACTTGTATTTTCTTACAGAAAAGTGGGACCCTAGATTTGCAGGTCATGTGCAATTACTAAGTCATAGTTCAGACTTGACAGATAAGTACAGGAAGACTTTGCAGTAAATTTTGGAGACATGCGAAGATGTAAAAACATTCCCTACTTGCACAGGGTTTCGGTGATGGGAAAAAGGTGTTTTGTTTGTCTCTCTACTTGATAAAAATACCTCCTTCTACACGTCATACCTTTACTAGGAAAAAGCCAAGTTTATGACTATTGAGCATATCTTCCCATTTTAGGAAATATTTCTCATCATCTTTAAACTTTTGATTTTGAACAAACTTTGAGTTTGATGAATGATTATGTACTCATTAACCCTTCCCCTTGACTTAGAGCTAGATTTCTAAGAAGAAGATTGTGGATTATCTTTAGTTTCTTAGAAGATGAAGAACATCATGAACAATTCGTCTTTTCAACTTTCATAGGACAATATTTTCCCTTATGAAGTTTACTGACTAAAACTTCTTCCCAGCCCTTTCATGGAGGAGATTGTTTGAGCGCCGAAGTGTTTAAAACTTCATTTTCACTCCTATCTTCAACTCCCTTGAGCATCTTGAGGAAGATATAAAAAACCCTAAAAGGATGAAAATTTTGAAGAAAATTAGTGAAAAGGATGTAGATCTATTGATTTTGAGGGTCTTCAAGACTTCACAGATCGTGTAGGCTGTGTTGAGTCCGAGCTCTACTCATAAATTCTAACAGAGTTCTACACAGTGGTATCAAAGCCACTTCTCTCAAGGAGATTATGAAAACAATATAGAGATGTTACTAGGGAGGTAGAATAGATCTTCATACCTCCTTGTTTCTAGCGCCAAAATGTAGTTGCATCTTTCTAATGACTACACCCAAGTAGATCTAAAGGCTATAAAGATACTAACATTCAAGATTCAAAGACAAACATAATGTAAAGAACATGAAAGTAAAGATTAACACAAGCATATAACGTGGTTCGGCCATGAAGACCTACGTCCACGGGAAAGAAGATGTTTTCTTTATTGATTAGGGTCTTACCCTTGAAAGAGCTACAAATATCACTTAGATTTCTCACTCTCTCTTTATCTAGATCTCTTTCAGGAATTCTCTGTAGGAAGACCATCTAGTATTACATAAGTTGTCCATTTAGGAAAGTTGGACTCGTGAAGGCCTGGTCTCGCCGAGCTGACGGAGCTATCGTGCATCTCCTCGTTGTTTCGGACGAAATCTATACTATCCCTCGTGATGACCTGCTTGGTTCTTCCTCCAAGTTATCTCGCCCTGTTTATCATCGTGTAGCTCCTTCTTGGAGAACCTCGTGCTGTGTCACCTCTGGGTTGTAGTATAGATCGCCCGAGCCTTCTCGGAAAGCTTAGGGTTGACATCGTTGGACCTCTACGAGCTGGCACAGGACAACGAAAATGCTTAATCGTGGCCCCTGATTACTTTACCAAATGGGTTGAGGCTTCAGCCCTCAGGCACATTAGAGACCACGATGTATTTAAATTCCTTTTTGAGCACATCATATGTCGCTTTGGTATCCCAGCCGCCATCGTATCCGATAATGGAGCCCAACTCCGAGGGAAAAACATTGACCTCCTCTTTAACTGCTTTAAGATCAGGAAGAATAAATCCACACCCATCTACCCTGAGAGTAATGGCCAGGCAGAGGCCACTAACAAAACCATCGCCGACATGCTCAAAAAGAAGCTGGATGGACATGGGGCTAGCTGGTATGAGCAATTACACAATGTTATGTGGGCCTACCGAACCACACAAAGAGAAGCAACAGGGATGACTCCCTTCACTCTTACTTATGGAACGAAAGTGATCATACCAACTGAAGCGATGATCCCAACGACAAAGACCGAGGCTTGGGAAAAGAACCTCACCTCGGACATGATACTCGCCAAGCTAGACGATCTCGAGGAAAACCGAGAAATAACTCTACAGAGAATGGAAAATTACCATTGGAGGTTAGCCCGAGAATACAACAAATGTGTTCATCAGAGGCAATTTATCCCAAGCGACAAAGTCTGGCACGAGATCCCTCCATACCAGCGCGAGTCAGGAAAATTTGCTCCCATCTGGGAAGGACCACTAACATTCATCGCCAAGGCAGGAGATGGAGTATACATATTTCTCAAACCCGATGGGAAAGAACTAGAACGCCCCTGGAAAATCAAATACCTCAAGCTATATAATGCTTAAACAGCTTATCGCTTAGGAAGACAAATTATGAAAATGGGACTCGAATCCCTACATGTAACAGGTCAGGGTACCTTACCAAAATGTACTAAGGGCTTATAAACCCTCTTTTGAAAATAATAAAATTAATCCTTTTGCGTGCTCATTTCATTTACATTGATTTTTGTTAGTTTATTTTTCCTCTTGCAATTTTCTACTTTCATTTTTCGCTTCATCTTTTCTTGCATTTGCATAATCATATCATATTTGCATTATCACAAAAGCCCATCAAGATCATGGCACGGTGCTAGCCACACCTTCCATTCTACAACGAATGATGCGGGTAAAATACCTAAGCTTCCCGAGACGGACATAGACCTAAGGCAATGCCATCTAGCCGAATGAAGCAAGATGAAGCGGGGGACACCCTAAGCTACCTAAGACGGGAAAAGACCTAAGGTAATGCCATCACGATCACGAAATCGGATGATGCCCTTCCATAACAGGAGATATCCAGAATCTAGGTACTTACCTTTGGCTAAGGAAAGAATCACTTGACCGAGATATTTCCCTCCAAACAATGGTTAATAAACAAGTGACTCACACAACTGATCACTTAACCCTGGGGCAAGTGTAACCTAAACATGACACTATTAAAAATAAAAAAAAAATAAAAAAAATAAACCCATGAAGGCACCAGACCAAGGAAAGAAGGGGAATGTGTTATACTGAAAGTTCAACATCGTAATAGATGCCCTATCCACTTAAGGAATTGATCACTCCTTGGCTTTGTCACCCATGGTTGGACCAATAGTATACACAAAAATCCCAAAGAGCCATTAACATACAAAACACAAAGATGCGGAGTTAATTACCATCGCCCATTTCAATAAGAACTTTCATTACAAAATTTTATTCGCCTCGGACACAACATGAGGGCATATTAAAATTCTCAAATTTACAAAAAAAAAAAGAAAAAAAAAGAGGAGCATCACGATCATGCCTCGCCTGGAGCATCCTACTCGGTCACCATCCGACCCTCGCCCTTGACAGCATAAAAAGCAACTACATCGCCCGATTGGGGCACAAGCGATTCCACCCTCGGAAAGATCAGAAACAACCACACAAACGGAATAAGTGGCGAGACCTCCTTGACAACTCGTGTAGGAGCAATAGCTGGGTACTGCCAAGTAGCCAAGGCATTCTCACTCTTTTCCCAAAAATGGCATCAGATGCTAAGGAATAAAACAGGGGCAAGGTATATATATATATACGTTCAAATCCGAAGACAGTATTTTATACCGCAGCATCTTCAGCAACTCGGACAATCCATATCCACCACTCATAAAAGAATAACAGATATCACAAACGAAAAGTATTTTTTATAAACTAAGTAACAACGTGCGTAATAGCAGAATTTGTTTCTAAGCTAAAACGGGCGAAACACATGAAACAAAGTGTTCCCAAGGCTAATCGCAGGAAGAAACACACTGTATGAAGTGCTTCCAAGCCGAATCGTGTTAAGAAACACAATGGCGAACACGAAATCTTCCAGCAAAAAGTCCAACCCACTAGCATACAAACTATTTTCTTTAAACTACTAAAGAGGCTAAATAAAATATGCGAAAAGATAGGTCTTTCCTATAAGACATCGGTGATGATCTAGATATTAGATCAAGAAAAACCGAATCATCAAGCAAATGAGAGGGCATACCATCATGGTTAATAAAACATGAATAAACAGCTAGCCACCATGGAGGACGAGGAGGAAAACGCTCACCGAACATTGAAAGCTTTGATGAAAAAGACCTTAGATTCTACAGAAGGGAAAAAGAAAATGAAATTCAGTTTTCTATCCTAAGAGGATTTTTTTTGGGATAAAAGTCCTCGAAATGATAACCAGTATTTATCCAAAAAAGTCAAGGAACGATAAACGATGACGACCATAAAAGAAAGAGAGAGACATCCTCCATCTTGAAATGGGAAACTAACCGGCGATTCAAGGTCCAACGAGTAAAAGCGCTCTAAAAGTGCAGACGTGGCGGAAATCTCGGACATGGCGATAAAGACGGGACGGTTACGAAGTTTTCTTCCCATCATGCCCTTGGCAAGTTTCAAAGAAAATGAGAAAAATGTGAGGGCAAAATATCCGATGGCCACGTGTCAACATCCCAAGGGATGATCTCATGACAAGATGATAAGGTGGAAACATCGAATCGTACTCTATAAAGCTGATTTCATCTGAATCGAGACACTTGCTACAAGCGTTACATGAATGACGTGTGTGAGGAGTGGTCTAATCGATTCAGACAGTCAAGTCTAAAAAGAAGGAATGCATTTAATGAAGATCAGAAGAGACGTGGGCGAATTTACATCGTATCAAAAGGCTCGTGCGATCTATACTATAACCCAGAGGTAATACAGCACGAGCTTCCCCAAGAAGGAGCTACACGATGATAAACTGGGCGAGATAACTTGGAGGGAGAACCAAGCAGGCGATCACGAGGGATAGTATAGAGTTCGTCCGAAGCAGCAAGGGGATGCACGATAGCTCCGTCATCTCGGCGAGTCTAGGCCTTCACGAGTATAATTTGCCTATAAATACCAGTCCTTGTAGAAGAAAATGGACAACTTATGTAATACTAGATGGTATTTCTACAGAGAATTCCTGAGAGAGATCTTGATAAAGAGAGAGTGAGAAATCTAAGTGATATTTGTAGCTCTTTCAAGGGTAAGACCCTAATCAATAAAGAAAACATCTTCTTTCCCGTGGATGTAGGTCTTCATGGCCGAACCATGTTATATGCTTGTGATAATCTTTACTTTCATGTTCTTTACATTATGTTTGTCTTTGAATCTTGAATGTTAGTAGCTTTATAGCCTTTAGATATACTTGGGTGTAGTCATCAGAAAAGATGCAACTACATCAAAAATCGACTAAGCACCTTAGTTCCTTTGCTAAACCGATTGCATAAATACAATCGCTTGTTCGATAAGACCAAAATAAAAATAACTCTATTTTTCTCATCAGGTTCTAATTATCCATATAACTTAGACCTTTCACTTTTAAACAAGCCAAGTACTGGGTTAGTTAACTAGCATTTCTTGTTAAGGCATTCGATTAGATTTGAATAACCGAAACCTCCACTTTGATAAGCCTAACTAAGATCAGAATTAACTTCGTTTCTCTTATCCGGAATCAAATTGGACTAAACAATTTATCCCGAAAACCTATTGTTTTGTCAATCCATAAACAATTCATACAAACCAAATAAATCAACTTGCATAATTATTTACCTCAACCGGAAGCAAATTAAACAACATAGACATTAAAGCACCGCAATTGCACCGAAATTTTTTAAGCCTAAACGATTGATACCATACAATAAAGCAAGATAACAATGGTTTTTCTTAACCGGAAACAATTGAATCACAAACACATCCATACACAAACAATGGAATAAAACATCAATTGTACCGAAATTTTGTAAAGAAAAAGCAATAAATATACGCAATAAGATCAGGCTTTTCTTAAACAGGAAAAGGATTAACTAACAAAGTCGTTACCTCAAATTTCGCATCCTCTTCTCCAATATGTTTGCATCTTCTTTCCAGGGAGAATTGATATCGAAATATCATTATGTTGTCATCCTCATGCAAGGAAAAAGAACAACAACAACCAACCTTTACCAGAGAAAGGTTGAAAACTGGTTTTAACTATTGCAAGCAAAAGTTGAAACCCCGAAACACATATGCTTTTTTGCTAAACCAAACGATTCAACATATTGTGACTTTTTCACATATTGTTTCAATCAGAACCCCTCATGATCCTTTGATAAAGCCTACCAACATGGGCTAGAACTTAATCCTGCTAAACCAAAAAGTCACCCAAACCATAAGGGTTCACAACAATAAATGAGATCGAATATTAACGCTATGAAAACCGAAATCAATCATCCCATACACATACATAGCAATAAGATAAAGCATTGAAGCACCTTCTATGTAATCAAAAACTATCACAAGAAAAATTATAAATCAATAATTTTATTCATAGTAATAGTTTTATTCATAATAAACTTTACATAAAGTAGCCTAATTTCAAATAAGAATTTAATCTTATTTTTGCTCTGCATGCTTTACTGAAGAAATCCTTTTGCAATATCTATGTTTCAATTAGATCTTTTTTAGAGTATTCTAAATTTCTTTTGAATTCCCCAAGGTCTTCAGGCCATCTATGATTAGCAATAGAATGTTCATAACCAGAGATACTCATCTTTGCTGTAGCAGTATCATCTTCAAGAAGATCTCTTCTTCCAATGAGTTACATAGTTCCCTCTAACATATTTTGAGCAAGAATGGTTGAGAGAGATGTCCTGATAGGAAAGGAACAATATTCAGAACAGAGTCCATATTTTATTTTCTCATAATATGTGGAACTAGACTCGAGAGTTCCTTCAATCTTTTCTACACAAAAATTACAGACAACATCATTACATTTTATTTTCTTTCATAATGAAAGGAATCATATGTAAGTTTTTCGATCGGGGCAAGGAACTACATGAACTAATTATATTCGAAATTTCTTATGTTAAGTCTTCCTTACTTTCTACATATGGAGATAGCATTGTATCACAGGATTACTTAAAAAGAAGAGCAAAACCGGATCTATTTATAGTCCCTTCTTTTCCTTTTTCATAGCAGCAACTCAATTAGGAAAGGTTTCCTAAACAAATACCGAAACAAAAACTTGCCCTAAACATACAAAGAGAATATCGCAAGTTTTGGGAAGTCATAGAGTCCTGGTTAACTCCCTTTTTGTTTTTCTACAGTGTAGCAGATCATCGAAAGATGTTTGTACATTGATATGCTGGATATCTCTAGATCCTTTTTGAGTCTAAGCACTAGACATTCATATTCATCTTTTTCTAAGATTACAACAGGATTGTTTTTATCAGGATTTGTATTAGATGACTTTCTTTTCGAAAACTTTTCAGATTTCGGTATCACCTTATAGGTGGATTTTGAATGAAGATTCTTCATCTCTAGCGACATTGCATCTTTCCACTTTGAAATATCAGATCTCATACCCTCATTGATAAAGGTGTTAACCTTTCTATTATTTTTCCTTTTAGGAATGTTTCTTTTAGGATATGATTTTGAATTCTTGTGATACTTCGTTTGTCTCATAGGACAATAATGATCTGAGAGGTTTTTGGAGACGAAACACTTCAATTCTTTATAAATAAATGCTAGAGCGTTTTGCATCTTTCGAATTTTACAATCCCTTTGCATATGACCTTTATCTCTACAATAATAACAATGCTTATTGAAAGGAGTAAAGTTCTTAGTTTTACCTTTATGAGACGTTCGGTTACTATGCTGATCCTTAGTTGGAGTCTTCCTCTGATTGCTTTCGGATTTGTTTTCTGTCAGAATCTCATTTGAGCACTTTGGTAACTCAGTTGTGCAATCTTGTTCTGGTGGATTTTCTGGAGTGGAAGGGAAAACATCCTTAACGAATTTTACTTCCTTGTTGATTGTCGAAGTATCAATTCCATCATATCCTAATCCACGTTTGTCGCCATGACTTCTCCCTGCATCCAACATGGAAGATAAGTTGATTGTGCTATCATTGAGTCTCCTTAGCCTTACAACTTCCTCTTCTAAGACTTTGATTCTTTCAAGAGCATCGGCTAGTTGATCCTCAATAAGATTTTTCTTGAAGGAATCAGACTCATTTTGTTCCTTATTAGTTGATTGTTAAGAATTAATCCTTGCTTCTGTCTCAACAAGTTTATTATTCAACAAGTAATGTTTCCTATTGAGATTCTCAAACTCAAGGGTTTTTGAGTGTAGACTTTCTTTGTAGTCTTTAAGAAGATATCTAGAATTATGATACCCATAAAAGAAACCAGAGAAATTTTTCCTTAGTTTCTTATTTTCTCTACAGAGAGGAGCAATGAGCTCGATCACATCTGAGGTAGATAGTTTTCTTGTAGAAATAGCACTTAGTATAGAAGTGAATTCTTACATATGTTCTTCAACATCTTGATCGATTTCTGAGTCACCATCTTCAGAAATTTCATCAAGTTGTTTTTCAAGGCAGGTTTGCCAGTCATCAGATACTACATTATAGGGATCATCCTGTTCAGTAGACTCGCAGGAGATGTTATTCTCAAGCGCTGATTTTTCATCTTGACTTACGTTAACTAAATCATTCATAAGATTCATTTTCTTATAGGTTGGATCGCACCAAACACAAATTGTTAGATCTTTTTCGTGTTTGCATGCTCTGATACCAATTGAAAAGACGAGGGTACCAAAATATACCTCAATCTAAAACTTTTCCACCTATAAGTCCTTTCTCCGAAAGTGATTGTCTATAGACCGAGTTGAGACAATACAACTAATCGGTTCACACTTCGTGTGATCATCTATGGATACGAGATCGAGACAATACGACGACAAGATAACTTGTGTGATTGACTATGGATACAAGATCGAGATAATACAACAACGAAGTATGTTTACTAGATAAATGGTTCGGACTTAACCAAACACAATAGGATTACTATCAAGTAAATAGGAATTAACGTTTGTGTATTTTACTTCTAATTATAGTAAAAATAATTATAATTGCGGAAATAGAAAAGTAAAAGACACAACAAGATTTTGTTAATGAGGAAACCGCAAATGCATAAAAACCCCTGGACCTTGTCCAGAATTGAATACTCTAAGGATTAAGCCGCTATACAAAATCAAACCAACTTCGTATAGTTGAGACCAAGCAACTAAACCTATAGTTCACCTAGTTCCGTCTGTATCCCTGCACCCCCAACTTGTTAATAAGTTACGCACTTGGAACAATTCCTTTGGTTCGTATTCCAAACAGTAAAGGAATAACAAATCTGTTCGATAACAACTCTTTTCAATCAAGTGATATGATTTCGACAAAAGGCTCTTCCGTTTATTCCAATAAACTCCTTTGTCAGGTTCTTGGATCTATCCAATAAAAACTACCAAAGTAATTGTCAAGATTTTGCAATCAATACTTTGAATCACAAAGAATTACTCAACTAATCAATCCAATCTATCACAAAGATAAACCGATTATAGTTGGATCCTCTTTACCCGAAACAAGTATTGTGCACACCAAAGATTATGAACCCAAATCATAAATCTTCTTCGTCTTCAAATCTTCTTAGATCTTCAATAAACACCTGCACACAATCAACTTGAATCTCCTGTGATCAATCACACACATAACGGAGTCTGTTAACAATGGATTATCAAAATAAATCTTTAGATCTACAAACAGTTTAAAGATCCCCGTCGAAACTTCGATCTAGTTTGAGTGAATCTTATATCAGAAGAGAAGATTCTCAAGCATAAATAAACTAGGTGCAATCAAAGTTCAACAGGCGACAAGAACTGGATAATCAACTGTCTGTCAATACATTGGGGAGACAAAAATTAAGTTCATCTCTCCATCAAGCAATCGTCGATACACAATTTGAAATGGCCGTTAGTCAATCAAATCAATCGAAAACTAATAATAAATTGCAATTATCTAGTTTCCCACTAACGTTACTAATAGAGCTTATCAATCCCAAAGAAGTCTTTAAATTGAGCGGCTGTAAAAGATTTCGCCTAATGAGTTACTTTCCTCTCCGAATAGGCGGCTCCACCAGTAACAACACAACTAGGTAGTTTTGCTGGCTCTGAGGATTAGTTTGCTCAAAATGCAAACTTTGATATTTATAGACCAAGGAAGTTTGGACACCAAGGAATTTCCAAAACCGAAAATATTCTCAAGATATGCAATATATTCCAAATTCGGTTTCCATAATTCCTGGAAATGCTTTGTCCAAATGTTGACCGAAATCTCACTAGAAAATCCCCAATTAGTAAATGAATATTACTAATTTTTATTTTCCAAATATAAAATTAAAAACCTTAATTAAAAGATTCTCAATTTATTTTCGATCCGGGATTCTCCTTTAGCTATTAAGGAATATCTTTGAACAATAAAAGATAATCGTTACTGCACATGTTCAAAGTATGTCGACATCTTTACTTTGTAAGTCCTCTTTCATACTTACAATCTTGGAATCGATTTTCCACACTTCCAAACAAGTTTAGAATTGGTTCATCTGACTTCCAAGAACTATGTGATTGATTATCCTATCAAATCACCAAACATGGGTTTCACGGTTCTACCAAAACAAGTTTCGGTTCTACCTCCATGTGGGTACTAGAATTAGTCACGCTAGTTACCAAAACTTGGTTGACTAGGTACTAGGATCGGTTCCCACATATATATGCTATCTAACTTGTATTTGTTGAACATGTCCATAGGATCGGTTCCCAATATCTAAAAACGTGTTGCACATGTTCATAGGATCGGTTCCCAATATCTAGAAACTTGTTGCACCTCTTACAAGGATCGATTCCCCTTTTGTGATCGGTTATACCTCTTACTAGGATCGGTTCCCCTTTGCCTAGAGTTGGTCATACCAATTACAACAAATCGATCATACCATCTCAGGTGATTACTTAAGATCGGTTTCACGAATAAAAGTCATACCAATACAAAAGTCAGGCCTTGTGAATAGTTTTAACAAGAACATAAACAAGTCATGAGCGGTTATACTAAACACACATATTGGTAGTTCAAAAGATATGCAATGAATAACAATACCAATAAGCCTAGCGATTTCCTTTTCGATTCATAAAACAAGTTAATGAATTTACTTCCTTTAAACGAATAGGATGAAATCTTCACCCCATACCCATACATAATCAAAATAGCATTCAAACGATTATGTCGATTTCTTATATACGAAGTTCAAAAGATAAGCGTTATACTTCGTATTGTATTCCTTAATACTACGTCTAACTAGAGTATAATAATTCATAGCTTCGCAGTTTTGTTTTTAATATGCACGACTTGAAAGATACGTTATGGAATGAAACAGTTCAAGTCAAATATTACTAACCTCAAGTGGAAGGATGATGTCGTCGTTGTAGCTCCTTACTTCTTCACATTCTTCATATTTTCACGTAATACTTGTAATGTATCATATCCTAATACTTTCACGCTAACCTATACGAAGTTGACTCTAGTATATAATCAAGCGACTCTTTAAATGATTTTTGATTCACTAAAATATGACAACCAAATTTGACATACCAACGCTTGGTGGGTTAGACCAAGCTATGCTCTAAAAAATCGCTTTATCCATGATAACATGTGAATGGTTCTATGTGATTGTCTAGTTTCTTTAATATACAACATGTATGGTGCTGGAATGAATTCATATCTTACTGAATTGTATGTATAGATAACATGTTGATTAATTATATAATCATCTTGGTTTGATAACATGTTTTGATTGAATTATTATCTTGATTGAATAACATGTTAAAAACAATTGAGTGGGAGGTTGTTCGGTTGAGTTTGTTTAATTCCCAAAAACCATTAACTTCCTCATATATTAAATAGATGTAGAAAATATTACTTGTGGCGCGAGAGATGATTAAGAGTTTAACGATTTTTTGATCTTGCGACTTGTAATGTTGTTTTGCTATTTATTTAGATTCATGTTGCAAAGTTATTTTTTGAATATGTGTATAGTGCCATAAGTTTAATATCCTTTTTTTTTCATTTTTCGCATTCTATGTTAGACTAAATGGCTTCCAAGAACATCATTGCTGATTTGAACAAGGGAGAAAAACTTGATGGCGACAACTATAACATCTGGCGCCGAAAGATCGTTTTTCTCTTTCATGATGATAGACTGTAGGAAGTAATTGAGCATGTGATGCCTCGGCCTGAGGAGGGTACGATGGCTCAACACCGTCGCAACCTCGAGGCTTACCAGGAATGTATTAAGATGGATCGCAGTGCTTGTTATATGATCCTGAGATCAATGCACAATGATCTCATTGGCGAGTTTGAGAACCACCAGTTTTCTCATGACATGCTAGAGTTAGTCAGGAAGAAATTTGGAGTTACCTCTGTGGCTAAGTTGCGCGCTTTAACTATGAAGTTTGACACTTGTCAAAAGAAGCCGAATTTTACAATGAGGCAACATTTGAGGACAATGTCGTCAATTATACGCGAACTTGAGGATGCATGTCATCACTTGACAGATGAACAACAGGTACAAGCTGTTATTTGTTCGTTACCTAACTCTTGGGATCAGATAAAGCAAATCATGACACATAATGACAATTTCTGCACTTTTGAGGATATTTCTCGTCGTGTGGAACTAGAAGTCGAGCGCTTGGAAGATGCTAAGACTGACAGTTCTGTTTTCTCTGCTGAATCTATTTCGCGTAAGACCAATGGGTCTAAGCACAAGAGGGGTAAGGGTTCTTCTGCTAAGAATTCTCGTGATGGATCTGGGCCATCCACTACCAACGCTCCTAAGCGCAAAAGAGGAAAGCGTGCTAGTAAGAAAGACAAAGCAGAGATGACATGCTTTAACTGTGATAAGAAAGGACACTTTTCTCGTGAATGCACTGAGCCAAATAAGGTAATTTCTGAACCTCTTCCTCGCTCTGAATGTTTTTTTTATAGTCAAGCATTAGTTGCTCATTCTCCTCATTTGTGGGTTATAAATTCGGGAGCAACCGACCATGTAGCGAGGGACCGAGATGGGTTCCTAAATTATCGTCGAATTCCTGTAAGGAGCATGAGATTTTACATGGGAAACACAACTAGTATAGAAGTACTTGGCATCGGCACCTATATGCTAAATCTGCGACAAGGGCGCACGTTAATCCTCCATGATGTACTTTATGCTCCAGATATTCGACGAAATTTAGTTTCAGTTAATACTATGTTGCGTCTAGGCTTTAGTTTTCTTTTTGAGGGTAATTCTGTTAAGATTTGCTTAGCAACTGAGTTTTATGGTTTTATGTCGGATGGTTTTATGGTTTTGGATGTTGACAATTCTAGTTCTTATGATGCTAATAAATCTATTTCATTAGTTGCATCTTCCTCAGATGTTAATAATGATTCTGTGATCTGGCATGCTAGATTAGGTCATATCGGGCAAGAAAGGATGACTAGGTTAGCTCAAGAAGGCCTTTTAGGACCCATCGCTAAAGTCTCTTTGCCTACCTGTGAACATTGTCTTGTAGGAAAGGCCATTAGAAAACCGTTTGGGACAGCCAAAAGGGCCTCTAAACCTTTGCAGTTAATTCATTCTGATATATGTGGCCTAATGAACGTTAAGGCAAGACATGGAGCCTCTTATTTCATCAATTTCATAGATGACTTCACGCGATATGGTCATATTTACTTGATATCCCACAAGTCAAAAGCATTGGACTGCTTTACACGCTATGTTTGCGAAGCGGAAAATTAACTAAATAAGAGAATTAAGGCTCTAAGAACTGACCGTGGCCGCGAGTATCTATCTAACCTATTCAAAGGGTATTGTGAGGAAAAAGGGATCCTGAGACAATTGACTATTCTTGGTACTCCGCAACAAAATAGTGTAGCAGAGAGAAGGAATCGTACTTTGTTAGACATGGTTAGGTTAATGATGGCGCAAGCTTATATTCCTATTTCTTTTTGGGGGGATGCGTTACTGACTGCTGCCAATATCTTTAATCGTGTGCCTTTGAAGTCAGTGCCTTCCACCCCATATGAATTGTGGACCGGAAAAAAACATGAATTGGGTAATTTGCGACCATGGGGTTCAGCTACATATGTACACAACAGTTCTCATCGGTATGGGAAGATGGGCCCTCGAGCGAAAAAGTGTATCTTTATCAGATATTTTGATCACTCAAAAGGCCATGTGTTCATCGGTGAGCAGCCTGATGGAAGTGTAACTGAGATTGAGTCAAGTGATGCAGATTTCCTAGAACAAGATTTTCTTAGAAGGAACAAGGTAGGGTGATATCTTAGCCTTTTTGAGGTGGAAGAGTCAATGGAAGACGCACCAATTCATCTAGTTCAGAATAGCGAAGAAATTCCTTGTTCTCCTAGGGAAAGTGGGAGTGTTCCACCTGATAATGGATTGGCTCCATCAAATCAGGACCCCAATCTCGGAGAAGTGAACATGGAAAAGTCCCTCATCATCGTTTTCAGATTGAGGGGGAAAGTTTCATGGTTTGTTCACATGATGACGCAGAGCCTAAGAATTCCAAAGAGGCTATGTCATCTCCTAAAAGGGAAAAATGGATTATTGCACAGAAAGAAGAGATGAAATCAATGAGGATAAATGGTGTGTGCCAATACGTTGACCTCCCAGAAGGGCGCAAGGCTATTGGAAACAAATGGGTTTTCAAAGTCAAACACAATGCGGATGGTTTAGATGAAAGATATAGGGATCTCCTTGTGGCGAAAGGCTACACCCAACAGGAGGGTGTTGACTATGAGGAAACTTTCTCCCCTGTGATGAGAATGGCCTCGATACGCCTTATGCTAGCTATAGTCGCACATATAGATTGGAACTTCATCAAATGGATGTTAAAACTGCATTTCTCAATGGAGAACTAGATGAGAAAATTTACATGGAGCAACCAGAGGGCTTCGTGATTAAAGGTCAAGAACGCAAAGTTTGCTAGCTCTAAAAATCTATTTATGTCCTAAAACAATCATCTAGACAATAATATTTAAAATTTGATCGAGCCATTGTTTCCAATGGGTTTACGATGATAGAGGAAGACCATTGTGTGTACGTTAAACGGTTCAATAAAGGTTTCCTTATCCTGTCCTTATATGTTGATGATATCCTTATAGCTGGAAGTAACATGGAAATTGTTGTCGCCACAAAAGAGTGGTTGTACTCAACTTTTGAGCTGAAGGACATGGGAGAAGCAAGCTATGTGCTCGGGATTAAGATCCTTATAAACCGTTCAAATAGACTTTTGGGCATGTCACAAGAGACATACATTAAAAGGGTTCTTAAGTGATTTCATATGCAAGATTGCAAGCCCATATATAGAAACTCCAGTTGCTAAAGGTCAGAACTTAATCCTTAAGATGTGCCCTAATACCCCTGAAGAGAAAGACAGGATGTCGCGGGTACCCTATTCCAACGCCATTGGGATCCTGATGTATGCTATGATGTGTACTTGGCCTGATATATGCTATGTTATTGGATTATTTAGTCGGTACCGGTCGAATCCTGGTTTTGAGCACTGGCAAGCAGTCAAGAGGATACTGAGGTATCTCAAAGGGACTAGCGATCTCATGCTATGCTACAAGGGTTCAAATCTACGTATCAGTGGTTATTGTGATGCTAACTGGAATGGCGAAATGGGAGAGCGAAAATGCACATCAGGTCATGCTTTCTTGCTAAATGGCGGGGCCATCACATGGAGTAGTAAGAAACAATCGCTATGTCTTTAATGGAATTTGAGTTTGTAGCTTGTCAAGCTGTAATACAAGAATCTAATTGGTTAAGGAGGTTCTTTGAGAGTTTTGAATTTGCCACTCACGCTACTGATGCGGTGAAAATTCACACTGATAGTACATCATTGATTGCTTATGCAAAAGACCCAAAGTACCATAGAAAGACTAAGCACATTGATAGGAGGTATTGCTTTATTAGAGCTGCTCTTGCGAAGAAAGAAATAGTTTTGGAGTACATGCCTACAGAATTGATGATAGTTGATCCCCTTACTAAACCAATACCAAGATATGCTTTCTTGTCTCATGTTAGGGCGTTAGGTTTACGTAGGTGGTAATGGATGTCTCTTTATTTTTATTTTATTTTAAGACATGATGATCGTAGATGCATATGTTTTATGGATATTTATTAATAATCAATACAATTTGATAATGGATCACTGTTGTAATTAATTATTTACTTATGGGCATGGATATACACACTGACATTGGTGCATAGAGAATGCATTATGTCAAAACTTGATTGATATGTCACCAGATATGGACTGGCTTACTCACATAAGCAGTCACCTTTTGGCGCTAAGGAGAGCGAGCAAAGATGAGATAATGCATTGCCTTGGTAATACCAAGATGAGATCTATGTAGTGAAGATCGATAATGAATGTACCTACTGTTCATCATACCTTAAAGGATAGCCAAATGAGAAATCTCTTTCACGGCGCTTGTTGAAAGCGAGCAGTTAGAAATTTCGGATTAGGCGCAAGAATTGCGACTAAGTCAAGATTTGTAGAGTGTAAGAGTTTGTGACATATACTTGTGTAGACAAGTAAAACTCCACTCTAACGCATTTTCATATCATGCGTACTTACGACCACTACGGAGGTGCGAAAATGGTTCCCTGCTTTTCTCACCATGTGAGTCCATATGATAATTAGATTATACACAGGTAACCTTATGACTTTTGACTTTGTTATTAAGTAAAGATTCGATGATTGCTACTTTAGTATGTGTCCTATGGCCATGGATGATCCGGCTTAAAAGGTACATATCTGGGAAAGTAGTTGATTCTGAAACTTCATGACAATAGGGCGAGAGGAAGGTCATCAAACTCATGAATGTTTTATATTCACAGTCGACAACTTGAGTTGCCTTGCTGGAGTTGCAACACAGGTGTGAATGTATTTACAAGAAGCTAGCATGAGGGTTAGATTATCTCTACGAGGGATCATAGTAGTCTAGACCAATGAGATTTTGATGGACCTAGGATACTATGAGATACAAGCATTTTCTTTAAAAGGGTTGATGTCTCTATGCTGATTCATATTGAGGTGCTAGTATGGAGCTCCCAAAATGTAGGTACCTCGACGGTCGCACGGGCTATTTACTAATATGAACTTTTCTTTCTTATGGTACAATCCACACACACTATGTGCGAGTGGGAGATGTTAGATACTCGGGTTGGATCCGAATATGGTCGCCCATATTGTATGTGGAAAGTCCAGTAGGGTTCCATATTCCTTAGGGGTTGGAACTTATATAAGCATCTCTAGCATGTGTGTAGAAAGGAAGTGATTCCCACCGATATCACACCATAGTTTTACCATTAGAAAAGTGGTAACTCTAACCCTAAAGAGAGTTACCATAAGGAGAAAAGGTTTCAAGTTCTTAGTCTGTGAATCAAGTTTGTGCTCATCTTTGGTGATTGTAGTACCTGCTGATCGTCGTGTTGAAACGTTGCTGCTACTGCTGCTGTTGTTCCTTATTCTTGCTAATCGGAGTTCAAGTTCAAGGTATGAACCGATACCCGTTTCCGCTTTAATCGTATAATCTATGATAATAGTTGGCTTTGCCAAGTTCAAAATCATTGCTTCTCTAGGTATAGCCTGTGAAATTGATCAACATTATCCAAGTGCATCAATATGGGGGCATTGCTTGGTATATAGTGATAGATTAGCGCAAATTTGTACCAGAAAATCCTTAATTTCCAGCAATATATAGTTACGCTACTACGTACCTGAAAATCCTTGTTGACTAGCATCCCTATGACGCAAACGATGGTTGAAAAAACCGAAAGTATGACCTGGAAGTTTAGCAAACTTGAATAACTGAGGTTTCTAGTGGCTTTACTGAAAGCAAGTTCAATGAGAGGCGTTATTAACCCAGCCAAAGCAGCAGCACCCAACGTCAAAAGAAATCCTAATAGATACTGAGCTTTTGATACCCCAATCGATCCATCACCGTCAGTATTAATACCCAACAACACTTATCCAAGTGTCATTACAACCACTGCATTTATGATAAAAGCTGTAAATTTTTGCTTCACAATCAACCATGAAAAAAATGCAATAAAACATAATTGTGTTGCCATGAGAAGGGATGAAGTTGACACAGGAATATAGGATAAACCCAATGCGTACATGAAACTAACAAGACCATACAGAATCCCAAGTATGGCACCCCAAAGAAACAGCTTTGGTTCCAACCAAAAAGATGACAAAATTTTATCGGCGGATGATTTCGACCGAATGAAAAGGAACATGAGAGGAAATATGAGAATCGGAAAACCAGCAGATGCAATAAAACTACTAAGCCATACACGACTGCCACCATGAAGATAGTATAGTCTCATTAAAAGTGGACCACCTACTGCACCACAAATAGCAAATGCACAATTTGTAGTAATCAGCAGCCAGTTTTTGCTTCTGATTGGTTTTTCTGTATGTGTTTTTGAATTGCCATTTTGGGTTGTTCCTAGAATTCCTATTGTTTCAATATCCATGGCCGAAGTAGCCATTGCAATAATGATAGATCAACAACTAGAGAGAGTTGCAAAGAAATATGTGGTGAAGGTGTGTATATCATAAAATTCCAAAGGTTTAGTTGCCGACTTTATCCACCATACCATAGCCTTAAATGTCAATCTTGATGAGAGAATATCTGTTTTGATATGTTATCATAAAATTCTGCTATCCATATAGTCCTGTCAGGAGCATGAAATTTATGGAAACTGCAGTTAGTTCATGATCACTAGATTGGATTGACTAATTTAGAAACAACTTTTTTGCTTTTCTTTTTCGGGCACTGCTACCCCGCACGACAGTGCGCGGTAGTTTTATAAGCTAGCAACCTTAGAACCTTCAGATGTGAAGCATCTTTGTATTTTGTTTCTTTCTACGAAACTATAACTGGTGACAACTGTTAAGAAATATATAATTTATATTAGGTCCTCAAACTTAATTAATATTTATTTCCCGTTATTGTTCTCTGTCTCGATCTTCGTCTCGAGCTTTTATCATACCGATGAGATGCAAAACTAGTTGGCCTATTTCTTTTTATGCATACCGACGAGATGAAAACTAATTGGCCATCTTTTTTACGTAACATCTTCAACTAGCTAGTTGAAATCTGCACCAAACTCATTGGCGGCTTCTGCACCAAACCATATTTTCCCTTATATATGTATGGCTTTGGCCTGTTAATGACATGTAAATAGTACAGAGATGAAGGCTCTAGGCCTTTCGTGCTAGATTATGTGTATCCCTATGTTATATATAAAATGTCAATTTTTGTCAGTGTTTAGGCCAATTGCTCATTTCAAAAAAATAAAATCCAAGTGGTCGACTACCATCTGATGGTATTCTTGTATCTAATTTAGAAACCTACTCTTGCCGTTGCATGTTTCTCATTTCAGGTTGGTGGTTGTATATTATTATTTCCGTCCCACTATTAGTTGACCTATTAGTATAATTTAGAAATGATTTATCTCTCAAACCATACCACGGATATTCGTAAATTTTATATCATTGAAAAACATTTTAAAACACCTATATAACGAGTATAAACATGAGTATCAAATGATATAAAATCAACTATTAATGAGACAAAATCTAAAAAAAAAATAAGACAATTAATAGTGAGACGGAGGGAGTAATTGTTTTTGAAGTCATTTTTGAATCTAATTAGAGACCTGCCTGAGTATACCATTTTTGTCCGGTGATATCTCCTAATCGTTATCGGCTAGGTTTACAAGAGTCGAAGTCATTTGTAAGATCTCGACAACATTTCATTGATTTTGAAAGCACCGAGAAATGGAAAAACGAGTTAAAGATTACTTTTCTTATTGAAAAGGTTTTGTAAATAAAATATTGAAACATATAAGGGTTGTTTCAAACTTGCTATATTAATTAGAGGGTTTATTGATAAACATATTAACTGACAGTTATCTATTAATCATGAACCGCTGTAAATAAATGAAAATCGATATCCAACGGTTATCCCGCGCTAGCTTATAACTCAGTCCTGCACTGCCGCGCGGGACAGCTTTTCTTTTTCTTTTTCTCATAGTAATTTAGACATTTTCATACGGCTTTTCTCTTTCTTTTTCTCATAGTAATTTAGACATTTTCATACGCTCGGCTATAGGTAGTATCGTTTATAGGTAAAAAAATGTAAGATGTTATTTTCTCATTTTCATTTTCCATTCCCCCCTCATTCTATTTTCTTTGCCTATATGTATAAAATCTCCTACCGAGTTTTGCTTTTTGCTAATGACAATGTAAAAAGTAAGGCTGCACACGGTTCGGTTATTCGTTAAAACCGCTGGTATAACCGTGTATAGTGTGGTTACTAAATTTGAAACCGTAGACGAAGTGTTAGGATTGCGGTTCGGTTTTTAACCGAGCCGACTAGGTACGGTTTTTTTCCGGTTTCAACCGTTCCAAAATCCCAGAATTAAAATAAAATAAAATAAAAAGTTTCAAATCTGCAACTTTAAGTTCCTACAGGTATTCAAGCTTCATTTCATCATACATACAAACTCAATCATTATACAATTAACATTAAGGTTCTAAAAAAGCTTAAGATTAAAACTGAAGAACAAAGTTTAAATAGAAACAAAAATAAGTCTAATAGTTGCTGCCTTCAAGCTTCCTTCTCTTGGTTTTTCTTTCTAAACAACTCTGTAACAACAGTTAATTTCTCTTAGAACCTGCAATTATCATGAAAACCCCCAAGTTAAAAGCCTAGGGTTCCATTATCATGAATACCAAAACCTAGGATTTTCCAAATCTGATAATAATTATAACCCTGTGTACTTCAAATCCAATAAAATTAACAATACTGTAACATTAAACTCATATTCTAAAAATCAAGCAAACACCCCAAACCTCAGATCTAAAATATATACTGTAACATTATCTATAGGGTATTGATGCAGAAGAAGAAGAAGGAACCCGTGATTATTATTGTTGTACTAGGAGAAGAAGGAAAAGAAGAAGATCAGTTGTGCTGGTATTTATGGTGGTGAGGTAGCAGGGGACGATGATGGAGGTGCTGTAAGAAAATGAAGAAGAGAAGAATGCAGAGCGGCAGAGGTTTTTTTTTCTTTTAGCTTTATGGTTAGGTTAGTATTCTATATATAAGTTCAATACACGGCTAGGATTGATTACAGCTTATATCAATGGGTAATATTATTTCGGTTAATACGGTGCGGTTTCGGTTCGGTTATTGGTGAAACCGTTGACCGATCCGAAGATCTAACGGTTATCAAAGTTTAAACCGTCACCGACCGTTGGATTAACGGTGCGGTTCGGTTACGGTGCGGTTTTTGCGGTTTCGTTGCGGTTATCGGTTACGGTGCGGTTTCTGTGCAACGCTAGTAAAAAGTCCAAAAAATAATTTCCACATGTAAAATGGAACGAGAAGGAGCATCGAGTGATAGGAAAATCTTGGGAATGGGAGCAATTAATAATTTCCACTGAGGCCAGAATTGCACCAATATGGACACACTTCATGGTCCCTTAGGGTATAGTGTACTCATGAGAAATCCTATCTAACTTTATACGTAGCTCTTTATGTACCGGTGGATCTAAGAAGACCGCACATAGCCATCGGACCAAAATATGACCACATCAAAAATTTATTCCTAGCGTTGTCCTTCCGGTATTGCTCTCTAACTTGAATTGACTATAATAATTTGCTCCTGTTAGTCGGCATTTGAAAGAATATATGTCTGGTCCTGCCTAAAGTAGTTAATATCGTGTATCGGTATCATATCGGTCGGGTACGATACACCTGTACAAAAGATAATATCGGTTTTTATCGATGATACATTATCAAGATTAATTTTTTTTAATATTCAAAAATGTTTCAATTTAAAAAACTTGGTGCCATATGATGCATTAATTCTCACGATCAAAAGCTTCACAATACAAATTCAATCGCATTCCACTATTTATCCCATATTTACTACATCTATTTCAGATGACCATGTCGTTACTACTAACCTGAACTAATGATGTAGAAGATAAAAGCGTCAATAATAATGAATTCTCATTTGATAAATCTTCAAAAGAAAGAGAATGAGCAATAAGGAATCATAGTTATTTCAAGGATAAGAAACTCATTAAAAAAATAAAATAGTTGGAAATATCTTTACATAATGGAATGAGTTTTCTAGGGTACAAAAGAAGGAGATTAATAGGAGGAAGGGATTTGTTTACATATTTTGAGATTTATATAATTTAATCTACCAAAATTACCCTTACCGATATATCAATGTATTGGTGAACCCAATATATCGGTTTGTACAGGCCGATGCGAGCGTTTTTATCGTTCACTCCTTGTATTGCCGATATTTTAGATATCGTAAAGGTTTTTTTCCGATACACGATAAAAACCTATAATATCAGCCGATATTGACTACCTTGGTCCTGCCACTTGTATTTTTCGATCTATTTTTTGCACATATACTAGTGAGACTTGTAGTTGCAGGAAATCCTACAACCACACCCAAGTAAGATCTACACATTCTACTCAAGACATCATGGGGAAAACTCTAATTCATTTTATTAAAAGATAGATCAAATATAAAAAATATGAGTAGAAACCCTAACTTGGGAAGCAAATAACTTTCTCTCTCCTAAATATCTTATCTCTGCTTACCAAACAGATCTCCCCCTTCTACAAAGGCATGTGGCTCCTTTTATAGGAGTTTACATAGTGGAGGAAAGCTAATAAAGCCCCTAATTTCGGATCTGGAGCGCGTCAACGTCGCTTGGACTTTAATATTGCCTCACGGATTCTTTACTACCGCGTGGTTCTTCGCACTTCTGTCGTGATTTGGTGGCATCATTTGGTTCGTCATCTTGGACATATCGTACGCGTTCGTATTCGCTTGATACTAAAGGGAATATTTCGCATACCAAATGAGTGTGCGGTATTTTTCACCCACATTTTGCCTCTTCTCGTATCATTCTTTTGAGAGAAAGTGCGGTATGAGAAACCCTGGCTTGTTATCTTGCCGCACCAACTCATCTTTTCATATTCCCTCTAAATGACATCTTTCAGAAACTTCGGCATGGCAGTCTACACGTGTCCACTTTTTATCTGACACGTCGCTAAAAGGATCTGATAACCACTCCTTCCAATTCGTTTCTAATCAGTGCATTTATGAGTGGAAATATCTCGGGAAAAGGGGAAAGGATCCTTTATATACCCCAACACGTTTTTTCTTCTCTTTCTTTACATTATCTCTTCTTTTCTTTTCTCTCTGTAACTCTCATCATCTGCGGTTGTTCTTCTTCTTCTATCGAAACTTTAATCGATTGATCGTTATTTTTCTGTCATTCTTATCACACCTTTTCCTTCACTTTCTTCCTCTTCAGACTCTTTTTCTCATCATCACCATCTTAATCATCTTAGTCTTGATTGGTTTGATCATCTTGATTAAATTTTCATCATCCTGTATTCCCATTCTTAAAATGGCCCCTCAACCCGGTTGGAAGAACATCAAAGAGTTTAAAAGATTGGAAGCGGAGCTTAAACCTAATGGTATTGTCCTTAAAGTTCCTCAGGATTCTACCCCCACTACTGCAATTGGACCTGAATGGTTTTCTCTTGACCAATGGGATGATCAAAGAGTTATCGTTTTGCTTGGACAGATCATGGCTGGTCTTCCCATTCCTCTTTATAATCCCCAGATTCTTCTTTTTTATGAACTCTTCTCTCATGAGAAATTCGCACGCCGTATATTTCAGTTAAGCGACGATTGTATAAGGATAATGGTAGAGTACGCCTGTCGTGCGGCTGGATTGGGGTCTTCTTATCCAAAGTATGTAACAAAGCCAATCATCCCAGAAGAGTATACGGTGGATAATTTTTTCAAGCATTACACAGTTACCATCGTAAAGAACGAATTATACCGCTAGGGCGTTTGCTTGAAGAGAGTGGACGGTTTCGCGGAGAATGATAAGATCATGCGGGATGTTGATTTTCACAACACTTGTAATGATTCTGCGCGTCACTCAAAGGATGTTCATTGGGTGGAGTATCCTGTTATTCTTGAGGGCCCTTATATTACAGGTAAGGATGCTGATGGGTCAACTCTTCCTCTTCCTAAGAAGTTTGTCGCTTGCAATCCTTGGGAATTTAACTGGCCAGAGGAAAAAGATATGCTATGCTTCTTTTAACCTTTTCTTTCTGTTTATTTCTTTTCTTTTTATTTTCGCTTCTCTTATTATCTCCTTTGATCTCAGATCGTGCGGCAGAAAAAGAAGGCTAAGAAAAATGCGTTCAAGGCGTCAGACACGCGCACTAATGAAGTAAGAAATACTTTCTTATAAATTTAACAATATTGTTGCCTCTGTTTATTATCTCTCATTGTGCGTGTAGGTGGAGAATGGAGACGCTGAGGGCTCTAACATTGGTGTTTCTCCTTCTAGGGGTAAGGGTAAGAAAACTGTTTCCAAGTTTACTGCTCAGAATTCTTCCAAGAAGTGGAAAGCATCTTATCCAACTCCTTTAAATTCTTACTCGTATGATGACGCTCTGCTTCCTCCTGACAATTCCGCGTCCACATATTCAATGGGTGACTTATCTAGCATCTTCTCTGACTCACTATCATGTGTTGATAACACCGCGTTGGGTCGCACATGCGATGCGGTTTTTAAGATATGTGACACTCCTTCCTTAAGCCACGATTCTCTTCGTGGTGTTGCCTCTGCCTTATCTCTGGGCTTTCAATTCTCTCTTGGGTCACTGGTAAGTTTTCTTCTTATGCATCAATTTTCATCATGATTTCGAGCTGTTTAGTTATTTTACCTCTTATTTTGTGTTGATGTAGAGTGCCCGTATGTCTTATGCGGTCACTAGTGATCTTCAAAGAAAGGTTCATGCTCTGGAAGCGGAGAATCTTAAGCTCAAAGGTGATTATTCTTCTAGCTCTAGGCGCGTGGAATAGCTTCGTAATAGGAACAATCAACTAATTGGTATGTATTTCATTCTCCTCTTCACTCTATCATCTTCGCGTTATTCCCGCCCTCTTAATTGTTTGTATCTGCAGAGATCTACAACTTAACTGACGAGGTAATTAATTATCCCGTTGAGGATGAAATTATTCTAGAGCATCTTAATGCTTCCTTGAATAACACCTCAGATGACAATTTAAGGACTCTTAATATGGAGGAACTCAAGTTGAAATATGAAATTCTTAAACGTGAACATAGGAATATGTTATCTGTGAATAACAGTTTTAAACGCCGCCTACATTATAATAAGGATGATATTAAGAGACTAAATGCGAGAATTAATGCACTCATTACTGAAAAGGATAATGCAATTCTTAAGGGTGCTCAATCTTTAAAGGAGGTTCATGAGGTCAAACTCCAAGTTCAAATAGAGAGAGATAAAGCTATAAGCGAAAAGAACGCTTTGGTTACTCGTGAGAATAATATTCGTTCTCGTCTTCTTATTGGGAATGATGATGAGTTTGAATAGGCTGCTAGGGTTACTGACAATGCTAGGACTGGTTTAGCTACAAATGTTAGTTTAGAATCTGATCACACTGAAGTGGTTAAGGATATTATTTCTGGAAAAGAAGGTTGTTTATGATTCTTCTTTAATTATTTCATCTTTATACTATACTTTGAATTACTCTCTTACACGTCATTAATACTCCTGTCCCTTTTTTTTTTAGATACCGAGAAGAATCATCTTAAGGAAATTGAGGAGATGACACTGAGGCTTTCTGCCAAGGATTCTAAGAACCGCAGAATGAAAAAAAAGTTGATAGTCTCTATCTCCAATCTGAATAAAGATGCTATTCGCCTTCGCGACTCATGTGTTAAGAAGAATGCAGAGGAGATCTGTGCTGCATATAACATTCCTCTACCAGATTTCATGCCTTCTGAAGTTTCTCCAAATGAGGAGGACATTGAGATATTTGATAGTGAAGCTGAATACGAGGAATATGAAGAGACTGACGAAGAGGACAATGACTCGGAGATTGAGGAAGAATCATAAGAGCACTCTTCTGAAGATGTTGAAGGTGATTTGGGTGGGAAATAGCCGAAGCTTCTGAAGACCCTTTTCGCTTTTCTTTCTTTTTCTCTGCTTGTATAGTCCTCATCTACTATTTGTATTATGTTCTCCTTCTTCATCTTTCGTACGCTGGTTGTTTCCAAGCTTTTGAGATTTTTTCTTCAATGTATATTATTTTTCTACCTGTACTCTTACGTATTTTAATCCTACAATTTTTCATTAGTCGAAAGCAAAGCATCTATCCAGTGACAATAGTGTATAACATGTGCGTAAGTGATGTGTTTTGTAGTTGTAGTAAAAATTATTCGAACTCTAAGACTTGTGAAGGATTTTTTTAGACTCAAATTAAAATCAACAATTCAAATAAAGTTGTATCAAAAATATAAAGAAAACACCGAGACTCTGGATTCCACCATTGACCAATTAAGTGATAAACTCTAATAATTATTCATGCAATTCTTTCTTTTAAAGTGATTCTAATATTTTGCCTCTAATAGATTTTTGAAGTAATAATTATAAACATAAAGCATGAAACATCAAAAGTTTTAAAACCTAGCATGTTCCATCAAAACAATTCACAACTACTCAATAAAAATCAATTTTCCTATATTAGTTCTATGCAAATAATCATATAAAAAATTACAAAAATAATTAAAATAGAATTATACCACTTTTCATGGAACAATGGCTTCCTCCGTCGCCTCGGCTAAGGGGTTTAGCTCCTCATAATAGAAATATGCTCAAAAGTTGATTTCATTGCTCAAATAAGGTGTTTTTATTAAGAAGGACGAGCTGTAGTTACAGAAAGCTTTCTGTAAGGAAAGTAATGGTCACTGAAAGTATTAAGCAACGACAGTGAAAAAACAATAACAGCTTTCTGTAGTTGAATATAAGACTGCTTCTGCGACGGTTCGGTGTGGGTCGAAGTTCTTCGTGTTCTTCAGCAGCAACAGCAGCAGCGGGTTTTCTTCAACTTTGATTTCTCGGCTCTGTGGTGTTCTAAACTTCCCCTAACTTTCGACACCCCTTCTATATGACCCAAAAAACCTATTTATATCAAAAATAGCGATTAAAACTCTCCAAAATCTTCCAAAATCTCTTCCTTTTTCTTCACGAAAAAGTTGCGGCAATTTCTTGTTTTAGGATTTCTACGCGTATCTGAGCTTTCCTTTTGATTCTAAACTCTTCCTTAGATTTATATCAAGCTTTGGGAAGAAAATCTTGCCTTTAGTCTCCCTGAAATTCCTAAAATAATTCATCAAAGACCCAAAACTTCCATCACCTCTGTTTTGCTCTAATTCGATCTCTAGCCAATTTGGGTTCAATCCAAAGACTTTACCAGGCCTGTGTAGTCCTAAGGAGTAACCCAATCAATTTCAGCCCTTTAATCTCCATAAAAATCGATCAAAACTCCAACCCTAAAATCCGTCCGTGAAAACCATTTTTCCCGCCAAAACTTTCCTTTTAAACCGTGAAGAAGGTGTCCCCCTATCCAATCCCGATCTGTGCTTAGCAGCTGCTTGGAAATGGGTTACCCCTTATCCAAAATGAGAGTCCGAATAGCAAATGTCCTCCCTGGTGCCTTTAACAACTTTTCGAGCCAATTTCGCCGCAAAAGCCTATTTCTCCAAAAACACCTACAAAGGGATAAAATACCAAAATTAGTACAAAAATGAGTACTAACAATTTACACAATAGAGATGAAAATAGACACATAAATGCGTCTATCAAATACCCCCAAACTTATTATTTGCTAGTCCCGAGCAAATCAAAACTACAAAATAAAATCCTAACTCACTGTCGCAGGCATCGTCGATTGCACTTAGCATGTGCAACAAGCCTTTAAACCCCTAGGTGGCCCTAGTGGCCGAGTTATAGTCTCCGGAGGGTTTACCAGAGGTGTACCCACAAAACCTTTACTCCAGACCCTAGCTATCTACGCAGAACCTTGGAATGCACTAAAGAATCTCCTTGGTTGACATACTTATTGATTACGGGAGGAAGTACCCTGATGCGAAATTCCAATTGTTGTATATGAGTTTGCACTTAAGTATACTAAAATTCATATATAAGTGACAGAGCTCTACTCAGATAGTCGCACTATGGACATCAATATCCAGAATCAAACAAATCACATGAATAGATTAAGAAGATGGATATAGAAATAGAT
Organism: Papaver atlanticum; assembly: GCA_023531105.1. Lineage (NCBI taxonomy): Eukaryota > Viridiplantae > Streptophyta > Magnoliopsida > Ranunculales > Papaveraceae > Papaver > Papaver atlanticum. The sequence goes on from JAJJMB010016062.1 coordinate 464,420, forward strand.
GGTTGCGAATGGACTTCAATGCCAAGATGAACCTATGACCTAGTGGATTGAGATACTGGTCTGTACTAATATCAACACAACTGGCATATACAAGGGAACCAGTGGTCGACTTTATAATAAACTTTTATTTTTTTTATTTTTTTAATGACATGATTAGATCTTTTGGATCCAAGCGCATGCTTCTTGTCAGCAGATTACATGGTAATTCCCGTGGATCCTGCATTCCACGCTTGTTTAGGCGACGGAGACAGGAAGAACACACACATATTGCTATCCAAGTGTTATTTATTCTGATTGGTCTAATTGGTCTGGTTTTTTTTTTTTTTTTTTTTTTGTAGTAACTCAATCACTCTATTTCAACCCAGCAGACATCAACATAAAAATTTGCAAAAACAAAAACAGAAGTAATAAAATGATTCCGAGATACGGTGAAACTATCATGTTATTTCTAACACCTGAGCTCCGTGCTTTTATGAATAGACTCTTATAGACGTTTCCATCTAATCAGATTGGTTCCTCAACTCCTAAACCAAAATTCTTCCATCCACTTAGATTGGTTAGTGCCATCCTTAATAGGCATAAATTTCTAGGCTCTGGAGTTTAAAATGCAACTAAAAAGTTTCTCCCATACCCCCAAACTTAAACCTAACATTGTCCTCAATGTTCTAAAGATAAAATTAAAAGCATGAACAAGGAGAAACTGTTACCATTTGAAGCAAAAGAGTTAAGGAAAGATATTACCGTGTTGCATGAACCATGGGTTACCTCCCAAGAAGTGCTAAGTTTAAAGTCTTCAGCCAGACATTGTAAAGGATTAGTCACCTCGAATCGTATAACAGTAGTCGGAATAACTGTGGGTCTTCAAAACCAAATAGAGCTGACCAAAGGAAACTGTAATAAACCAACGAAATGAACAAGACTAGCATACCCTTACCTAGTTTCCTGATTAAGAAATTTATATCTAATTGTGGTTCAGGTTCAGGTTCTATGAAGGGGTCTAAATAAAATATTTTCATTGGTTGCGTTTCTTCATAGGTGGGATCAAAATTATTAGGTTCCAGAGTCTGTAGAAACTCAAATAAAAACTTAGAAGCACATAATAATAACCTAAATAATTGAAGATCCTCTAAGTCAATCAGGTTTGACTTACATAATTGACCACAGTGAGAGTAGTGGTCATTCTTAAGCAAATGTGTCGATTTTATTAACCTAAAGTACTTAGGTTTAGTCTCAGAACTTAATATTTGACACATTTGGAATATAAACGTTCCCACAGTTGGAAGAAAACTATTTGGTGGGAAAACAAAGTCAATTTTGGTATCATAGCCTGGGCAAACCACATCAACCATAGGATGGGTTTCTAACGACTGAACTTCTTCCTGGACATCATTAGGTTCGGGAAAACGAGTATGAAGGTAATCTTGTAAAATGGTCGAGGCACAGATATCAAGTCCCAAGTGAGGGATCTTTGTAAGAGCTAAAGGTAAGGCACATGGAGAATGATAATCACCCCCAAACTTAGAGTTTTGGGTGTCTCTGGATAGACTAGCTATAATTTCCCTAATTTCTAGATCATCAGAATCCTGAAAATAGTCAATTGCTTCTTCTAGGTTATACTCAGGTGATGTATCCTCACTCAAATTTAAAAGCTCTACGAGTTCATCTTCTTTGTTTAAGACTATTGTTTCTAAGTCGCTAGGCTCTAAAACAGCATTTTCAGAATAAACCCATTCCTCTAAACCACTATCGGCTTCGTAATCAAAAGGAAAAACTACATCGTCTAAACCGGGGATATCTCTAGACAAATCCTCGTCCTTTTGAATAGGTGAATAATTATTAAAATTATTTGGATTTGCACTAGAAATAACATTATCATTATAAAGCTCAATTGGAGTAACAAATTCCTGATCACTATGCCTACATATTTCATATTCTTCATCAATACTATCCTCGTCATAATCATCATTGTAATAACATGAAAATGGTCGAACCTCGTCTAAACTAGTGTTTCCAATGCTAACCTCGTCATCTTGATTATGCAAATAACTATCCTCATTTTCAAGGGTACTATTGGAAACACTGTATTGGAAATCAAGATTATTTCGAGAAAGTCTTTCGTTCGTCTCAGCCATTTGCTTGAGGGATTCCTCTATAGAGAATTCACTCAATGGTGCAGTTCGTCTATTCATTTCCGACACAAACCTATTTGTCTGTTCAGTTAACTGCTTAAGAGACTCTTCTAAAGATACGGAAGGATCATAAACAGAAGGATCATAATAAGGACTAGTTTTCAACAGTTTGATTGTATTTTCCAAAGACGAGGTACTAGCACTATAATAATCCATATTTTCTTGCTCGTATGACCGGTGTGTGTGTGGATAGTAATTGGGCTCACCATGGTATGAACCATAACCTTGAAAAGGTTGGCGTTCCCAACTACTATTCCCACCATGGTCATAAAAATGATGATGTCCATATTCAAATTCAGGTCGATACTCATTGTATTGGCTTCTATCATACCAGTTCGACATTCTTAATTGCAAGGGAATTCTACACAATCACAAACAAGTCTGACTCGACCAAATCAAACCTATAAAATCTAGCAAACAACAAGCATGATGGCTCCACTTAGATTGTTTCTAGACCATCTTTTAATCTTCCAAGAGGCAACTAGGTACAATTTTAGCAAACCTCGTAGGACGATCCGAATAAAGTAAGTCGAAGAGAAGTAGGAGAAGCTCAGAGGAGCTTTGATACCCCCACCTCTTTGGCAACGTTTCCCTGGGTTACAAGGAGGCTCTAATCGACTTACAGTAATCTTCCTGAACTTTGAGTTAGGCTAACAAGATACCCAATACGATCCTTTTGAACGACTTTCCTATAAGCTCGTTACCCTATCGGTCTCGTTCTAGTCAATATTTTAAGCTTAGGTTCGCGTTCGGTGTCGTTTTCCTAAGGCGGGCAAGAAGAGAACGGTGATGAAATCCGAACCCTTATATTGTATGGCCAGGCCTTGCCCTTTACTAGGAAAATAAATGTCCGTATTCAATTCCTCAGCATATATGCACCTTAAGGAAGACAGTAAACCCGCTGACAGGGGATTCGCGGGTGTTTAAAAGTTTACCTCCCGTACAAGACGGGCGAAGAACCGTTGTAGTCGACTCGGGCCACTGACTCCTGTGTCAATGTGCGAACCCGAGGGGCCGAGACGATATCGTAATCGTCGTCCTTCCCGGCAAACAGTTTATATTTAAAAATATACCCTTCCGTAGGGTTCAAAAATAAAAATAATAATGTCCCAAAGTCCAAATGTCCAAAAAAATAAAAAATAAAAAGTCTAAAAATAAAAAATTACAAGAATAAAAATAAAACCCTATTTACAATTTCTAAAAATAAAAAGTAATAAAATCTAAAATAAAATAACTATATACAAAAATCTTCTTCTTCACTCCTTTGGACTCCTCTTTTCTTTCCTTCTTTGGCGATGCATTCCTCTTAGAACACTTTTTCCTTTCCTTTTAGCTCCGCTACAAATCTGAAAAGAATCGAAAAATACCAAACGCGTAAAGAAGAACAAAAATAATAAAAATAAATCTAAAAACCCTAAAAACAAGTCCGCGTCGGCGGCGCCAAAAACTGATGTGTTTTGTAGTTGTAGTGGTAAAAAGATTCGTTGCTCGAACTTGTGAAGGATTTTTGAAAATTAAATAAAATTGTTTTGACAATAATAAGAAAATACCGAGACTCTGGATTCCACCATTGACCAATTAATTGATAAACTCTAATCAATATTCATGCAATATTCTTATTTAAAGTGATTCTAATATTTTCCTTTAATAGATTTTTGAAGTAATAATTGTAAGCACGAAGCATGAAACATCAAAAGTATTAAAACTAAGCATGTCCCATCAAAACACTTCACAACTACTCAATAAAAACCAATTTTTCTTTTAAGTTCTATGCAAAAAAATCATGTAAAATAATTGCAATAAATAATTAAAATAGAACTATACCACTTTTCATGGAACAATGGCTTCCTCCGTCGCCTCGGCTAAGGGGTTTAGCTCCTCATATTAACCACTTGCTCAAAATACATATTTGGTGTTCAAAAGTTGATTAAAAGAGTGAAAAGTGCTAAGCAGCAGATTCTGTAACAAATATAATTGTTACAGAACCTATTCATACAGCGAAACTGTTGCGAACTGAAGCTAACTGTTGGAAAAATTGTTACAAAGGGTATAGAGTTTGAAAGTTACGGTCACAGTTTCTGCGACTTTCTTTTAATGTTGTTTCGTGTTCTTCGTCTTTTCCAGCCACAGCTGCACCAGCAGAAATTCGTTCTCTTCCAATGATTTTTCTGGCTTCTCTAAGGCTCTAAACTTTCCC
>JAJJMB010016062.1:469205-482570 GCA_023531105.1 Papaver atlanticum
GGTACTAAAAATATACACAATAGAGATGAAAATAGACACATAAATGCGTCTATCAATGCTCGATTTTTTGATCGAGTATCTGTTTGATGTTACAGAGCCTAAATTTGGGTCACTCGTAAATCATCTTAATTATGTTCTTGTATATGCAGTTTCTGATATGTCTACACAGAGAATTCGAGTTGGGAGCTATAATATGATGATGATGAGTATGCTGACAATGAGACTGCAGCCTTGGAGGCTCAAGCCTTGCTGAATGGAGGAGAGTTAGAGAATGAAGGCGAAGATAGCGATTGTTGGAGCTCCAGTTCTGATGGTGGTAGCTCCAGTTCTGATGATGAATCTACTGAAAGTCCTGAACATCCTGGTTATGTCTGAACTGTTATACTAGCTTGTTTGTTTTGGACTTAAATAGAATGAGTATACTCTTACACCATGTTTACTCTTATTGTGGGTTTTTAAACTATAAAAATATTGGATCGGAATTATAAACAGTATACTCTTACACCATGTTTACAGAACCGTCACTGTTAACATTATATTGTCATTTGAGAGATATGAAATGCTGCAAAAGTTTCTAGAGAAATAAATATTTGGTAAATTATAATTTATTGAATATGTTGTCTATGTAAACAATCACAAGAGTATTTGTTCTCCAACTTAGGTTCTAGGGAAGTAGTAGAGAAGGAGAAATATTAAGGGTTTGAAGTTTGAACATACAGTATAGCGGTTTCCTTTGCTTGAGTTTAATTTAACTGGCTAATGTTTTAGGGAATTTTCTCCTTTTCGGAGCAGTGTATGGTGTTTTTGTTAAGATAGAAAGTTTTGTTTCTTTCAGTTTTTTTTGTTTGGAAAAAGTAAGACTTGAACTACTATGAGAGTCTGTCATCTAGCCATCTCTATTCCCTATTGGTTTGTTCCTCTAGAATGAATATGTTACAGTTCTGACTAACTAGGAAGAGAATTTTATACATTGTGTTTTGAGTAATTCAATAATTGTGATTTCTTGATTCAATGATTTTGATTAAGTATATATTTCCTAATAAAATTGAAGTATCTTATATTTCCTTATCCTGTCAACTGCACTCTACAGAAATCTCCTATTAGAGAGAAGTCTCTTATGCCCGAGGCCCTTGTTATAAGCAATTCTCTGACTGAAAGGCAGGAATCTAATACAAATAGCAAGTACCCTGAATCTCAACATTTATCTCAGTCTACGGCATCGAAAGACAGTGTTGAACTCCAAATGGTATGTTGTTTTTGCAGGTATTTAAATATATAGTGTTTGGAGAGTTACATTTGTTGATGTTAATATAACATATCTGTTTGCAGTCTGGAAAATACAAACAAAACTCTCTTGCATCTGAGCATCTTCCCCTTAATTCTCGAGACGAATCTCAATCGAAAGACCAAACTGAACTTTCAACGGTATGTCCTTTTCGCAGGTATTTAAATCCTTGGCATTTTGAGAGTTGAATCTGTTGATGTCAATATAGCATATATGTTTTGCAGATTGTTAAATGCAAACTGGCTCATGCTACATTGATAAATGTGATTGCATTGGGTAGGGTTCTTCCATCAGTGCCAGGTCAGTTAGTACATGGAGCTCCACTCGAGGATGATTGTGTCAGAGTGACGGTTGAAAAATAGATATTAAAGAATCATTATTTTCCAATCCCATCTACTCATATCAAAATAGTAGAGGATGCTGAAAGATCTGTTGTAGCTTGTCCTATAGAGTTTGTGATCTCTTACTCTACTATAAGTTGCTTTATTCCTTATTTTAGTCTACCTGTTATAACAAATATGTGGAACCATGTACATGCTTGTGTAGCTTTGTCTTCAGCTCAGAACATGCTGGACTCAAATGAATGCTATGTCCTGTAATGTAGCTTAATGCTATAATGTTCTATGTTGTGTGATACCTGGGTATAATTACTTATTTCTCTTCATTCTAGATTTGGCTTGAAACCAACACTAGCAAATATGAGATAACTGTTTTTTTGTCCCCGCTGCACATATTTTCCCACAATTCGCACATGAGCATATAACTGTTAGCATAATACTATTTACATGTTCTGAGCGGAGAACATTTAAGTTATTACCTTATGCATCCTAAGCATATAACTGTTAACATGGTTTGTTCCCTTAATTATACATCCACTTGCTTGCTGCAGGGCCAGCCACTTTCAGACCCCGATGAACATGATGCTGACCCAAACACTAAGAAGAGAAAGAAGAATAAACATTCAGATACAAAGAGTGGGGAACTTTAGTCTTGGAGATCCAGCAAGAGACTCAAGACTGCAGCCTAATTATTAAGAGAAATAGTCGAGGACTGTAGAATTTGGATGTTTAAACTTGTAAATCTCCCTTTGAAATTTTGTTATCTTAAGGTTATTGCACATTTGATCAGATATTGAGACGTTTATCATATGATTAACAAAATTTATTTTGGTTCAATTCTAATTGTAGTGTGATTAATTTTTATGGATGGTTATTAAGGTGAGTTTTGCTACACATGATAGAAAGAAGTGGCCAATAGGTCCCTGAAGTCTCGATATAGTGGCCAATACTGTGGTTGAATATAAAATACGGCCACCATTTAGATTTTAAACCATGGCCAAAGAATAAATAAAGCTATGAAAATTGCAATTTTCGAGTGGCTAAAATCTAATATTTGCCACATTGAATACGTTTTGTGTCATTTTATAAAGTTTATCGCCATGGTTTGTCATAGCCTCTGTGTCCGAAAGGTGAACAATAGCTACATTGAAAACATTTGATGTGTCTTTGGAAAGTTTTTAGCCACGGTGCTACAAATTCTTGGTGGCCGTAACTTATTAATTGGCTTTGTAAAATGTTTATCACATGTCCGAAAATATGGATGGCCATGGTACTATAGATCAAACGTGACTACAAGTCATGTATTGGCCATGTTAAATTATTTTCCGCGTGTCCAAATGATAGAGATGGCCATGGTTAAGAAAAATTAGTGTGGCTCTAAGGTAACTGCAACTCATGAATTGGCCATGATAAAATGAATTTTGCGTGTCCGATTGATGACAAATGCCATGGCTAAAATAAAATTCACGTGACTTTAAGATAAAGTTTAGCCACATATAATCAAATTGTTTATCTATAAGGATCCTATGGCCATGGTGATAGTGAAAATGCTTAACCACAAAAAAAATATAATGAGTACCATATAGACACGGTTATAGAGGTATGGCCATGGTAAATCATATTTTATAGTCACTCAAAGTTTATGTAGCCATAAAGGTACCTCTTTGTCACGACACCTGATGCCACATTTTTGGAGTGAAAAAAATCCATGACCAAAAGCCTATGGACACGGTGATCAAGTGTGGCCTATATGAAGATTTGTACTAGTGACGATGGATTACCACAAGACGTCTTTAGATCTACAAACAGTTCTAAAGATCCCCGTCGACACTTCGATCTAGTTTGAGTGAATCTTATATCAGAAGAGAAGATTCTCAAGCATAAACAAACTAGGTGCAATCAAAGTTCAACAACCGTTAGTCAATCAAATCAATCGAAAACTAATAATAAACTGCAATTATCTAGTTTCCCACCAATGGTACTTGTAGAGCTTCTCAATCCCAAAGAAGTCTTTAAAACGAGCGGTCATAAGAGATTTCTCCTAATTAGGTTACTTTCCTCTCCGAATAGATGGCTCCACCAGTAACAACACAGCTAGGTAGTTTTGCTGGCTCTAAGAATTAGTTTGCTCGAAATGCAAACTTCAATATTTATAGACCAAGGAAGTTTGGACACCAAGGAATTTCCAAAACCGAATATTCTCAAAGATATGCAATAAAGTCCAAATACGGTTTTCATAATTCCTGGAAATGCTCTGTCCAAATATTGACCGAAATCTCAGTAGAAAATCTCCAATTAGTAAATGCACATTACCAATTTTTATTTTTTAAAGATATGCATTTAATTGCTGGAAATTAAAATCATATAAAACTAAAAACCTTAATTAAAAGATTCTCAATTTATTTCGATCCGGGATTCTCCTTTAGTTATTAAGGAATATCTTTGAACAATAAAAGATAAGAATTACTGCACATGTTCAAAGTATGTCGACATCTTTACTTTGTAAATCCTTTTCATATTTACAATCTTGGAACCGATTTTCCATACTTCCAAACGAGTTTAGAATTGGTTCATCTGACTTCCAAGAACTATGTGATTGATTATCCTATCAAATCACAATTAATGGGTTTCACGGTTCTACCAAAACACAAAGCTTCGGTTCTACCTCCATGTGGGTAGTAGGATCGGTCACACTAGCTTTCCAAAAATTGGTTGACTAGGTACTAGGATCGGCTACCACATATTTATGGTATTTACTTGTGATCGGTTGCACAAGTCATAGGATAGGTTACCAATTCCTAAGACTTGTTGCACCTCTTACAAGGATCGATTCCACATACTTGTGATCGGTTGCACCTCTTACTAGGATCGGTTCCCCAATGTCTAGAGTTGTTCATACCAATTACAATATATCGATCATACCATCTCAGGTGATTACTTAAGATCGGTGTCACTAATAAAAGTCATACCAATACAAAAGTCAGGCATTGTGAATAGTAATACCAATATACATAAACAAGTTATGAGCGGTTATACTAAACACACATATTGGTAATCCAAAGATTTGCAATGAATAACAATACCAATAAGCCTAGCGATTTCCCTTTCGATTCACAAAACAAGTTTATGAATTGTACTTCCTTTAGACGAATGTAAAACATTGTTTCCTAGGACGAAATCTTCACCCATACCCATACATAATCACAATAGCATTCATACGATTATGTCGATGTCTTATATACGAAGTTCAAAAGATAGAGTTATACTTTGTATTGTAATTCCTTAATACTATGTCTAACTAGAGTATAATCATTCACAGCTTCGCAATTATGTTTACAATATGCACGACTTGAAAGATATGTTAGGAATGAAACAGTTCAAGTCAAATATTACTAACCTCAAGAGGAAGGATGATGTCGTTGTTGTAGCTCTTTACTTCTTCACATTCTTCAAAGTCTTCACTTAATACTTGTAAGTCTCATATCCTAGTAACTTTCTAGCTAACCTATACGAAGTTGACTCTAGTAAATAATCAAGCGACTCTTTAAATGAGTTTTAATTCACTAAAATATGACAACCAAACTTGACATACCAACGCTTGGTGGGTTCAACAGATCTATGCTCTAACACATTAAAGGAACACTCGGTCATGGTTTGTTCTTTACAATGGGGTTAACAACTTTACATGGCTACACAGATGCAGATTGGGATGGAAATGTTGATGACATAAAAAGTACCAGTGGATTATGTGTTTCGTTTGGTGCTAATCCTATTTCATGGTCTTCAAAGAAACAAGCTACAATTTCAAGGAGTTCCACTGAAGCTGAATACAGGTCTTAGGGTTCAAAAATAGCTGAGATTTTCTGGATTTGTAACTTTCTTAAAGATTTGCATATTTTTCTTCTTATTGCTTCATCTATTGCCTGTAACACTAGTACCTGTACATCTACTGAATCTGGATTTTCCCTTCCTTGGTTTTGGATGATGATGAATATTTTGTTTCTATATGGGTTTAAAAGAATTTTTAAGGGAATTAGGGGTTTCCATAAGACCCCGTTAGTAAGAAGATGTCTAAGTTATGTTGAAACACATGACCCATTTTTTCATGACCCATCTTTTTCATATGCTGAACAAGATCAACCCACAACCTTATCTTTTCATGACCCACTTTTTTTAACACCCAGAAATGCAAAACGAAAATCCCAAGAAACTTTTAAGTATTGTTCTTCCTATGCTTCAAAAAAAAAAAAAAAAAAAAAAAAGTATTGTTCTTCCTTATCTAATGAATTCATGTGGAAACAGAAAATTAATAGTTTTCACCTCTTCTAGACCCCTATCTTTCTTCTGGAATCCGTATGCTAATGGGTTTGAACCAAAATTTAGTGAGATAAGTCCTAATCAAATGTCATCAAAAGTTATCTGTAGTTTTAAGAAGTGATAGAGTTTTAGTTTTTTTGTTCGACTGAATCTTCCATTTAATGATTGAATGAAGAATGTCAGTTAAGGAAGAATCCGGGATATTTAGATGAGAGATAAACTTAATTAGGAAAGAGAGAACCTAAAATATTGTTGATATATTTAAGTAAACGTTTTTAAGAATTAAAAATCTTCCGGATAATTAAGGAAACGGAAACGTCCGTTTAATCCCAGCTAATAGAAGGATGCGGAATGTGCACAAAGTTGGACTCAAAAATTTGTCAGTTATTTTGTCTATTGAACTAATATGTTCAAAATATCTATTGTGAGAGAGGTCATCACGAAATATTAATTGAAACCTCAACATGCAGTTTGTGAGGTGAGTGTCAAAATCAATCAGTTGGAAAACTCTTGTGTTTGCCAAGTACATTCATACAAGCATCGGTGCAAAATATAACCTTATACATTATTTTACAACCATGTCAGGTAACACTTCAAAATAAAATAAATGCATTTATTTATGCTCCTGATTTTCCTTTTCATAGCCTTAGTTAAAATCGTCGACTGAAAACAACTTCTTTCCAACTATTAAAAACCGTCCACTGAAAACAACTTCTTTCCACGTATAAATGCTTTTGATTATTTGATAGACTTTCATTCAGAACATTTAAGTTTAGGCAGCTACAATTGAAATAACAGTACGTTGTGAGTAATATCAACACAATCCAATTCCAGAGTAACAATTGAAAACTTACAATTGAGCCGACCATCAATAAGGACAACTTAGCAGGGACTTATTTAATATAAGACCAAATAATTTTTTATTTTTTTTTGAACGGTTAATATGAAAAATTCATTGAAAAAGAGGTACCTAAGAGAAGACCAAGTAATTTTTTTTATTTTTTTTGAACGATCAATAGGAAAAGATTCTTTGAAAAATAGGTACTTAAGGGAAGACCAAGGAATTTTACAGTACCATATTGAGCACATGTTTCACACAATTAATGGTTGTTCATGATCATCCGACTTTATAGGCTCATTTTCGACGTTGTCGATTGTTTCAGGGGTTTCATTATTGACTACCTTCTTCCTCATCTTGTATTCTCCATAAAAGTAAGAACAGAAGCCCCAAAGGCATAATGCCAATGCCATTCCTTTTAATCCTGTGAAACTTTCATGGTAAAATATGATGGCTGCTACTCCTGTAAATGGGACTAGGACTGATCCAAATATACCGTTGAAAAGAGCACTTGTGTAGAAGATCACGCCCACGATTCCAACAGCTGTGAATTGCCATATTATTGCGGTCACAACCATTATTATATAATACTTGGCTTTGCCAAGTTCAAACTCATTTGCTTCTCTTGGTATAGCCTGGAATATCAATCAACACCCAAATGCATTAATTAGTATCGGGCAGTGCTTAACAATAATGTGCAACAATTGTAATGTGCGTGCATAACTTGTGAAACGTCGTATTATATATGTGGACATCCATTCCTTTAGTTTTCAGAAATATGGCATAATTCCAACTACGTACTTACATATTAAAAAAAATCATAAATTAATGTTAAGCAAATGATTCTCTCATAATGCAGATACCAAAGCTTTACGTTTGTCTTGTTTTTTTCATGAGCTGAGCTCGAAAAGGTTAGTAGACAGGACAAGATAGGTATGAATTAGTCGAGTGAGAATCACATATTTATTTACAAGTATACGGTTATGTACCTGAAAATCCCTGTTTACTAGCATGCCAATGCCACAAACGATGGTTGAAAAAAGGGAAAGAACGAACTGGAACTGCAGCAAACTTGAATAGGTAAGGTTCCTAATTGCTTTACTGAAAGCAAGTTCAATCAAAGGCATTACTAACCCAGCTAAAGCAGCAGCCACTAACGTCAAAAGAAACCCCAATAAATAATGAGATTTTGATACCCCAATTGGTCTATCACCATCGATATTAATACCCAACAAGACCGATCCAAGTGTCATCACAACCACTGCATTTATGATAAATGCTGTAAATTTTTGTTTCACAATCAACCATGAAAAAAATGCAATAAAACATAGGTTAGTTGCAAAGAGAAGTGTTGAAGTTGACACAGGAAGATAAGATAAACCCAACGAGTACATGAAATTATCAACACCAAAAAGAACTCCAATTGCAGCACCTGAAAGAAACAACTTCGGTTCAATATATGAAAAAGACGAACTTTGATCATTTTTTCGGTTCAATAGTTTCGATTGAATGAAGAGAAACATGAGAGGAACTATGAGAATCGGAAAACCAGCGGATTGCAAACAACTAGTGAGCCATCTACGATTACCACCATGAAGATAGTATAGTCTCACTAAGAGAGGACCTCCAACTACGCCAATAGTAGCGAAGGCACAATTTATAATGATCATTAGCCAGTTTTTGGTTCTGGTTGGTTTTTCTATATGAATTTCTGAATTTCCGTTTTGGGTGGTTCCTAGACTCTCTAGTGTTTCAATATTCAATGTGGAAGTAGCCATTGAAATAACGATCAACTAGAGAGATAGAGGGTAAGAGAGTTGGTAAGTGTAGGTGCTTAAGTTGTGCATTATATAATATTTTCATGAGATGACTTGTGTTAATAGTTTTATGGCCTACTTCAACCCTAGCAGCTCACATCATGTCTACTGTGTCAATCTTGAGGAGAATCTAAGAGGAGTATAAGTCTTGAATCAGAGAGTTGTCAAATGTGAACATTAAATTCTTCCCTCTAATGGTCCTGTTATGTGCATGCAATTTATCGTGACTGTTAGTTAGTTTACGATCATTGGGTTCATCATTGGACCGACTCATTTTTTTTTCTTTTTTCTTTTTTGCAACAATATACTCTCAGCTTCTCTTTGCATACTGATAATAGTAATAGGGTGTGCATAAGGCGCATGCCCATGCATGTTCTTACGTGAAGCATAATCACTTTTAGCGGGAAATCCATCAAATTTAATGCAAATCACTAGGAATGAAGCTCTGAAAACACGTCATGTCGCAAGAAAGCAGCGAGCGAACTACGCATTCGTATCATTTCAGATGCGCAATATCTTGAAAGACCAAAAATGTTTTTCACGTATAAAATGCCATGAAAATATGCAATTTCCACCGCCCACAAATAAATATGGTACGTGACCATTGAAAATAAATAAATACGGTATGGACCATCTAATGTGATCATCATGCTAAGACCTCTACGATTAATGGACGTAAGTGGATCAATACGCACCACGATACATTTAGTTAATTAGTCAAATATACCAACTAGCCGCTAGAATATGGCAATTCTCCCATTAAGTCTTGAGAGGAACATTCCCTAATGGCTAAAACCCTACACGGTTACACCGTCTGGAGGTCATACTCTTTGATTGATAAACGGATGAGTTATCAACATTCCAACATTTCCAGCGGTAGTGGGTAGTTCAATGAGGGAGTAATCGTTGAGGTCTATCTCGGCATATATGAGTCACATGTGAAAAAAAAAAAAAAAAGGGTTTGTGTTCATGACTTGTACATTCCAATTTTGGATGTCTAGTTCATAATGGTAAGAGACTTTCACCTTTCCAATTATTTTGGATAGTGAATCTATTACAAAAAACTGATAAATTTGCTGCCCAAGTAATATTGAATCTACTTGTTAATACAAAAGCTTTAAAATTTATATCAAATTTTGAATTGTTTCTAAAATCCGAGCTTTGTTTGAATCTTCTTTCTCCAGCTTTAGCATACATTCCTATCAGCAATTTGAGAGTGGGTTGCGAATCACTTTGAAAAATGAAATGGTAGCCACTCATTTCAACTGCCCATTGAAAAGCCGCCTCCGCCCCTACTACTTCTAATTGTTCTCTAGTGGTACAATTTCTCCAACTACCCCTAGCTTCGATAGTTCTTCTTGCAAAATCAATTATTGTTAATCCAACTCCTGAACTAGTCATAGGTTCATGCACGGATAAAGCTACATTTATCGTTGTTTCCATGTATCCTAAATTTCCCTGGGGTTGGCAGCTATGGAAGCTAGTAACAATCAATGAGTCATCATTTAGTGGATTGTAATACAAGGTTTGCATGATATCGTATTCTTTTCTATTAATCCACATATAACTATTAATGAATCTAACTATCTTCCTTGCAGTTACAGGACTATTTTGAATATCTTTTTTGAATACACAATTACATCTTGCTTTCCAACCATGCCATGTTGCAATACTACAAAAAACCTTCCATTCAATTACATTTTTTTTCTCTATCTACTTGAATAAACCAACCATTTAACCAATCATGAAAAGTGTTAGCATTTTGCATTACATTGTCAATATCAAAATTAAGATGCATCCATAACTGTTTTGTGAAGTTGCATTTCATGAATAAATGAGTAAGAGATTCATCCTCTACATTACAGAGTTTACAACAAACATCTATTTCTGGTATTATAGCAGCAACTCTCACGCTATTTGGAAGTATAGAGTGTGCTGCCTTCCAGATAAAGGTTTTTATTGAAGGAGTTATTTTCATTTCCCAAATTCTGTTCCACTGAATGTTAGTTTCTCCCGTACAATTAATGTTGCTATATAAAGACTTAACAGTAAAGATACCTATGTTGCTTAGCGTCCAGTGAGGAATGTCTAGTAAACCATTGTTAGGAATTTGTATCTTGCTTATCTTGTCTACAGTAATTCTGTCGAAGCAACCTGCTAGTTTTGTCATATCCCAAGTTTTATTTGCAGTAATCAAATGGCATACTTTAGTGATACCTACATTTCCAGTCCTAGTACTGTTAGCGGTTGGGTTAACATCTGGGATCCAATAGTCATCCCATATATCTATATTTTCTCCATTTCCCAACTCCCAGAAACAATGTTTCTTTATGTAAGCTACTCCTAATAATATACCTTTCCTCATACAACTATCACTTTGGTTTGGAACAATGTTTACATGAAGAATATCACACATAGGATAGTGCTTGCTTTAAGACTTTTAGCCATTAGAGAATCAGGATTTTCATGCAGTCTCCATCTTATCTTAGCCAACATAGCTATATTAAAAAAAATCATGTTTTGGAAGCGTAAACCTCCTTCCTCCAAAGATTTGCACATATTATCCCAACCTATAAGACAAATACCTTTCTTACCTTTATCATTCAATCCATTTTCATCTCTCCCCCACCAATAGTTTCTTTGCAATTTAGTTATGTCATTACAAATCTTAACAGGTATTCTAAAACAATTCATTTGGTAAACACAAATAGAAGAAGAAACATTTCTTATCACTACACCTCTACCAGCAGGATTTAGAAGCGTACCTTTCCATCCTTTCAATCTGTTTTTCATTTTTTCCACCAGGGGTTCAAAACATTTTATTTTTGAAGTGTAAGTAAATAAAGGTGATCCTAGGTATTTATCATTTATAGATATTTCATTTACACTTAGTATCTGCTTCACACTATTCCTGAGAGTAGGATCAGTTTTAGAGCTAAAGAAGACCACTGATTTAGATAGATTGATTAACTGACCAGAAGTCTCACCAAAATCCTTAAACAGTTTAACAAGATTATTACTTGACAGATTATCAGCTTCACAAAATATTATACAATCATCAGCAAACATTAAGTGACTAATTGAAGGAGCATTGCTGGGTATTTTTATTCCTTTAATTGAGCCTTGGTCTTCAGCATATATAAGGGTTCTAGAAAGTGCCTCCATGCAAAACAGAAAAAGGTATAGAGATATAGGATCCCCCTTCCTTAATCCCCTAGTTGGTTTAAAAAAATTGGTTGGGGATCCATTTATAAGAATAGCCAGAGTAGTAGTAGAAATACATTGATAAACAAGATTACACCATTTTTCATTAAAGCCCATTCTCTGCATGATTCGGATTAGGAAACCCCATTCCACTCTGTCGAATGCTTTCGACATGTCTATTTTTAGACCCATAGATCCTTTCTTACTTTTGTTGTTTCTCATTTTATGAATTAATTCATGGGCTAAAGTGATATTTTCAGATATCTGCCTTCCAGGAATGAAGGCAGACTGAAATGGGGATATAATTTTACTAAGCAGACCTTTCATTCTATTCGCCATTAGTTTAGAAATAATTTTTTAAGTTGTATTAGCTAAAGCTATTGGTCTAAATTCAGCAGGAGTGATTGGGTTTAAAGTTTTAGGGATAAGAGAAATGAATGAGGCATTCATCTCCTTAGATATAAAACCGGTTTCAAAAAAAACTTGGATCATTTTTGTTAAGTCAGAGCATATGATTTCCCAATTCTGTTGAAAGAATATTGGTGGGAATCCATCCGGCCCCGGACTTTTGTCGGGCTCCATGGAGAAAAGAGTTTGTTTTATTTCACCCAAAGAAGGGATAGTGCAAAGCATATCATTATCAACAGAAGTAACGGGATCATATCAATCATATTTTGGTCCAAACAAGGGTTTACAGTAGTTGCTATTTCATGAAAATGGTTAGTAATACAAGAGACAATTTCAGGTCTACTGTTAATCCATACATCATTTTTGTCTTTTAAAGTTTCTATCACGTTTCTTCTAAATCTCTGTTTAGCTCTAGTATGGAAATATTTAGTGTTTCTATCTCCTAACAGAATATTTTGATCCCTACTTTTATCCTTCCAAAAAATTTCTTGTATATCATGCCATTCAGTAAGATTTTTTTTAAGTATTGCAATGTCCCTGTTTTTATTAGGATAACTGTTTCTACTACTGATTCTCTTAAGGTCAACCTCAGTTTTTTCTATGTTTGTTCTTATATTGCCAAAAGAATATTTGTTCCGATCCCTAAGGATATGTTTGACAGAAGTAAGTTTCTTATTCATCGTATGAGCATGCGAACCTCTAATTTCATTTTCCCAACAAGCCTGTATTAAAGGTTTACATTCATCATATTTCATCCAGTCTCCAAAATACTTAAATGGGGTAGCCCCATCATTCCAAGTATTATGTGTATTAAGAACTATAGGGACATGGTCAGAAGCAAGAGGGCCAAGATGTTTTACACTAGAGTTAGGAAAACTAGTAATCCACATGGGATTACAGAAAGCCCTATCGAGTCTCTGTTCTATAATATCATCATCCTTTTTGAGATTATTCCAAGTAAAAGTATAACCAGAAAAGCCAAGGTCAATGAGACCACAAGAGTTAATAAGATTATTAAAGACAGCAGCTTTGCTGTTATTAAAATCAAATCTACTTTTTTTTTCTTCAGCGTGCAAAACTACATTTAAGTCACCTATGATTACCCAAGGTTGTTCATACTACTAGCTAGATTTTTAATAATGTTCCATGATTCTAATT
>JAJJMB010016062.1:486873-497525 GCA_023531105.1 Papaver atlanticum
GCATTTATGTGTCTATTTTCATCTCTATTGTGTATATTTTTAGTACCCATTTTTGTACTAATGTTGGTATTTTATCCCTTTGTAGGTATTTTTGGGGAATAAACATTTTTGGGAAAATCGGCTCGAAAAGTTGTCTAAATGCACCTCAAGGGACAAGTGTTATACGGACTCCAGCAGCGGATAAGGGGCACCCATGGTTATGTGTAGCCCAAATTCATCTTTAGCACCCATCTTCATCATTTGAAAACAGATTTTGGCGGGAAATTCTTTTCTTTACTGGCAGATTGATTGATCGAATTTTGGATGATTTTTAAGGTGATTCAAGGGCTGATTTTCATTGGGTTAACCCTGTTAAGGATAAACAAGTATGGTATGAGCTGTAGAATCGATTAAACAGGGATAGAAATCCGTGTTGGAGCAAAACAGGGAGAATTCACAATTTGAGTTGTTTACGGTTTACAAAAGAATTTGTGAAGAATTTACGGCAAGATTGGAGTGTATGGAGTCCTTATTAAGTCCTGAGAGAGTTTGAGAGAGTTTGGAAACCAAGTTGACGCGTAAAAAGAAGATCAAATGGCTGTAACGTGCGGTGAAGAAAAAACGAAAAGATTTGGATTAACTCGAGTAATTTTGGGGTTTGGTGGATATATATAGGTTGATTCGAGTCATATTGAGGAGACACAAAGTTTAGGGGAAAGTTTAGAGCCTTATAGAAGCGTAAAAAAATCAACTGGAGTCGATACAGAAACTTTTCTGCTGCTGCTGCGAAGAAGAACACGAAGAACATTAGACCCTCAGAGTTAGTCGCAGAGGCAGACTTATTTTCAGTGATAACGGGTTACGGTCGCACCTTCCTGCAGTCACCGAAGCCTTTCAGCAACAATTCCGACTTCTGATTTAGACCTTCAGCAACTGCAGAATCCGCTGTTTTAACACTTTTCTCCCTTTTAATCAACTTTTGAGCCATAAACATGTATTTTGAGATTATGATTAATATGAGGAGCTAAACCCCTTAGCCGAGGCGACGGAGGAAGCCATTGTTCCATGAAAAGTGGTATAGTTCTATTTTAATTATTTATTGCAATTATTTTACATGATTTGTTGCATAGAACTTAAAAGAAAAATTGGTTTTTATTGAGTAGTTGTGAAGTGTTTTGATGGGACATGCTTGGTTTTAATACTTTTGATGTTTCATGCTTCGTGCTTACAATTATTACTTCAAAAATCTATTAAAGGCAAATACTAGAATCACTTTAAAGAAGAATATTACATGAATATTGATTAGAGTTTATCACTTAATTGGTCAATGGTGGAATCCAGAGTCTCGGTATTTTCTTATTATTGTCAAAACAACTCTATTTAATTTTCGAAAATCCTTCACAAGTTCGAGCAACGAACCTTTTTACCACTAAAACTACAAAACACATCACTTCTCAAGCTTCGTCTATTACTAAAGCTGGATCTTCAGTCCCCCAATTCCCTAGCTGCACCTACATCCTTATTTTTCTCACCATTGCCATTTTACCTTCAGACACACAAATCTCCTTTGACTTAGCTAACTCCATAACCGAATCAAATCCCCCTCCTAACCAAAACCCACTACCGCTTCCAAAATCGCTAAACGCAACCAACCTCACCTACTAGTTCCCCAACCCCTAGCCATGTCTATCCTGGCATGGAACTTCCAAGGCATTAACCATCAAACTGTGACACAACACTTGCAAGGACTAATCACAATGTATAAACCAACCATACTATTCTTATCTGAAACTCTATCCAACGACAACCAAATCATGCGCATCACTCAAACTCTCCAATTCCAAAATCATTGCTCCGTCCCTAAAATTGTAGGAAATGCGAACTCTGCCTAATGTGGAATAATGATGTAAATCTACGAATCCTCCAGTCATCCCAAAGCTATATTCACTCCATCGTCACCCCCCCCCCCCCCCCCACGGCACTAGCCCAACCCTGATATGCACCGGTATATATGGACCACTACAAACACAAGCCAGGAAAGATTTTTGGCAAGATTTACCAACTCTATTCCCCAGTACCACCACACCTTGGATTCTAATCGGCGACTTTAATGAAGCAATGGATCAATCGAAAAAGAAGGGCGGTAGACAAATCACTTATGCTCAGACTCAACCTTTCCTAAATCTAATCGACCAAATGGGTTTTTTAGAGTTAGGATATCGATGAAACCCTTATACATGGAAAAACAACCAGCAAGGCCGGGACAATATCTAGGAACGCCTCGATAGAGCTATATCCAATCAATATTGGAAAACTGCCAACCCACATGCAGCAATCACGCATCTACCTCGAATTGTTTCAGATCATGCACTAATTCTGCTACAAACAAAAGCTTTGGATTGGCAAGGAAACAAGAACTACATATTCTCTTATTATATAAAAATAAGATGTTCTCTTACATATTTGATGGACGAAGGAACATGCAATGCACGAAACATTGGTAAAAATAACAATTTCATTGTGCTGATTGTAAATTGCACGCTGCGCAAGCCCTGACCCTAAGATTCAACATTCTGAAGCTTCTCCATATCATATTATTATACTCATGTCCTAGTAGAATTAATTAACATGTACTGGACTGTTATGTCTTGAACAAATGTATAAAAGATGTAAAAATAGGTGGTTGTAGTTTTCTTATCACATAGGTGATTGCTGCATTTTCACAAAACAACGATGTGTCGGCTTATGCGGTCCAAGCCAGAGCGTAGACTAACATAATGTGTTCACTCCTTCTTGTTGTGTGTGATTTATAATGAAAACTACTTTCCAAAAGTAAAGATCAAAATCATCAAATATACCGCACACTAAATTCGCCCAGACCGTGCCTGATTAAAAATCCACCAAAGATTGAATCGCAACCAAAAAAACGATAAACAAAACAACATTAGGTAACAAATCAAGATACAAATTTTATTAAGCGTTATTGTTTAATAAATCAATATTAGGTAACCCACTAGAGGAATACGACAAGGGGATCCTCTTCTTATATTTTCATCATCTGCGCCGAAATCCTGTCAACTAACTTGAGAAACCTAGAAATGCAACAAAAGATAGAAGGGCTCCGTATTTCGCCAAAAGCACCCCCCCCCCCCCCTCCCTCATCCTACATATCATGTACGCCGACGACCTTCTAATAACCTATAAAGCAACTGCAGAGGGCACAAACCATCTCAAGCTACTGCTCCAGGCTTATAGCACCTCAGCAGGTCAACATATCAACATTTCAAAATCAACAATAATTCACCGCCTTAAGCCAGACCAATAACAAGTAAACGATCTGCAAAAAAAATTTGGCATGCCAACAACTTCAAACCCACCCACCTACCTAGGAGTGCAATATAAACAAGGGAGAATATCTCAACATATTTCCCCCCCCCCCCTTCTTCAGCGACTTGCCTGCAAGGCTAAAGGATGGATGACCAAATGCTTAACACAGATAGGAAGACTGGTACTCACAAAACATTCACTTACACCCACAGCCAACCATCTCATGCAAACACAGATGCTTCCAACACATATCCACCACAAAATAGATCTTATCACAAGAGATTTCTTCTGGGGACACGACTCAATCGTCAGGAAGCTACATCAAATAGGATTTGACAAGCTCATCCAGCCTAAATCCAAAGGAAGATTGGGAATCCGCAGCAGCAAAGAGCATAACAAGTCCCTCCTTATGAAGAGAATCTGGAACATCCATGAGAATCCAATCTCGGTAGTGTCCTTGCTTTACAATGAGAAATACCTTAAGCATCAACCCATCCTTCAAAACATACCAACTCCACCCTTTTCCATAAGCCCTCAATGGAGACAGATGGATTCCCTCATACCTACCTTGAGAAAACACGTCTTCCACCGAATAGGAAACGGCTCAAATACCCCGATCCAAGCAAACTGGATCCCACATATTGAAAATAACATTGACCCTTCTCAATGCTACCCCATACAAACAGTCGTTGATATCATTGACCCTTCAACCAAATCTTGGAACCATGAAAAACTAAATATCCTTCCCCCACCCACAATACAAAGAATCGTCAACCTTCACCTCCCACAAGAGAACCTGCCAGATAAAATAATTTGGCCTCTCACAAAATCAGGGAAATACACCACGGCTTCAGGATACAAATGCCTAACAGACACTTCGAATCTGCAGCAACACCAACCACTACCACCATCCAACTAACTTTGGACATTACCTTGTCCACAAAAAGTACAACTTTTCTTGTGGAAAGCAATTAACGAGGGGCTACCAACCCTCCACATCCTTCACCGAATTCACCTTACCAACTCAAACCTATGTCCCCTGATAGACGCATTATTGTGTCTAATTTGTCTCAATTGTATATATTGTTAGTGTTCGATTTTGTATTTATTTTGTTATTTTATGTCTTTGTAGGTATTTTTAGAGAAATAAGCTATTGCGGCGAAATTGGCTCGAAAAGTGGGGTTTTACACCCCAGGATAGAGTACTAAAGGCACCCCAGAAATGCACTGGAAGCACCCCAAAAATGTGTCGGAGGAACCCCGTAAAAATTACTATATACGCCCAAAATTACTATTTGCATCCCATAAGACAAGTGCTAAAGGGACACCCGTGAAGGATTAGGGGGAGGACATGTTCTTCTCAAATTCAAAAAAATATTTTTGGCAGGAAAATATTCCCTTTCACTGGCAGAATTTCAATCGGATGTTTGGACGTGATTTAGTGAGATTCAATCCCTGAAACTTAGTGGGTAGACGTGATATGACTATAGAAAGCTAGTA
This sequence comes from Papaver atlanticum, assembly GCA_023531105.1. Classification (NCBI taxonomy): domain Eukaryota; kingdom Viridiplantae; phylum Streptophyta; class Magnoliopsida; order Ranunculales; family Papaveraceae; genus Papaver; species Papaver atlanticum. The sequence goes on from JAJJMB010016062.1 coordinate 491,680, forward strand.
TGGGTGATTTTATCGATCAAATTTGGTTGGATAACTTGTTTTAATCCAAACAGGGAGTTGGAGGAAAAACATGAGCTTGCACGAGTTGTGAGAAATTTAAACGTGTACTGCACGTGTTTGGAAGACTCAATAGATATCCTGGAGCGTGAAGAAGGTATAGAATGAAAGAAATACAGCTGCATGCGCGTGGAAGATCAAAAAATGGAAATTATTGCCGTGAGAATAAAAATAATAAAGAGAAGATTTTTTGAAGTTATGGAGGAGATTCGATGCATCTTTCGGGTATAAATAGATTACCCAGGTCATATATAAGGGGGGTCGAGAGTTTGGGGTCGAGAGGAGAGCTCAGGAGGCGTGAATCAAGAGTTTTCAGAACTCTGTTGTTGCTGTTGCTCGTGAAGAACAGGGAAACAACGACGGTTTCTTCAACTGGTTGTAACAGTTTCTTCAACTGGTTTGCAACATTTATCTTCGTTGTAACAGTTTCTTCAACTGGTTTGCAACATTTATCTTCATTGTAACAGTTTCTTCATCCTCTTCTGCAACATTTATGTTCAGATTTGTAACGATTATCTTCATCATAACAGTTGAGAGTTGAAACAGTCGGTCTGTAACGCACCTGTGCTGTTGCAGATTTCCTGTTTCATTATTTTCTCTTCTTGTAAACACTTTTTGAGCCATGAATACATATTTTGAGTGTGTTTTCGACATGATGAGTTAAACCCCAACACTGGACGACGGAGGAGGCCGAACTTCATACATGGGTAAATTTATTTTTATTCTTTTTATGACTTTTGCATTAAAATTAATTGAAATATGATTTGATTAAATTGGTTGTCATTTGATTAGATCGGTCATGCTTAGCTTAGGTGATTTGATGTCCCATGCTTAACATTTACAATCAATGTTTTGAGAATCTACCTTGGCAAAAATAGAGTCCATGTTTATATTTCTTGAGCTACAATTGTTGAGAATAAATAAGTGAACCTTATGTTATAAAGATTGGCTAAATCCTTAGTCCCAGTACCTCTCGCCCATTGTTAATAGTCTTTGTATATATTTATTTAGTATTTTTAAAAACTTTAATCTCTACAAATCCGAGTGAACGACAACCTCATTTCTTACCACTATCTAAAATTACATCATCCCCAATGCAAGTCTGCTCCTGAAACAGCAACGCACATCCTATTACATTGCTCGATCGCTACAGATTCGTGGAACCTCCTTCTCCCCCGAATATCCACTCCAAAAAACACCCTTCAAGGAATACCTTTATCCGTAAATCATCAAACAACTATAGCCCAACTCATTCAAACACAAACTCGAAATGAAGCAACAACAGCATTCTGTTTTCTTTTCTGGTCCTTTAGGTTAGCCAGAAACGATGTAGTATACAACCAAAAGCAACCAAACCCAACAACCATAATGCAAAAAGCTATCAAACTTCAACAGGAATTTACATGGGCTCAACAAAACATCCCACCGGTGCTACCAGGCATGGAATTATCTACCAACCCGTGCACAGAGCCCCACACTCAACCACAATTTTAGTTGGTTGGATCAAACCTCACGCAGATTGGATCAAAATCAACACGGATAGAGCAGCTAGAGGTTATCCGGGTATTGCAGGAGCAGGTATCATCTGCAGAAATGAGGAAGCTAGAACAATCTTAGCCATTTCACAACCTCTAGGGATTACGACCGCACTGACCGCAGAAACTTGGGACATGCTTATCGCGACAAGATCGGCTACAGATCGTGAATGGCCAAAGGTACAATTCGAGACGGATTCAGAAAACCTCCTACATTTTATAAACTCAACAACCGATCCACCTTGGTACCTAATCAATATGATAGTGGAAATCAAATCAAGAATGGCCCAAATTCCACACTGCACCGTAAAGCACAATTACAGGGAAGGAAATCAGGCGGCGGACGGACTAGCAAACAAAGCGGCGGACGACAGCGTGCTAACAAACCTATCGACAACACTCTGGGATCATATAACACCTCCGTGTATTAGTCCTATTGTACTGGCAGACTCTATAGGTACAACGTACCCCGTGTAATTTCGTCCTAATCTTAATAAATCTTATGCTTCAAAAAAAAAATCATATTCCAGTAAAGACAGAAGGAAAAGACATTTACCAGTAACCAAAGTTTTTATCTAGCTTTAGCTTTATTTCGAATCAAGTTATAGGAAACAGATTGCTACTCTCATAGATGGGATAAAAAAAATACTGAGTACGTAACTGATACATGTTAACATGTAAAAGAATTAGAGAAAACTAAGTCTAGCAATGTAGCCTGAATTCAGATGTCCAATGCAATTTCTATGATTTATTGAAGATGTTTATATTAAATTCATCCTAATATGACAATAATTAGATGTATCCTGGTATTTTCCATAATAGCAGTCCGACCAAGAGTCACGATCCATTAATATATAAGTGACATTGTAATTATGCAGTTCCACAATTTATGTCCATCATTATGAGGGACATACTACAAATGCTTCCAATAGAGAAAATATCTAATTGAAAGGCACATCTCAAACTAATAGTTTTTTCTTATAATTTAGCCATAATGATTTGAAAACCAAACAAAGTTTAAAAAAACTCAAGCACCAATTGATATTTTTTCTAATTGAAGCATAGATATAATAAGCAATCACATAAACGATGAGAAGGAAAATTTTGAAAAGACGACAACGCTTAACTGTTTCACTTTTGTGCTTGCAAAGGTTCCGGCGTCAGACACTACAAACCTGGTGTCGATTAGAATTTATTTTTGGCATAAAAAAAAACCCTAAGTAGAGGGCCGAGCACGAAAAAGCACATAACTCTAAGTAGTGTACTCATACGAAAAAACACATTAAGGAGAGGGAAACATCCATGCACATCCAAATCAAATATAAGCTCCAAATAATATAAATTTCGAGCAAGTGGAGCATCATCACCTGTCCAAAATCAATCTGGCAATGTTAGACCATCATCTTTCTGAATCAAAAGAATTTTTGCAGGATTGAGATTTCAGGAGAACAAACGAACTCTAACAACAAGCAAACATTATTGGATCATTAAGTTTATGCCAACATTGAATAGGGAAGATGTGCACAGTAGAATTAGTACCAATCAATAGCTAGACATGAAGACATGAAGTTTTACACTCGGAAGGCCCCTTACCAACAAACAATTATTATAGACCATTGAAAGTGAAACAAACCAAACCTAGAGGATATCTAACAACTGCCAAGAATGGCAGAATGGTTTTCTGGATATGAACTTCCCCAGCTGATACAGTCCTTGTTAGATCAATAACAACTGCCAAGAATGGCTCCTGAAATTGCTGGTTAAGCATCTGTGTGGATACATCAATACCAGATAACCAACACCCATAACCAGGATGCAAGTAGTACCACCCTACCAGGGATTTCGTGTAGGATGAATACATGAAGCGAATCTGTGTAGAATAAATAGATTAAGATGATAAAGATTCGTAGGTGGTGGAAATCAGAGGAGCTGCATTTAGGGTTAGGTTATAGTTCCTAAAACACGAATTTATCCAATAAAAGATAAGTTCACTCCTGTATTTGCAAATGAACTTCACTGAATATATAACAGTTCAAGAGATCAAAATTTCATAAGATTACGAATCATAAGAACTTTGAAAAATTGATAAAAGAAGAAGAAGCACTAAAGGTAACAGTCTAATAAACACGGGGAATAAGATTTTAGGAACGAATGATACGATTACACTGTGTATGAAGGGAAAATCGTCCTGTTACCTGCAAAACCGAACCAAATAAAACCAAAAAATAAATCAAACCCAGAAATAAAATTAATAGATCAAAAAAGGATTATGAATAGGACAAATCCTCCTCTTACCGGAAAAATCAAATCAAATCAAAAATTAATTCTAGAAACAATGTAAACAAATCAGAGAAGAACAAGGGTTTATCAATAATACCAAGACAGAACATGAAAGAAAAGAAATAACCGCGAGGAATACATGTACTTGAACCTTTATACTGCATCTTTGATTCTATCTTCATGCATCCATGTATTATCATCTGCAGTATTAACAAAAAAGAAAAAACAATCAAGGGGAATCAGAACGGAGAATGAACAATAAATATGGAAAGGAAAGGTTGTGGCGTGTTGGAATTTTGAATAGAAATACAGGTTAGTTAGTGTGAATGGATGTGTCTTAAACCTTTTCAATATGTAGTGTCTTATCCCAAGGGATGTGACTTTCCACTAAGGGGTGTGACTCTTCATGAAAGGACTTCTCCAAGAGTCACCTCTAAACCTATATAAACCCCACTCATTCTCCATTGCAAGTGTGTTTTTTTAGAGTCATGTAACTAGTACTAGAAATTTAAGATTTTGCATGTGTCTTCAAGAGTTAAAGAAGAGTTTGTGCTACATCTATTCGCGTTCGATGTTCGGTGTTATCGAAGTGCTACGGAAAAACATCGAGATATTGTTGAATGTTGGAGACATGTGCTGCTAAACCTGTAACAGCATTATATACAGGGCATCAAATGTCTTAAGCAAACAGATTACTCGCCTCAATACACCCAAGTAAGTTTGTTTAAGTTTTGTGATTGATCATCTTTTTCTATCCTTTTTTTCTTGTTTTGTTGTTGGTATTACGAAACGTAATACATGTTACAAAGACTTGTAACAGATCGGTGGATAATACATGAGTTTTATTATTGGAGAATCGGTAACGAAGATATTTACCCAAAAATCTTAAGACAGTTGATTGCATTTTTTTTGTTACCGGTTTTAGTGCTTTGTTTAAAGCATACGGAAAGCCATACACATTGGCATGTACCATGCCTTTGATGAGTAAGGCCTGAACACTTTTTAAGACGTTGAATTAATTGGTAATACCATTATTTCTTGAGAATTGCTATAGTCCCACATTTTTCATGGCCAGTTATTCTATTAACAGCGCGTTCGTTTCAAGATTTTGAACACCCAGGAATTGGATTATGGGATAATTTGATTCCTAGAATTCAATTCCAAAGGAATTGATTCCTTAATCAAAAAATCTGTGTTTTGTTGAGATAATTGGATTCCATAGTAATCCAAATCTATAGGAATACCAAAATACCCCAATAACCTGTCAACACCTAAAACAAAACAAGCACAGTTTTAAAATCAATCAACAAATACTCTTCTACAGCTTCCCAATTTGCCTCTGTGTAATTTAAATCCGAGATACACCCATCACTCTTTGTCTGACTTGAATTCAAAACCACTTCTAACCCTTTCATTCACATCCCAAATCCATGGCAGTCAAAACAAACACAGTTTTAGAATCAATCAAACAAAACAACCCCAATTGAAGATCTCCATCTCTCGCTGTTCAAAAAAAAGATCTTCATCTCTCGCTGTTTCTAAGGTTCTATTTTCTTTCCCCGTCGATTTTAAGAGATAAAAAGATTACAAGGGGGTAACATAGTCATTTGCTTCAATTCCCGTGTTTTTCCTCCGAAATTGAATTCTTTTCCATCGGGACCAGCGCTGGAAAGGAAATGGAGAATTTTGAGGGAATCGGATTCCCTCAGAATCAAATTCTGGATATTTAATGACTGTTCGGTTGGGGTAATTGGGACGATTCCCTCGGAATCCAATTCCGAGACCCCCAAAAACTTGAAACGAACACGCTGTAAGTTTAAGGCATAGCCCTAAACTGTGGTATAGATGTTGGATGAGTTCTGAGTCTCACTCAAAATTTGTTGAACAAATAAAACTCTAGCCGGACTGTTGTTAAAGGATTAGCCTTGAGAATCAAAGAGTTCGCTCTAGTGCAAGATTGTCTCATCTGCAGCA
>JAJJMB010016062.1:497535-670538 GCA_023531105.1 Papaver atlanticum
GAGAATCAAAGAGTTCGCTCTAGTGCAAGATTGTCTCATCTGCAGCAGTAAGTGGAACGTGTGCATGGATGAGATTGAGAATGGTTCTGGTAATTTATAAACATTGTAGTACACTATTCTCTATATAAAAATAGAGTTTTTTCGAGCGCTCTCATTAACCGGAGCTTCTGGTTGATTCTGGCCCCACCATTTAAAATTTCGACTAATAAAATTCAAGAAGAATCTTTTAGCTCCACGATATATTTTTCGACCAATAATATTTGAGAGAATAAAATATTGCCAAAAATAGTTAAATCTAATACAATTTTATCACCAAAAATATATTATAAAATAGGACATTGTATATTTATTTTAATTAAATCCAATATTCACCAATAACCTAAAATAAAATACATCGTCGTATCATTGTTTATCACGATTTCATTACAATATTAAATTTTCATCACAAAATTAAATTAATCATAAAATTTAAAAATAAAAATGTCTAATGTCCAGTGTCCAATTACATTTCTCTTAATTACACGACTAATAATTAAACTATTTACGACTACAATTACGATTTGATTAAAGATACAAAAAGCTTTGATCAAATTTATATGATTGATTAAATCTAAAATCATAATACATTGGGTTATGGATACTTACCCAAAAATCGAATGTGCCGTTTCTTCCCAAAAAAAAATGATTCAATCCTGTAGAATATTCAAAATAAAAAATCGTTAAAATCATGGGATAAGTGAACATGATTTGAAGTAAAACATTGAGAGCAAGAGGACAAAGTAGAAAAGTGCAGAACAGAACAGTAAATGAATGTCAATAATAATTTCGTAATATTATTCATTCCATAAAAAAATAAGACACGGGTTAATCCTATCCTATAACGGGTAAGATATCTTACATATTTTCTTAACAAAAATACAAAAGTAAAACGTGACTATCCAAAAATACAAAAGATGTATAATTAATCAATATTCCTTTCAAAGAAAGCTTTTTCTAATATAAAATTTCATACGGCTGAATAAAAATAGAAGAATTTAAGATATTTTCGTAAAAAAAAATCTAATAATAAAGACGAATAATCTTTTTAAAGTTTTTATGGGTAAATAATATATTTATTCCAAAAATAATAAGTTTCTTGCAGCCTATATGCTGTATAAAACTGGTGAAAAGAACCCAAACCTCATTTTCGTTTGCCTTCTTTTTTATGCCAGTTCGATATTTATGCCTGTTCGATATCCGTAAATTTTGCTTTAGTTAATTTTCTTCATATATTGTAAATTTTTTGTTAAACCTAATTGTCGTTTGATTTCTAGATAATCATGGAAAGTGCATTCGACGGATGTTGTATTCATGGATTTGGAGTTTAGAAAATAGTTCAGGTGATGTTTCATCTCGCTTCTTCATTCTCCTATATGTTCTTGATTACTATCAAAAAAATAAATAAAAAATCTTTGTTGATAATTACATGAATAAATGGAGATAGAATCAAGGATAAAATATAAAGGTTTCAGCATATTAGTTATCACGTTTTTTTTTTATCTTCGGCTTTACAAGTGAGTGTTATCTCTGTTGTGTTTTGGTAAATCCATCACAATAGTTATTTTTCTTCAGTATCTATTTTTTATTGTTCTTCATTATTTTTTTTATTTTTTTTGTTAGGGTTTCTTTAGAAAAATCATTCAATATCGTTCGATGATTTTTGTTATTGTTATTTTTGGAGTAATTTTGTTTATTCCTAACAGGAAGGTAGTTATGATGGTGTTGTTTGGTTTACTGCTCCAGAGTTAGCCGATAAATGGTAAACTCTTACTTTTTCTACTTTTTGATTTGTATTCTTGGGGCCAATTGTATGTTTACTCACATTCCCACACGATGTAAAACTTTTTGTCACGAAAAGTTCTCAATTTTAAAGGAGATGACATGCTGGTACCCTTTACTCCTGGTTGGTAGACTACAGATTTGCATCATTTGGTGATTGGGAGATATGAAGTACTGTACTCTGTTTAGTTTGTTTCCAAATTTTGGCGTGAATTAACTCGGAACTTATAGGTGTTAATTGAGGTTTTAGATGGCATGGCAAAGGATATTTTTTAAATATCTTGATTGGTGCAGGGTTCTTATATTTATGGTACTTATGAGTTGAAATATCTTGATTCCCTTGCTGGTCTGTGCACAATATAGGTGTAAACAATCATCATACCTCAAATTGTTTTTTAAAAGTTAGTCTATCAACGAATTGGTCATGTAGATGATTGAGTTGGTATGTGGAATTATCTCATACGAGATTGTGATTATCTTCTACGACAGATGATTAAGAAGAGGAAATATAAGAGTATTGCATTTTCAAGAGAAAATGGTGTTAACAAATAAAAACATTTACGAAACCCATTAGCCCTGCACTACCTAATGGTTTTCTCAAAGTTAACTTCCATGTAGGTGTTGGCTCAATTCTTCATGACCAGACAGTGAACTGGTATAAGATTGGAGGAGGAAGATTTGGGTCAGCTAGCATCAGAAGTATAATACACAGCTCTTGAAATCTCTCATTTCTATAATAGTGTATTATGGTATCACGCTTTTCATTAGCTGAACTCTAGAAGGGTACAATAGATAACAATACTCATATTTTTGACACTTACATTTTTCACGTTTTACTACCGGTCGGAAAAAGAATAACAACCTGACAATATTTCTATATATTTTTGTTTCTGATTGTTTTAGGCTAAATGATGTGCAAGACAAGTCATTATTTACTTCCTATTTCACCTATTCAAGTTGTGCAAGACAGGTCTATGTTTGTGGCCTATGTCCTATGGCTAATGAGCAGGTTTAATTTAAAATAAAAACTAATATAAAGGATTCTAAATTTCAAATGCCATTTCCTTTAATGTGTGTTACTGTTACAGGCCTTCAATGGGAAGAAACGGAGAAGCTTAATAGGGAAAAGTTATCTTCTTTAGCATTTGCTCAATCCAGGAAAAGGAAGCCATCATTACTCACTTCCAGATATCTAACTTGATCTAACTTGATGAATGAAGAATAACTAAGTGCAGCAAATCCACTATTAAGTTTCAAGCTGTTGGTGGCTTTTGTACGTCAACCTTTATATCCTCTTTCACATTAGAAGATTAATATCATTTTTATATTATCTCCTAGATGTTTTTGGGTTATTTCTTATTTATTTTTCCTTTTCTCTTCATTCTTTCATTTGGTCTTTAATCTGGCTAAAAATCAAAAACAACACGTACTACGCCTGTTAGTATGATGGGCTTTTGCTGATTCAGTTTTTCATTTTTCATTTTTTTTTTTAACTTTTTGATCCTTAGTAATATATATTTGTCTAGATATTTTTCAGTTACTTGGTTAATTCTGTTCCATAATAATTCTTTTAGATCGATTATCAATTTATGAAATGATTTATTGATGGATGTGCAACAAAATCAAGATGGTCACTCCTCGAGTTAAAGTGAATAACAACGGTTCCCATGGTGCATCAAAATTTAGATGGTTTAGTTTGATTCCTCTGATTTCTTTTCTTTAAGCAAATAAAATACTATGCCCAGTCGATGAGTCCTGCTTGATTTGAAGTTATGAGTCCTTACTCTACCTGCAGCTCAGCTGAACACATGTGCCTGCAATAAATAGATGTGCCTAAGCTCCGTGGATGTGTCTCGACAGATCATTTTCGAATAGACAAGTAAAAGACATGCATATTTTCATCTCTAACTTACCTGGAAAAACAATCGTTAATGCATATTTTTTGTATACTTAAAAGTCAGCTAACTAGTTATATGCATGTTACCAAGTCCATGTATGGTCTTTGAATCTAACTACTGTGTCATCCATGATTGATTTCTTCAAAACTCATTTTGGAAAGCTTGATATGTATAGACAGGTGTATAAGTGGTAAATTAATATAGGTGAATTTAATTTCAGTAATGATGGCATTCTTATCAGTTAAACTACGACTCCTTGCGACATAGTGATTACAATAAAAAACTCTAACTCTAAAATCACCATTAACAACATGAAATTATATTCACCTCTGTCATGAAATGTTTACCCCTGTCATAGAATGTAAAATGATATATATGCAATCGGAAATGGGCATACACTAAATCATCAATTATGCCATAGATCTACATAAATTTAATTATGTGATTAACTTTATTTTATTTTTATATTCTTGATTTAGGATTTGATAACTTATTTTGGACTAAATCTTTATTTTATTTTCTTGATTTAGGATTCGATAATTTATTTTGTGTTATTGTGTATAATTTTATGGACTCCGAGTTACATTTCAATCTCCACCATTAATTTAATTTAGGGAGTCATATAACGAGGGTCGAGATACTAAACATGGAGGGTAATGGGGATACATTAAATCAATTATGACATAGATGTACATAAATTAAATTATGTGATTAAGTTTATTTTATTTTCTTTATTTAGGATTTGATAATTTATTTTGTGTTATTGTGTATAATTTTATGGAGTCCGAGTAACATTTCAATCTCCACCATTAATCATAAGAATATGTTTGGTTAGATTAATGACTTATTTTATGTGGATTGTAGTTAACAAAACCATGGGCCACATTTAGGAGAAACCTTAAGTTAAGCTTTCTATAAAACTAGGGCTAGTTAGTAAACGATTATTACATGAAACTAGTTGGAAGCCTAACAAGCTAAGCTCCAACGACGTACTACTACATTAATTGAACAGGTTGCCGTGCTAGCCTACCAGCGAGCCTCATGAGGAACAAGCCAAGGGAGCCGAAGCGGATAGGGGGGCTGATTATGTCACAAGGGGGGCAAGCTAACTCTACCTTCCATGTCAAATACTGCAATATTGCACCATCGGGGACTCGAACCTGGGACCTCCTAGAGCGCATCAACCTTTGAGGAACGGGAATGACCAGTTAGTAAAGTTTTGTAGGTTTCCTGGTGATAGTCCCACTTCTATGGAATAAAAGATGTGCGCCCACGGGCTCAGATTGGTTGCCCAAATCGTAAACTTACATAGCCCGTGCAGTTTTTTAGATTTGGGATAACTTTAAACCCGGACTAGAAGCTCTAGAATTTATTATTATATATTCTAAATTTTGTATAACAATTTCCTATTGGTCTAAATATTCTCTAGTGGGGCCAGAAGCTCTAGAAATCAAACTTGATTCAGCTTTTAACCACAACAGAATATTTTTACCTGAAACCATATTATTAATTAATGTTATCCATGAATATTTTCGAAACTCTCGCATTTGCTGATAATCTGTAATCTATGTATTTTCCAGGCTCATGCACCAAGAAGCATATGGACTTAAATACCTATTTCCTCATATATATATATATATTTTCATAGATAGATAGAAATAATATTTCCTGGTGACATATGTGTGTGCCAGATGCCAAATTATATATATCCTTTCATAGATAGATAAAAATAATATTTTCAAGGCCAGGACAAGAAGATGTGGAAGAATGCTAAGAAAAAGTACCTTATTGCATCGTCTCCCTTATAGTTTATATTTGTTTTAGCCCTTTTTTGTTCGAATGCTAAGAAGAGATACTTTTTCATTGCATCGTCTTCCTTACCGTTTATATTTATTTTAGCCCTTTCTGGTTCGTTTTATTTTCTTGGACATCAAGCAAGATATTAGCATATAGGATTATTTTTTTTTGTAAGTAAAGGTTTTTTTTTTATTCTATACTTACCGATTTGTTAGCCCATTTTATAATATTATTATTTATAGCAAACATCCAATATTCCATAAGTAAGAAACAGACCCGTGCATCGCACGGGTGAAAAACTAGTCTTCTTAATGGGAAAGACACTTATTTAATGTCTAACGTATATATCTCTCGTGGAAAGATATGTCTTTTCGTCAAAGGATTTGTGGTCTGGGCACAGATCTAATAAATGTATTTGAAGTTCAGAATCCTTTAAGGGTGCATGGCGGTTAGATGTACGTGGTTTAAATTGACTGTTCAATTCACCCGCATGTGGCAGTTGAATGAGGCTTTGATTTTCAAATAAAAGATGGAATTTGAAAAGTCACGACTCTTCACAAACCCATAGTCATCGGAATTCCGGATACTGATATGGTCTCTTGTGAAGAAAAAAAACTTACATTAGATTGGCTAATGTGTAGATAATGTGAGATCTTAAATCTGCTAAGTGTTATGATGATTCAAGATTGAGATTGAGTAACATCATTTTATCTTTGAATCATACCGGAATCAAATGGCAGAGCGTTGATCAGCGAGAGAGATTAGGGTGTATCTCCTGGATATAAAGGAATTCTGATTAATCCTTTGAACCGAGTCCACGGGACACGCTGACGATATTGCACACAAAATTTCTGAATTATTGGATTCATAAAAATAATTTTGAGATTTTACGAAATTGAGTTTCGTTGCTGCAAATCCGAAGGTTCAGTTCTGACTGTGCTGTAGAAATGTGGATGTATCTCCCAACTGGAAACGATTTTGGGCAAATCCTTTTAACCGTCTATACAAGACGTTCTGATGATACTTCGCACCAAATTTCAGAATTTTTGGAGTAGTGGAAGCATTTTTAGAAATTTCAGAAAGTTGAGTCTTGTTTATGTGAAATTTCTGAAGAGCGGAAATCAGTTCTAGCCCAGAATGATTTTCCAACCTTTTTGTCGCTCTTTTGATTTTCTGGTAAAAATGAAAGTGTTAGATCAGGATTTTGTCTTGATTACGATTTTGAAAATCCCTATCAGCGTTAGGATGCGAGAGATACGAGAATTTTTTAATTACTGCACGAGAAATCCTAATGCATCTTGTTTGGTTGAAAGATGTAATTTGTCTTGATAAGAAATTCTGGTGTACCTCAGAACTGTGAGGGGATGAAATCTAACAAGTGTATTGGAGAATCCCTTAATTGTGGCTAGATTGAGTTTGAATTCTCACAATTCATGCGAGAAATTGAAGCACGTAACTAAAACTAATGTGCACTACAATGCAATAGTTTACTGTAAAGTTTGCTATATGTTGTTGTTTAAGTTACGATCAAGATTAGTGACTAATTAGTTGATCTATGATTAATTAAAGGTTAATCCTTGAACAGTGATCAATTAATTGAGACTCTTTGGTTTAGTCCATTATTTGGAATGAATGGCAAAATGTTGCCTCCCTGAAAATTACTCAAAGTGATTTTATTTTGTTTTGTTTTGGGATGGTCAATGGCAATGACCTTTGAAAACTTGAAATGACATGAATTTCTACTGGCAGCCGTTGGTAAAAATACCATCCTACTGTGATGAGATATAGTGAAGTCTAAATATGCTTCCTGACTCTGGTATGGGAAGAAAGTTGTTAAGGAACAACCAGTGAACGTTTTCAAAAAATGTGGGGGGTGCTAGTATGGAAATTGAATTTACCAGACCGGACATGGTAGGTTGTTATAGAAAGATATTTTTATGATGAATTCGTAAAAATGTGGGGGCAACTCATGAAATAGCTAGTGCGATAAAAGCTATTGATGTCAAGCAGCCTTGAAACATAGAAACCGTGGGTTGCTATGTGTGGCAAATGATGATTCTTTAGTCATCAGTGGGGAAACTATGTGCTTGTGTTAGGAGAAATGCTCTATCATGGAAATCATCCGAATGATTGTTGACGACAAGATCAACTACGAAATCTGGAGCTTTGGACGCAAAGTCGGATTAGAAGTAAGAGTAAATTTGAAATTTCCTTGAATATATACTTATGGACAAAGTATATACATGTTGGAAATAGCACATAGTTTGAGATTATGGTACGTCTCGATAAATAAATTGACGACATCACACCATAAAGCAATTGCTCTCAAATGCGCACATCTAAAAGAAATAGTATATGTGAATTGTATCAAGCCCGCAAATGATACGAATTCTAGAGAGCATATAATTGCATCATAGAGGGAAACGGGATTATTGCCTACAATAGAGTAGTATTTATAGCGGACGCCCAACCTAGCGATTGGAGATCCCATGGTTATCTAGGTTCAAAAGGGACAACCAAGTTATAAATTTATACTCACCGGAAAACACTGTGAGAGTTTACTATCTTTCCCATTTCTATGATGAAACAGTGTTGCCTGTCAAGCGAGAGGTTGGGAATTTCTCTTAATGATTCCTATGGCTTAGTCCAACTAAGAAAAGTATGACAGGATACTTTCAAATAAGAGACCACCTATATGAGTGAGAAGTGGGGCCGCTTCTATGATAACTATAAGGCTAAGTTAATTTAGAGCACTCATGAAAAACTAACATCGTTCAGGGACGAAATGAACACAACCGAGAACCGAATATGTAAGGAAATAAACTGTGTGAAATCTATTGCATCGGTTTGTATCATAAAGTTGGGCAGTTCAAGACATCGCGTTCACTGAACAACTAGTAAACCCGGTAGGTATTCAATACGGAAGTTTCAAAGACAAAAGTTATCTCTCCCGATGCAGTGATTTTCCGTGCACAAACTCTTTCTAGTGTATGCATTAAATTTGCATGGATTTCTATTCAATGTGGGGGATTGTTGGAATTTTGAATAGAAATATGGGTTAGTTAGTGTGAATGGATGTGTCCACTCACTTAAACCTTTTCAATATGTAGTGTCTTATCCCAAGGGATGTGACTCTCCACTAAGGGGTGTGACTCTTCATGAAAGGACTTCTCCAAGAGTCACCTCTAAACCTATATAAACCCCACTCATTCTCCATTGCAAATGTGTTTTTTTAGAGTCATAAAACTAGTACTAGAAATTTAAGAGTTTGCATGTGTCTTCAAGAGTTAAAGAAGAGTTTGTGCTACATCTATTCGCGTTCGTTGTTCGGTGTTATCGAAGTGCTGCGAAAAACATCGAGGTATTGTTGAATGTTGGAGACATATGCCGCTAAACCTGTAACAACATCATATACATGGCATCAAATGTCTTAAGCAAAGAGATTACTCGCCTCAATACACCCAAGTAAGTTTGTTTAAGTAATGAAGATATTTACCCAACACGGCGAAAAGAGAAGAAAATACGATGAGAAAGAAAGAGAACTGAACTGGGATTAAAAACCATGAATGGTTATTTTTAGGGTTTCTTAGGTTTTGTTCTCTTGTAGTTTTGTTTCTGCCGTATTGTGTGAGGAGAAACGGTTTTTTCTCTCCTTTGTAGGTTTTTTTTCTGTTATTTTCCAAAAAAAAAAAACGGTATTCACTGTTAATTTAATAAAATTTGAGGAAATGCGGAATAAAGCAATTTCAAGGGGGCGGTGACGCTCACCCAAGGGTAGGTATTCTCACCTAGAAATAATTGACGAAAAAAGTAGCACTCATCTGGTAGACCGACAAATGTAGCACTCATCTGGTATGATACAATTGTTGGTACCTCATGCAGTGGAGTAGACACCTCCGTTGATCTCTTAGTGTGTGTGACTGAACCCAGGATTTTGGTTTGTTATTTTGTTCACTTTTCTTTTGTCAGGAACACAATATAGAACATCCTATTAAAATTGTGAATTTTTACACTGCACTGCTTGAGAATGGTGAACATCGTCAGATTGGGACGTCATAAGTAGGCGATGGTTCTAATCATCTTTTGTCAGAAACTACAATTTTTTTTTGTAAATAAAAATCAGAGGCAAACTACAATCCTGATATCATTTTTTCTGTTGTAAACTTATTCTAATGGTTGTTTCAGTTCCATTGGATCCCAGATGATCTCTTATTCTCTGAATTCTCATTATTTAATCTTTTAAAATAAGAAATAATCTCTCTTTTGTTTCTGAGCCCCTACTCGGAATGTGGTGAAAGTTATTGCAAAATTTTGCGGCAGTACTTAAGTTACAGGTGCTTGGCACCCAATTCGAAAATGCTGAAACTTTGCCAGTAAAAATGGTCAATTTTGGTAAAATTAGCTGTTTCAAATCGATAGCCAAACAGGTGCTTCTTCAGGCTGGATTAAGCTCTTTGTGTATTATGGTTCTTGGGACATTCTCTATACTTGACCAGCTTCTTTGTATATGTGATATGGTCATCCATGGTAGTAGGAGATATAATGGCTCCATTTGAAGGAAGTTGATGAGGTGCTGTTGATGAAGGGATAATAATGTGGTTGTGTGAAGTAGGTTCATGATGAATTACGTGAGCAGCATGAACATGACTGTGTACTCCTCCTCCACCACTACCATAACTGCTGGTTATTGGGATTGGTATTTCTCCTTCATGACTAGAAAGATCCTATGCCGGCATTGATTTGAAAATAAAAAACAATGCCGGCATACTCGACTATTTGACCACAATACCGGGAGTAACAAAAATCTAGCCAGGAAAAAAGAATTCAATAACAAAAATTACCGGCATAAGCTAAAAAAGAAAGAAAAGCAACACATTCCGGAAGTGTCGCCGGCATGCTCGTGTTTTCTTATTCAATGCCGGCTTATATCTAAGATTTAGTCAAGATCTAAATCGTCCATTAAAAATGACAAAATTATCATCATACTGTACAATCAAAACGAGCACCAATCACATTCTCAAGGACATCAACTACCACATGAACATGTGTGGAACTGTAGATTGTGCGTCTAAAAGGTCGAAAAATAGACTTTTTGACTGACATTGACTACCCAGCTGTCAAAAACTACATGTCGCGTGTCATACAAAAACGTTATATTGCATTTCAACTGAGGACAAAGTCCAAAGCACAACAGAGCCTTCTTTCTCAGTCCGTCTCTATCTCTGCAAATACTTGTCTCAATTACTTTCATTTCCATAGTTCCAGAAAACAAGAAGAAAGATATGGTGGAAGGAGGAGGAGATATCGATGATTTACCAAGAATAGTCTTTTGTTTTGCCAAGAATAGCGTTATTGATGTAATTGTATTTCGTTCTTGTGTGTTTTTAGTCGTGGGTACCTTGCTTATGAGCACCATTAATAAATGAATTAATCTTTTACTAATGAATATTGATATGCTATATTCTCAGGGTACACTGTCATAGAATTGAATCTTGAAATAAACAGATTGAAAAATGCTAGAGGTGACCAAGTCTAACATACTTATCTTCTTGTCAAGCCAATTATTATATTATAGAAGTGTTTTGTGGCAAGGGTTAACTACTGTTTCGTTTGAACAATATCTATAGTTCCTCCTAATTTCTTTAAAGAATTATCCAACCACTTTCCGATGATGAGCGTAAATTTATGAGATTTCTGTTGTTGGTATTGCTTGATTGATTTATTGGTCAAAGATAGGTGATTGATTTTGATGTTAATTCCAGACACAAAATACAAAAAAAATTGATGTCGTTTGGGATGTATTAATAGGTTTTTAGATGCTAGAAGCATTTGATTTTTGTGAAATCAGACATTATCAGTGTCGGAATACTCGGGACACTTTTATTACAACGCCGGTATGCTAGTGTCGGTATGCTCGACAAATTGAAATCAATGCCGGAAGAAGTTGAAAAAAAACTAAAATTATGGGCAATTTATAACACTTGTCGGCATTGTTTTGTTCACTGTCGTACAGTGCCGACTATGATTAAAATTTGGGATACATGTGTCGGCATGGAGAGAAGTATGAAGACCATGCCGTATGGGGAATTGTCGGCATGGAGAGAACTATGAAGACTATGTGGGGTATTGTCGGCATGGAGAGAACTATGAAGACCATGCTGGCACGGTGTGGTGTTGTTTCAGGTATAACCATGGCGGACGCAAAATATCATCAGCTGAAGATTCAAACTAAAACATTTGTTCTTTGATGACATGAAGACTAGAGACATCTTTGTTCACTCATCTCAACCAAATTCATTTACCTCAAAACTTTTCCTTCTAATTTCACCTAAACTATAATGATTTATACTAACTATTATAATTAATATATTAACTTAACTAATTACAATTAATCACTAAACATGATTTGGGGTAGATTAGGAATTACCAGAAATACATGGACGTGGGTACCTCCAATTTACTATTTAAATCCTATTTTGTCTTTTTTTTATATCCCCAATTACGTATTCTTTAAAAATAGATCAAAATTTTTAAAAATTTATATATTTGAAAAACTCTTTCAATTGTACAAACAATAATAATAAAAAAAATTTCCATGACTTTCAAATTTAGTATTATTGGATAAATAAAAATTCAAGCATGTGCAAAGCGCATGTGCCCTTACTAATAATGATAAATAGTTGTTTAATTTATATAAACTCTTCCTTCTGGGATGGGTGCGTGGGAACACCTTTTGTGAATCTCTTTTTCTCGGCAAAGATGATATAATGAACGGTTTGCCAGAAGTAAACAGAAACCACACCCAAAGTCATGGAAATAAAGGCTCCACTATCACTCGGTGATATGGTCCATTCCCACTATCACCTGACAGTGTAAACTCAGAACCTTATCGACCATTTGGAATCAAGGAAAGTTATACTTTATGATGTAAAAAACAGAGCCGGCAAGGACATCAAGATGAGAGTGGGTAACATAAATCAGACTCCACTAAAGTGTATGGAACCACTTTTTCAGAGTAGATGAGCAAAACTCAGAATATAACGTGGGACGGGTAGCAGGTAGGGTTGGTATTTGTGTCTACAAAGGACAAGAACTCTTTCATAAAAGAGTGATTCCCAACAAACCGTCAAATTGGAAGATGGCAAAACAGCTTAGACACACAAAAAAAAAAAAAAAAAATGGACCCCGCCACGGTGGAGGAAACAGGGGTCCCTCTTTTGGATATTCATGTGTCTATACGGTTTCTAAAGAGTCCATTTAGACGGTTTGAGAAGAATTTTTGTTCATATAATTATAACAGAAACTCTTTATGAATCCTGATTTGGGATTAAATAAATACTTTTTTTTTTTTAATAAACAAGTAACCTTTTCATTAATGAGATTTCAAGGTTACAATGAGTTTAAGATCTAAAATAAGAGAATACAAAGTAACAAAAACATACCGTAAGAGTACAATACCGAAAAATCCGACAAGAGAAAGGGAAGGATTACCAGAGTAAGACAAATACAAGTATGAATAAGATCCGATTAAATCGGAAGAAGGATGGTTTTTATCGGAATTAAATTCCAACCATTTAGTTTGTTTTTCTTCTTTAGAAAGAAATGCTCCTAAAGTAGGAGTGATTTGCTCAAATATCTTATAGCTAGTGATGAAGCTTTCGTCGTCAAAAAGACCACCTATGGAGATTCCGTCGCCGGATAAGTTGATGATGAAGATTCCATCACCGGAGACAACCAAGATGAAGATTTCGTCGTTGGAGAGCATGGAGAGCATCACTATTGATCTTAAAACCCAACCCAATAACCAAGAATCGCCATTAAAGCGAAGATAAACCTCAAAAGAGTAGATAAAACCACAAAAATGATCAAATATTCACAAATAGAACCTCTGTTTTCCCATGAAGAGCGGAGCGCACCACACATGTGTGTATGCGGTTTTTACGTATGTGTATAATCACTGTATAATTAAACTAATAGTGTCAGTAAAATCAGAACAATCCAAATCTACGGTAATAATAAAATAGCATCCATATACATAAACCGAATTGCTCAGACCATTATCATAACGCCAAAGAATCTTACACTACCTTATATAGTAAATATTGAATAATAAACGATTAATTCATAGAGTATACGGCTCTTCATGATCATCCAATCTATTAGGCTCATTTTCGACTTTAACGACTACTTTCTTCGTCATCCTGTATTCTCCATAGAAGTAAGAACAAAAACCCCAAAGACATAATGCCAATGCCATTCCTTTTAATCCTGTGAAGCTTTCATGGTAAAATATTACGGCTGCTACTCCTGTTAATGGAATTAGGACTGATCCGAGTATACCATTGAAAAGAGCACTTGTGTAGAAGATTACTCCCACGGTTCCAACACCTGACAATTGCCATACTATTGCGGTCACGACCATAATGATATAATACTTTGCTTTGCCAAGTGCAAAATCATTTGCTTCTCTAGGTACAGCCTGTGAAATTGATCAACATTACCCAACTATATTAGTATGGGGGCATTGCTTGGTAGTAGATTAAAGCAATTGTGTTCCTGTAAATCCTAAATATATATAGTTACATACCTGAAAATCCTTGTTTGCTAGCATCCCTATGACGCAAACGATGGTTGAAGAAAGGGAAAGAATGAACTGGAACTGCAACAAACTTGAATAAGTGAGATTTCTAATGGCTTTACTGAAAGAAAGTTCAATCAGAGGCATTATTAACCCAGCTAAAGCCGCAGCCGCCAACGTCAGAAGAAATCCTAATAAATACTGAGATTTTGTGACACCAACTGGCCTATCCCCATTAGTATTTATACCCAACAACACTGATCCAAGTGTCATCACAACCACTGCATTTATGATAAAAGCCGTAAATTTTTGCTTCACAATCAACCATGAAAAAAATGCAATAAAACATAATTGTGTTGCCATGAGAAGGGATGAAGTTGACACAGGAATATAAGATAAACCCAATGCGTACATGAAAGTAACAAGACCATACAGAATCCCAAGTATGACACCTCGAAGAAACAGCTTTTGTTCCAACCAAAAACATGACGAAATTTTATCGGTGGATGATTTCGATCGAAAGAAGAGAAACATGAGAGGAAATATGAGAATTGGAAAACCAGCTGATGCAATAAAACTACTAAACCACTTACGATTACCACCATGTAGATAGTATAGTCTCATTAAGAGAGGACCACCTATTGAACCACAACTAACAAGAGCACAATTGATAAGGATTAACAGCCAGTTTCTGGTTTTGATTGGTTTGGTTTTTGAGTTGCCATTTTGATTTGGTACTAGAGTCTCTGGTGTTTCAATATCCATGGCGGAAATAGCCATTGCAATAATGATAGATCAACAACTAGAGAGAGTTGCAATTGCAAAGAAATATGTCCGGAAGGTGAATTATATAATATTTTCAAATCAACTGATTGATGTTAGGTAACATTATACAGTGCAAGCACGAGATGAAATGCGTCACTTCCTACGGTCTAGTTGTCGACTTTATCCAGCTGCCTAGCCACTTATATATCACAATAATATATTGTGATGTGATACACGTGAAAAGAAAATCGTGATCCTTGCCGTACCTGTTTTCTCTAAAATTTTGACCGGATCCTTTTAGCATAAAACGTGTAAAGTGAGTTAACCATAAACGTCCTTGTAGTTTATGGAAGCAAAATTTCTTAGATTAAACTTTCTCATGAAAAATAAATATTGAGAGGCCTCAGATATGGTAATCTTGGAAACAATAAAAACTCTAGGCCAAAAGAGGGTTAAATTAGTTGAAATTGTACAACAACATAGATGCCACTTCATGGTCCATGACTCTAAAAACTGAGAGGCCAAAATAAAGGTTCAATTGTATTAGTTAGTTGATTGAGCAATCTTAGAAACAATAAAAATTTAGAGGCCAGTGATAGGAGGGAACCTTCAAGTAAATATAATTTCTTGCCAACACATGCAAATAGAAATTCTGAGAGATTTTTCTCTTATATTTCAGCAATGATAAAAGATTTATTTACATGGGGTTATGTTTTTCCATCAGGAATTGGTGTTTCGGTTGGTTATGATGCTTCAATGAGCTGCGAAAATGGAATGACCAATATGGTGAAGGTGGAAGCAGAAAAAGAACACCTTTTGGAATCAGAGACTAACATATACTCCCTTGTAGTATATCAATTGACATGGTTTGACTCCCTTGTAGCAACCGCATAGATATGAGGTGAAAAGCTCGCAGTATTCTTCCCTTGTGTTAAAGTAGAAAAGGAGGGATGGCCTTACACGTAACCGGGTCTTTGTCGTCCCTGTGACCTGATCCTCGTAGTATGAAACCTTAACGTGTAAACTAAATTAATCATTTGTTTAGTCAAAATATCATCATAAATTGAAATCTTTCTCATGCATTGGATTTGTCGTTTAGGCTATCGTTTTTGAGCTAATGTGTGGACTTTTTTGCGTTCATAAATTTCTTTAAAATCAGGTCACTTTAGCGTGTTATTTGCGTAAGTCCTTGTCTGTACAGAAAATTTCGGCTTTTGTTAACTTGTATACCCGTATATATGTTAAGGTTTAATTAAGAATAATTTTATTTCTTTGGAAATTGTGTTTTTTTGTCTTATTCTATTAGAAACTGGGTTTTTTGTTGGTATATGGGTATACAAGTTAACAAGACCCATAATCAGAAAATAATACAGAAAAGTATATTATTAATATCATAATAATAGATTATGATATGTTTACTTTATGTTAGGATCTGTCGTGTTCCAAGATGGTTTCTTTTGTTTTGACTGCTTTTGGGCAAAGCATTTTCCGAGGATACCATAAGAGGTACTGTTAATCGAAAATAAAAGTAGATTTTCTCAAGTTGATTGTTGTTGTTACATGGGTGTGGCTTTTACTCGCTCGGTGATTTTAAAACCTTTTCACTGTTTTGTCAAACGTAGAGGTGTAAATTGGGTTGTGCCAGCACGAGCACAGTCTAGCCCAGCACGTTAGTTTCGTGGGTTGTGCTGGGTTAGCTTAATCGGCACAGTAGCACAGCACGTGGCACGGATAAGCACGTGGCCCAGCCCAGCATAGCACGCTAAGAAAGCACGTCATAGCATGCACAAGTATACCATATAACAAAGCATAATACATCACATTTTGTGTATATTTCCCAAAAGAGTCACTATTTTCGCTAGTTTTTGACATTTTATGTTGGCTTATTTTTATAACAACATATATAATACCTAAATATTTGGAAAATATATTTCGATATCGTTGTGATAATGTCATTACCCATATTTGACTAGAGCATTAATTTGCATGGCAATGATCCAATTTTATATTTGATGGGCTATTTCTTTCTATTGAATAAACTTGTTAATTTTACTTGAAATAATTTCAAATGATATGTTGTCTATTTAAATTCTCGTTATAATGTCCGACTTAATGTATATACATTATAAGTGATTTCAAATTGTATTTAGCACGTGTGCCAGCACGGCACAGCACGGCACATCACGTTTATTCGTGTGTTGTGCCCGTGGGTTGTGTCGTGCCTAGCTTTTGACTAGTAAAGCACAACACGGCATAACACGTTTAAATCGTTGGCACAACACGGCACGACACATGGCACATGAAGCACGCAACTTCGTGTGTCGGGATGTGCAGGCAGGCACGTTTTACACCTCTAGTCAAACGTATCCAATTCAATGAACTAAAAAGCCACGTTGAAAGGACTCGTAAGACGTGCATCCATGCATAACATCTTAGAATTTCAGGGCATATCCAAAAATTTCAGGGCATACAAAAAGATTAAACTAACTAGGATGTGGTGATAAAGGGTATCTTAGGAAAAGTAAAATTCTCTCGATTAATTTATTTATTTACTTATTTTTTTAAAATTTTAATCATTTATCTTTTTTATCTTCTTTTTTTTTTTGTCTTAAAACATAGTTTTTTCTAATCATTCCTCTTTAATTATTTAAAATTAACAATATTCTAATGAAAAAAAAGATCACCAAGTTTTACAATGATTTGGTGGGTAACCTAGTAACAAGCTGGGCACCAACACCTTTTTGGATGGTTAGACCTAGTCTATGGAAAAGAACACTGTCTACTTTATAGTTAACATCATGGTTGGCGATATAATTCTGCAACCTTTTCAAGAAGATGAAAGTTTCTTCACTTAGTTCTGAAGTAAAGAAAGCTAAAACCCCAAAGTCGTAGCCGTGTGAAATGTACTTGTTCAGTATTTGGTGCGCTTGCGGGTAATGACACTAGAGATTGCATGAGCAGGTGTGAATTTACGAATCCCTCCACCAGTGAACAGTGAAATTCTGGTAACATCAATACAAACATCGCTACCGTTTTCCCAGTTGTATACAAGGATATCAGCGAGCCTTATATCGGTATTGTTGTCCTATAGGAAACTCAGAGATTCCTCTTTTCTCGCTTATGCCCCTTCCTTGTAACAAATGTTAGCCAAGACATCCCGCACAAGGTCATTCTTACATCGCTTGCACAATGCAAAGCGTGGTTGCCGTAGATGTCCATTGCCTTATTACAACTAGTGCATATAAGCTTTCCTCATTTAAAAGAGGTATGACAAACCGGTAGCTCAAAATGGACCGAAACTGTCTAGGCCCAATGCTCTAAATGAAACCACTAGGCCTTGAAAATATCTTGAGCATGAGCCACGCTATTGATCTGATTCCTTTTTTTTCCTTTTTTTTCTTTTTTATTATTTTTTTCTTCCTTCTCTCTTCCTTATACCAACCAAAATGTGCAATAAAAGTATTTCTCACAAACCTAGGTCTTATCTTATTATGTTTGATTGATAGATTAGGTTTAAATAAGAAAATGGATTTTTTTTCGTAGTTACGGAATTAAATTTGGCTGATCATTATTAGCCGAATTCCCTTTTCTTTTTTTTTTCCATTCTGAAAGTGCTGATGAACAAGTCAGCTGATAATTAAACACGAAAAATGATGGCCGAACCTCGCTTTATGAGTAACAACACAAGTTCAGCTTTCCTATTTTTTTTGCTCGATTCAGCCGAACCTAAGTTCGACAGTTACAGAGTGGGGCTCGGCTGATAACTAGTCACCCAAACCTAGATGTATTTTCGGAACACCTCGGTTCGGCTAACAAATTATCAGCCAAACTGCTCATTGTTCTTCATATATGAAGAATGCATGGAAGTATGGATGATAACTTATTAGCCGAACCTAGTGTGTTGTAAACAAATTCTGTTTTGATAAAATTTTAAAAAATATTTGAAAACAATTAAAATAATTTTTCTTGTGAAAAAGGAAGGAGATAGAAAATAGGGAGAAAAGAGAGAGATTCTTATTCATAAAGTGTATCTGTTTACAAAGGTTTGGGACTCTATTTATAGAGTTTACATACTTGGTGCCCAAGTAATGGGGTCCCACTAAAGTTTGCATCTACCTAATAAACTTCCGTTTATAGCACTCCCCCTAGATGACCACTGTATCCAAGCAATTTCCTTATTAAAACCTTGTCAGGAAAATCCGTAGGGACAAAACTTTATCGAAGGGAAAAGAGTACAATTATGAGAAAACTTAGAACATAGTTGGACATGCATACGTTGCCTTATTAAAACCTTGAGAGGGAAAACCCAGCGGGACAAAACCTTGGAAAAGGAAAAAGAGTACAACGTGATAGTCCGGTAAAATACCTTTCACTATGATGCTCCCCCAGATAAGTACTTCAGTTAAATCTTGTCTTGCAAATCTTTGAGTCGACACTTCCCAATTTCGATAAACGAATTTCTTGAATGTTGGAGATAGCAATGCTTTCGTCAGAAATCTGCCAGTTGATGAAGTCTTCTTTTGTATTAGTCTTCTAATAGTGGTGTTCTCGAGTCTTCATGTTTCTTTCAATACATCAAGTACTTGAGTCTTGGATTGCTAATTTCTTAGAGATGGTTTGCAGAAATAGTTGATGTAGTTTCTTCAACAAAGTGCCAAGATATGAATACCTTATCATACGTGATCAAAAATCGTATTTGTGAGAAGAAAATCCAAATTCTTAGGAGATGATTAAGTTGATTTGGTTTAATCAAATGTGGGCATCCACTAAACAACCAAAATTGATACAACTCCCCCTTGGATGACCATCTTGAATTAAATTGCCTCACTAAAACCTTGCCAATAAAACCCAATGGGTAAAAATTTGGACGAAGGAAAAAGAGCACAATATCAACATTTTAAATGAAAATCAAATGTCAATGAGATGTTGCCTCGTTAAAACCTTGTCAGGAAAACCAAATGGGACAAAACCTGAAACGAAGGAAAAAAGAGTACAACTTTTGACAATGATTTATGGATACTAACTCAACTATACGAGTATTACTAGAAAACAAGCATCGAAACTCAAGTTTATACCATAGAAAGGTTTTATGCAGGCAAAATATTAACTGCATACTTAAGGAAAAATAAAATAATATTTATGTTGCTAAAGCGTGGATTTTTGTGTTTTTAAGGACTCCTCAAGAGACCTATAATGTTGATATCATCTACTAATTAATCCGGATTTTTGGTTTTGTACTAAATTTCTAAAAACACATAAAGGATTGTTAAAACCTAACACAATCGAGTCAGGTGTCTGTCTGAATACAATTTGAATCCTCTAAGGATCACAAATTGAATATGTTCTCCACCACATTTCTTGTGTAAATGCAATGTGAGTCCTTCAAAGACTACCACACCGAATGCATTATATTAGGAGAACAATTATTGAACCAATCCTAGGGTCTGAGAAAAAATAAAACCCTCAAATCATTTTTACAACGAAAAAATTTCTCATATAAAGACGCATTATGATTACACCAACCTATAATTAATAGGCTTTGGCATGTTTAAGGGATTTAGTTTTGGATCCAAGAATGTGTCAATCGAGAAATTAATCCAAACTAATTTGGATTGCATGCCATCCAATCACATATGTCGATATTTATTTGCAAAGGGGTACAAAACCACCATTTTTTATTATTTTAGTAGCTACTGTAAACGAATATTCGACGATATTAACTAACAACGATCCCGCATTCTCAAGTGTATGGATATATATCTTGAAAAAAAACAAATTCATAGAAATACTGGTACCAGCGCCCTCAGGCATTATAATCACCCTATCTTCCAGTGAGGAGATATGAACTATTAGAATGTGGATCTTGTTTTGATAGACTCTATTGAAGTACTATCTGTAGCTTATTCTAAAATGCTACTTTTTGTTATATGTGATTGGATTTGCCTTTCAAGAGGCAAAAGCTTATATAAGAGAAAAATGAGGCATTTTACGCCTATTGATAGTGACAGCCTTTTTTCGATTTGATCATGTTGGGAGAGAAATTGATATAACTTTTAAGTTAATTAACACAAGCTTTTGATAGTGTATGCCCTCCCCCTGATAATGGTGGAAATTTTATTTTTATCTCATGTACGAAAACTTCAAGTTTCGTAAAGTATTATCCGATTAATTCGAGACATATACTCATTATGAAATATGTCTTTCGACATAAAAAAAATGTAGTCTTAATAGACATACATATTTACCATCAACCATGGATTACTTTTGGAACACAAACAAAAATAAAATAAAACGATATGTTAAAACCAAAAGCATGAAGAAAAAAAAAAGAATATGCAAAAAATCTCCAATAATTTTGTAACTTCAATTGCCACGAGATATTAATTTAGAACGAAATTATGGACACTTTCCTTATCAAAAGAAATAAAATTAAGATCAATATAGTCACTACAAGGACTAGTAATATTGGCTAACAAACCGGGTGCGCACCCATTGATCTTTTATGTCTCACCGTATTCCAACATAAAGTTGAACGGTCTTAGTTTTGGAGATTAACACAAGGAAGAAAAAAAATTCTAATAATTTTTTTTGCTCAATATCGCTCAGGAATGCAGCAATTGGTGTTTGCATTGTGAATACCGTAATAGCCAATTTTATCCTTTTAAGATCCATAGAGAAATTTAATTCCAATTGGTTTAAATGATTCTTTTGAGAAAAATAAAGAAATCATTATTGTATTATTCTTTATATAGAAAAATCCACTTTTTGGTTGATAAAGACTTCTTTGAAGGAATAGAAATCAATAATCAATATTGGCTAGAGTTCTTAGAATGCCAATTTTCACATCTCGTTGTGGAGAATTGATGAGAAAAACCAATATCAATTGGTTTGTACAATTAACGAAATTGTATCGACAAATAAAGGATATTGTCATTTTCATCACTGCATATGGAAAATCCATCTTGTGTCTGACGGATGGTTTTCTGTAAATAAATGGAAACCAAAAATAAAAACCGCATGATCTAAATCCAACGGATAAAGATACCAAATTTAATTTGCCTTAGGTTTTTCAACCATGCATGTGATTCATTACCATAAAGGCAGTCAAATTATGACAACACCAACATTTGGTGATTACAGGTTCATTAGGGTAATAGAAACGTAAACCATCATTTGATGGATTTATAAAAAAAATATTAGAGAAGAAAAATTGAACTTATTTGGTAAGTTGATCACCCACGTCCCATAAACTAGGGAATATATATAAAAATCCTCCACAGAGGAATACAACATGATGCGCGTTGAAAAGGAAAAGCATCATTCACCGTTAATGGTTTCATTAACTGGAAGAAAAAAAATATATACTCAAGAAAAATAAGAAAATGCAATAACCTGAGAAAAATAAACATACACGGTAAATTGGCGTTTTGATGTCTTGTCCTTGTGCTCAATGAAAAACTGTTTGAGGTAACATGGATCTTGATCCAACTTAAATCTACAAAAGATTAAAATAATGTTAGTACTGATATCAAAGTGGACCAACATTAATGGATGCTACAATCTTTGTCTACGTGACAAAAGTATATAAAACAAATTCAGCATCAGAAGTTAAGAAAAGTTAAGAAGTCTCTCTGTATTTCGTTCCGATCAAAATCTCTCTATATTGTGTGATGGAAGTTTGGCCCGTCCCATCCCACCTTACAGAGGAAGAAAGAATATTTTTGCTTAGTTGGTAAAGCAACGTGATTGATAATGTCTTGTGAAAAAGGAAGAAAAGAGAGATTCTTATTCATAAAGTGTATCTGTTTACAAAGGTTTGCGACTCTATTTATAAAGTTTACATACTTGGTGCCCAAGTAACAGGATCCCACTAAAGTGGGCATCTACCTAATAAACTTCCGTTTATAGCAATTTTAAAATTTTAAAAAATATAAAAATATGAATAAGGGTTTTTTGCCATTAAACAAATTATATCGATAAGGGGTTTTTAAGATTACTATATAATGACCGTTTTTGTCTTTATTCAGTATTTCCTAATTTTTTTGCGTATGCCCTAAACCAGGGTTCTTGGAGTTTGGGGTGCCCTTCTGTTTCCCGTTCTCTGTGATTTTGTACTAACTCATTTGGGTTTAGTCGGATAAAATATGATCGTCAAGACTCGAAAGATAAAATATGGAATTTCCTTCGGCTTAGAGCAGTAGGGGTGAGCATAGGATGCGTGGGCAGGGATTTGGTATCACTCGTGTCCAACCCATCCAAATAGTGGATTTGAGATTTTCACCCACGTCAAATCTGTTACCTGTCGGATATGATACCCACGGGTAAACGGATGAGCGGATTGGATGCGGATGGATTTGCGATTTAAAAAAATCATAAACGTAAACGAATAAATGTTGAACTTGAGTAATAATATAACTTAGTTTTAAAACTTAAATTACTAAAATATAAGTAATTAGCACAAAATTAAAGAGTAACACTATGTCTTTTCAACAACCAAAAGTATACTTCCTCCGTCTCAAATTAACAGTCCTAATTGACTTTGTCAAGATATTAAGGAAATCCTATAAAATGTCGTGACTAACCCTTGACTAGTAGCCCTATTTAATGTTGTTACCAAAACTAAAATTAATAGTATTAAAAATTATAAATTGGATAGTATTATTATTTTAGAAAATGTTTTAAGAAATTAAAACAAACTTATACTGCTTTTATTATGGAGTCCATAATTAGAACGTGATGTAAGAATACGTAGAAGTATTATTAAGAATTTTATTACTATCCATAAATGTTTTTATTCAAAAAAGGAATGACAATTAATACAAAGATATTGAGTAGATTTTTTCGAACGCGCAATTGGGGGATATCAAAACTAATTGGGGGATAGAGGAAAAAGACAAAAACTGGATCCAAATATCAAATCAGGGTCACCCCTTATCTAAGTATTTTAACTAATACCTAATCTACCCCTTACTAATCAGGTTTAGTGCTTAATTATAATTAGTAAATTCATAAGATTATTTGATAAATGATTAGTGTGTATTTTTATTTGTATTTGGGTGAGTGAGGTGAGAGTAGAAGGAGGGAAAAAAATTGAGACATAACTTTTTTTGGTAACAATGGAGGATGATTATACAGGCACTCCCAATACTCAGGTAAAGGTGCCAATGTTTTGAAAATTTGATTCTTTTCTTTGAATCCACCATTGTTGCGGCTGAAATAGCTCGGTGCCGGCATGAACGTAGTATGAATACAATGCCGGCAGCAGCATTTCCGGCATTGTATTCATACTACGTCCATGCCGGCAAACAATATCCCCCATTTTAAAAGGCAGGCCGGCATTGTATTCAACCGAAAAAACCATGCCGACATTTGTTGAAATTTTCATAAATGTTTGCCATTATCCGGAGGGGCGTAGCCCCTCCCGGTTGTGTTCGAACTGACAGGTCAGGTCGCGGGGGTCTAGGGGGCAGCGCCTCTAGCAGAGTGCGAGACAGCGTCTCGTAGAAATTTTTCAGTCCACTGCCGGCACAGTCAGTTGATTCTCGAGTATGCCGGCACTGCAAACGGCATAATATGTTGCTTAAATTTCTTTGCCGGCACATGATGTAAAGTATCCAGAATTTTTTTTTTTTTTTTCACTTGACTACCTGGCATTGATAGATTTCTATCGAGTATGCCGGCATTAAGTCACGGCATTGAAATGTTAGTTACCAAGCATGTCGACACCATTTTTCGGCATGGTCTTCATCAATTCCAGCATGGTCTTCATCACTTCCGGTGATGTAATTTTTTTTTATTTCCGACATGGTCTTCATCACTACCGGCATGGTATTCATCACTCCCGGCATGGTCTTCATGGTCTTCATCACTACCGGCATGGTATTCATCACTTCCGGCATGGTATTCATCACTACCGGCATGGTCTTCATAACTTCCGGCATGGTCTTTATCACTTCCGAATGTAAATAAAAAAATCGTTTTCAAAGTGGAGAATATTTAAGTTTCAAATCCCTAACCCTAACGAGAATGCCGGCAGTGAAGATGGAAATGGGGGATATGATTTTGTTTTTTGATTTTAAGTTATTAGATTTTTATTTTGAGGGAAGGGTATTTTAGTATTTTTGCCCCCAAAAACACCCCTTAGCAAACACTATTGGTTGGGGGAAGTAATTTATATCCCCCAATTAGTTTTGATATCCCAATTGCGCGTTCATTTTTTCCTTATATATGGTGATAATATATAAGATTTTGAATTAAGTTTATATTAAAAATGATTTTATGATTATAAAAAATAAAGGGTATATTTGATAGTTTAAGGAAAAAGTATGTCTATAAACAGAGCGGACAGATAAAAAAGGACAGACCAAAATAGAAATTATGAAAGATAAAAAAAGACAGGGGGAGTAATATTTATTGATATGAAGGCCTCCAATCAATCCAAAATTGATATACTTTTGGAATATCATTGAGGATCTTACATGCTTCTCAATAGAAAACTATATGTATTATCTACGAATTTTTTATAATAAACTTTCATATACGTAGAATACTACCATTATCTTTAGTATCGGGTGTTCAACGGATGGGTGATGTTCCACCCACGTCCAACCCGTAAAAATGGCCGGTTTCAAAAATTTATCCGCGTCCAATCCGTCGAGAAGTGGATTGGGTGTCCATCCACCAAAATGCGAATTGGTTTGGGTAATCCGCGGGTTGGTGTGTTTTTGCTGACCCCTAGATAGCAGTGATTAAAAGTCGATTATTAGCTTAGATTCTTGCTGAGCTCAACATGTAAGTACCCAGACTAAATCTTTATTATCGTGTCGATTATTGATAACGACAACAACAGTTGGAGTATTGATATGGTCGATTCCTATTTCTCTCCTCATAATGCTCAACTCATCTTGGATATTAGAATCCCTTTATCTAATCAAGATAGACATATTTAGCCATTCTCCAAAAATGGCCAATTTATTGTCAAGTCTGTATACGAATTCATTTCAGATCAAATAATTTACATGCATCACCCACAACATGTTAATTCAATCTACAAAAACCTATAGAAATTACCTATATTACCCAAGATTCATATTTTCATTTGGAAGTGTTGTGAAAAGATCATGCCTGCTTAAACCACTCTATGTAGATTCATTTCTAGTCACGATATCAATTGCAGTATGTGTGGATCAGTCATCCCTGAATCCCCTGAACATATTATCCTCCACTGCCCTTGTGCTAGAGCTGTGTGGTCTCTCGCTCTATACAATTCTTATATCTCATACAGTAATATAACTATATATTGCAAGAATGAGTTAGAAAATGGTTATCCTCCAATACTTTCAAGGATAAAGTCGCAATTGTTTTTTCAATTGCTTGGTCTACCTGGAGAGAGAGAGATATTATCATGTGTTTCAAGATTAGCTCTTAAGCTAGTGAATGAATCTGAGTCTTATTTGAATGTTGAACATGTTTAACTCCCAAATGTCCAGTCCTCCAATGTGGAAACTGATTTGGATGCAGTTTAATCTTCCAAATGACGGTATAATTATTTATACACTGATGCTTTTTATGACAAGAACACTAATCTCTCTTGTTTTGGTCTGGTTGTGAATGATATTTCAGGGAATTTCACGATTTTTACATAAAAGCTTATACTTACAAACTTATTCAACATGGAAGAGAAAACCCTGGTAAACATGTGTTCATACAGTTCTGTATCGTGGTTCTTGATCATCTAAGTATACACAAAAGCTTATATATACTTACAAAATTATTTAACATTGAAGAGAAAACCTTGGAAAACATGTGTTCATACAGTACTTTTGGGCTCATTTTCGACTTCCTCGATTTTCTCATGCCTTTCATTATTATTCACTTTATTCATCATCTTGTACTCTCCATAAAAGTAGGAAGAGAAACCCCAAAGACATAATGCCAACGCCATTCCTTTTAATCCTGTGAAACTCTCATGGTAAAATATGACGGCTGCTACTCCTGTAAATGGAAAGAGCAGTGATCCGTATATACCGTTGAAAAGAGCACCCGTGTTCAAAATTAAACCAAAGAATCCAAGAGTTGCTAATTGCCATGTAATTGCAGTTAAGATTATGATCATATAATACTTGTTTTTCCCAAACTCAAACTCATCTGCTTCTCTAGATATAGCCTGTGAAATCAATCAATCCAAATGTATCATAAGATATTTAACAGCTGAAATCTGAATTTAGCAAAATTAAATAAGTAATCAATATTACTACGTATACTCTTAAACTGTTTAGTTCCATATTTTTTAGGAATATCAATTCAAACTGGTCAGTCTGTAATATTAAAAATGTAAATGTCTAGGGTAATATTGTGGGTTACTCATGTATACTGTGTGTGAAGCGGCCACACTTGGCTTATATTTCTGTTATGGGCACATCTCGGATGATGAACCAAATCGACACAAACTCCGTCGAGATGCATTTATACAGATCACTGAAACAATTTTTTTTTTTTGAGGCCACCTTAAGCCCTGAGAACAGCATATAATAGTACCTGAAAATCCTTGTTTATTAGCATCCCAATGATGTTTAAGCCGGTTGCAACGAGAGAATAAGTGAACTGAAGCTGCAACAAAGTAGAATAGGTAACACGTCTAGTTGCTTTTCTGAAAGTAAGTTCGATCAGAGGCATCACAAGACCAGTTAGAGCAGCAGCAGCCAATGTCATAAGAAAACCTATCAAGTACTGAGCTTTTGATACCCCAATTGGTCTATCACCATTGGTATTAATACCCAATAAGACTGATCCTAGAGTCATTACAACCACTGCATTTATAATAAATGCGGTAAATTTTTGTTTCACAATTAACCATGCAAAAAATGCAGTAAAACACAGCTGAGTTGCAAAGAGAATTGATGAAGTTGATACCGGAAGATAAGATAGACCCAGTGCATACATGAAATTAGCAAAACCAAATAAAATTCCAATTACGGTACCAGAAAGAAATAACTTTGGTTCTATATAAAAGGACGAAGTTTGATCTTTGTTTGGCGTTGACGACTTCGATTTAATATAGAGAAAAATTAGAGGAAAAATGAGAATTGGAAAACCAGCAGTTTGTAAACAACTACTAAGCCATTTACGACTACCACCATGAAGATAGTATAGTCTCATCAAGAGAGGACCTCCTATAGCACCACAAGCAACAAGAGCACAGTTAATAATGATTAACACCCAGTTTCTGGTTTTGATTGGTTTTTCTATATTGGTTTTTGAATTGTCATTTTGATTTGGTCCTAGAGTCTCTAGTGTTTCAATGTTCATATTGTAGAAGTACCTATTGAAATGATGACCGAATAGAGATGGAGAGAAAGGTTTGCAAATTAGTTCGGGGTGAAGGTGTGCATTATATAATGCATGATGACCAACATAGTCAATCTAATAGTCTCTGGTGTTTCAATCTAATAGTC
The DNA here is from genome assembly GCA_023531105.1 of Papaver atlanticum. Lineage (NCBI taxonomy): Eukaryota > Viridiplantae > Streptophyta > Magnoliopsida > Ranunculales > Papaveraceae > Papaver > Papaver atlanticum. Next base: position 525,846 of record JAJJMB010016062.1, read on the forward strand.
CTCTCTTCTGCATGATATCAAATATTATGGCGACTGTTAGGTCATTTGTTATGATTGGCAAAAGTGGAGAACAACCACACGGCACTGAAGTACGCATAAGTTGCCTTCACTGGCCAAATGATTCTTAAATTCTATGCATATCTAAATTTGCTCTTTTATTCATTATTTGCCCCAAAAAGTACATTCTATGTTTACGATTTGACTGCGACGGTAAGATATATTCTATTATATTGAATCTGTACATCGACCAATCTCTTTTTACTAGACATGCTGTTTTGTGTTATTAGAAGTACCAGACACTCCTTCCTTTTCGGAAAAAATAATATTTTTATTTTTTAATTTAGCTTATAAAAAGATGTAGAAGTACCCTTTTTTTGAAACGGAAGAGATGGTATTTAAGTTTGAAAGTATATTGTTGAACAAAAATAATAACCCTTTGGGACATATCATGTAGATTCATGGTGCATTTTTGTGAGAAAATTAAAATGAGTAAATAGAAAAGGAAAAATTGGATGTCTTTGAGGTTTCACGCAATAAGTGAACCATTTTACGAATCATTTTAAAATTTGTCCGAAAATAAGAGAGAATAGGAACCCCCAGATAATACCAAAAACAACCAACAATACATGAATGAGAAGACAGACAGAAGAACAGCCCCGCCGCGGCCGAGGAGGAATATCTGAATAAGCACAAAGATTTGCGTCTCTAACTGAAAATCTTCAACCTCCTGAACCGATTTTCAAATCCGAATATTCACAAGTAATTATTGTTCTTGTAAAAAAGGTTCTTATCTCTTCCTAATTGGTTCCCTTTCCGCCTTTCCCCCCATTCTTTTGAATCTTAAAATACTGAGCATGAATCATACCAACTAGTCGTACATGTTCTATCCTACTACCCCAGATTCATTAATTAACATGAAAGCTAACACTGATGGGCTCTTCTTAGTTTGACATAAAATATTACTGGATTCTCTCTAAAAAGTATATAAACCATACATGGCCATTTGATTGGAACAACTTGATTAATGACTGGACCAACAAAACTAGCCGCCAAGGAATTAGAAAAGTGTAACAGAATCCAACTGCATGATAACTTGTGAAGTTGCGCAAGCTACGTGTTTGCCGCTTATGCTGCTTGAAACTTAGGATTGTTTTTTTTAACTATTTTCCTATATGGCTTATATGCCCATAATTAATTAGTGTCGATTTGCATGAATTGATGTTTAATCTTTTTAACCTAGAAATCAACTAAATATTAATTCATCGTCAAAACATGAATTGTTTTTTTTTTCTTTTCAAAAAAGCATCAACCCAGAATCGATATGTTTATGCATTCATAGACCGATTGATAACAATTCTCGATAGGTGCTGATTGTAAAAAACTCAAAAATGTTAAATTTTACACAAAAATACGTCCGCAATCGTTGGAAATAGTTCACCCGTGTACCAATTGTAAAAAATTAAAATTCAAAGAGTTTTTTTTGTAATTTTTTTTTGTTAGAATCGGTTTACAAATGCCCCTATCCACTAATTGTAAATATGAACATTTCTTCGACTGTTCTGCTCATAAATTCTTCGTCCGATGTCAGAACGACCTCATTCTTTTTGCGTTCAACTCGCATTTTCATGTTCTATAATATATAAAGATAAAAATTTCTCGATTTTTCCAAAAATTCAAACATGGTTAATGAATCGGTTGATATAGGCATTAACATATACCGATTGTTTGTTGATGTTCATCAAATATGAAAAACATCAAACCCAAAATCAGTTTATATAGGTGTACCACATCCACGATTCTGGGCGATGTTCTTCTTTTTTGATGAACATAAACAATAATTGGCATACATTAATGCATATAACAACCAATTGTGGTTTTTTTCCAGAAAAATTTGATGAGGAAATTTCAGAGTTTCATTCTTAAATCATTGATGAATCTCTCTTCAAACGAACGGATTAAAGGGACTTAACTCAATCACTTGAATTTTTTGTTGCCGAAAATATTGTTTGAAAAATCAAGAAAAGGAAAAAATTAATTAAATTGTTATTTGGGATATGAATAGGTTTTAGTTTCTGATTATCATGGATTGAGTTTTAATTTTTGAATCAAGTTTGTTAATAGAAATGATTTAGGTTTTTGTATTTGTTTTAGATAATTAGAATTATTAAGTTTAATATAGAGGGTAGTTTGGTATTTTAACACACTTTAGACACCCCATATCCCCTTCTCTAAATTGGAAGAAGAAATTGATAGGCCCCAAATAAAACATATGGGCTTCAAACTAACTAGGTTTTGTTTAACTTTTTAATTTATTGCTCTTTATCCATTATTAGGTGAACTAAGTGTTATCAAAAATAGTCACAGTTTCATAATCTGGTTCACAAAACCATCATATTGTTACAATTTTTTTTCTTCAAAATGGTCACTTGGTCATTTGTTTCAGAGTTATTGACAACCGGTCTCACATACCAGAGTTATAAATTAGTGTGGGAATTACCTAGTTATCCTAGATGTTGAAGATGGTGTTGCTGTTGATGTAACGTAATGGATGTTGAAGGTCTAGATGGAAGTAATCATGTGATTGAAGGGTGTTGGTGCTGGTGGTGATGATGCTTCTGATGCTAGTGATGTTGCTGCTGCTCTTGAAGTTGCTTCAGGATCTTTACATGGTACCAAAACTGAAATTGCTTTAGGATCGTAACATCACATTCAGATTAAAGGGTTTACTGCTTTCCCTCTTAGACCGGGACTTATGGAGCTTCCCAACAAGCTCTTCCCAGCTGAAAAAAACCGTGGCCTAAACCACCTCTTCCCTCTCCCCTTCCCTTCTTTGTGAGAATCCCAGCGGGAAGACCCCTGAGACGGACAATGGTTATCCGTTCTCAAAAAGGTTAAAACGGACAACCATTGCCAGTTCTTGTCTTTAAAATCGGATAATGACCTTCCGTTCTTTTGGAAAACGGATAACTGTTAGACGTTTCTTGACCTTTTTGAATTAGCTGAAATTGCATATCCGTCATTAGTAGAATTGGTTTCAAATAGTTGCGATGATTTAGTCATGTTATCAAACACTTATGCTGCTCATGAAAGATGGGAAAAGTGAGAGAAGCACTGAAGAGAAAAGATGTGAAGAAAATCCAATTGAAGGTTCAATACGTGATCAGGATCATCCATAGTGGAGAGATATTTATAATACATAAATTTTGTTAATGGTGATCAGGATCATCCATATTGGAGAGATAATTTATAAGAAGATACATGAGATTAGTTTGATGATTAATTGTCTAGGGTACGTAGATGGAACTAGTTTTGTTTTACAAGATATTGGTGAAGAAGAGAAACAGAATGTATTGTTGTATCACAGTGAGAGATTAGTTGTTGCTTGTGGATTAATTAGTATTGGTGGTGATGGAATTTGTTAGCGGATTGTCATGCAAGGATAAGACTAATTTCGGAGATCTATATGAGAGAAGTAATTGCAATTGATGGAACTAGATATCACCATTTTGCTCTTGGTGTTGTGGTGATTATTGGTGAAGATTGATTCGAAATTTAATGGTGGAGAGTGTTATAAAACGAATGCAGAAGGAGAAGATGTGGTTGACCAGTTAAGATGATATACACGGATGACCATTGTCCGTTTAGCAGTTTTCATGAAATGGGGGGTCATTATCCGTTTTTGAATGAAAAAACGGATAAACGTTTTCCATCTACCCAAAAAAATAACGAATCACCGCTGAGGCTAGGCTCTTCCCAAGCTGATGTGTAAAGGCATTTGGGAAGAGCTTGGGCAACTCCAGAAGACCCAGTCTTAGGTATAGCCGCCGCCGCCACCATCCCACCACTTCATCACCGTCATCTCAACAAGTGAGGAAGGGTATTTGGGACAAAATTTAAATAGTTTTTCTCAAAACAGTTAATTGACTTAATTCCAATGGAAAAAGATCCCTTTGTAAACACTAATTAAAGGTGTAATGATTTTTGAAACCAATTAGGGGAGGGCCATAATTCTGAAAAAAACCCCTTTTCTTTGGCCTACCCATTCAATAACAAATCATTTATACACATTCAACTACCACTAATCGCAAACAAAAAATAACTCAAAATTTATTTATTTTATTTATTTTTTTGGTTGATCCCTTCTGCCTTCAATTATAGTTCCGCCATTGTATACATTCCTTGCATTTGCGGTCTCTCCCTATCTCTTACCTCAGAGCCAGATAATCTAGCATACACACTTATACTACATGGAAGAGGAAAACCTTGGAAAACATGTGTTCATACAGGACCGTATGGTGCTTCTTGATAATCTAATCTTCCGGGCTCATTCTCAACTTTCTTGGTTTTCTCGTGTGTACTGTCATTATTGCCCACTTTATTCATCATCTTGTACTCTCCATAGAAGTAGGAAGAGAAACCCCACAGACATAATGCCAATGCCATTCCTTTTAATCCTGTGAAACTCTCGTGGAAAAATATAACGGCGCCTACTTCGGTGAAGGGAATGAGAACTGATGTGTATATACCATTGAAAAGAGCATTTGTGTACAAAATCAGGCCTAGAAATCCAAGAGACGATAATTGCCATGTTAATGCAGTCAAGATTATTATCATATAATACTTGCCTTTCCCAAGCTCAAATTGATCCGCTTCTCTGGGTATAGCCTGTGAAACAAATCAATTTTCAAATGTATTGTAAGATATTGAACATTTGGAATCTTAAGTTAGTTTAATTTTAGATATGTAGTTCCATGTTTTGCAGGAAGATTGGTTCAAACTGGTCAGTCAATTAGACTCGCCAAAGGAAAACAAACACAACTAGTAATATACTCCTAAACCTTCAACTAAACAGGGACCGAGGGCAGAGGCGGAGCTAGTGTGCAATTGCACACCCTCCAAAACTAGCTCCAAAGCCTAGAATTTCCAATATTTTGGGCTCCCAAGCCTATTTTTGCTATTTTGCACCCCTAACAATACTTTGCTTACCCTTAGTGAGGTTTCTAGCTCCGCCCCGTCGGAGGGAGTACGTAACTTGGTCTAGTTCTACTCATGCATATTGTCAGGAAGCCATTTCTGCTATAAACACCAAAGCTCACAGAACCAAACTTGATACAAACTTGATCGAGTTCTATTTATGAGGATGAATAAAAAAAGAGAGGCTGCAAACCCCCGAAAATAGTACGTACCTGAAAATCTTTGCTTATTAGCATCCCAATGACGTTAAGGCCGGTTCCAAACAGGCAAAGAATGATTTGAAACTGCAACAAAGTCGAATAAGTAATATGTCTGGTTGCTTTACTAAAAGCAAGCTCAACAAAAGGCATCCCAAGGCCAGTTAAAGCAGCAGCAGCCAATGTTAAAAGAAACCCCAATAAATACTGAGCTTTTGATACCCCAATTGGTCTATCCCCATCGGTATTGATACCCAACAGGACCGATCCTAGTGTCATTACGATCACTGCATTTATAATAAATGCTGTAAATTTTTGTTTCACAATCAACCAAGCAAAAAATGCTGTAAAACATAGCTGAGTTGAGAAGAGAATTGTTGAAGTTGATACTGGAAGATAAGATAAACCCAATGCGTACATGAAATTAGAAACACCAAACACAATTCCAATTATGGCACTCCAAAAGAACACCATTGGTTCTATAAAGAAGGAACAACTTTGATCGTTCTTTTGCGTCGAAGATTTCGATTTAATGTAGAGAAAACTGAGAGGAAATAAGAGAACTGGAAAACCAGCAGTCTGCAAACAACTACTCAGCCATTTACGACGACCACCATGAAGATAATATAATCTCATTAAAAGAGGACCTCCTATAACACCACAAAAAACTAAGGAACAATTAATAATGATTAACGGCCAGTTTCTGTCTTTTCTTGTTTCTTCTACATGGGGCATTGAATTGCCATTTAGGTTTGGTCCTAGAGTCTCTGGTGTTTCAATGTTCATTGTGGAAGTAGCCATTGAAATGAGACCAGCTAGAGATAGAAAAAGAGAGAGAGATTCGATGAGATGTTCGGGGTGACGGGGTGCATTATATAGTGCATGATAACCAACAGCGCCATCCTAATTGAGAACCTTAGAGGCTCCTCGCGTCGATGCGAAAAGCTAGGAATATCTGACCGTTTATAAATCTAAACAGAGAGTTAGAGGGTATGAATCTAATGGTCTTCTCTTCTGCATGATATTGAAGTTTATGGTGACCGTTAGGTCATCCATTATGAAAGTAGAAAACAACCACCCCCTCTAGTTTGGACTATTGTCGAAGTGTAAAACGATAATGAAAACACAAGAATATGTGTGTATGTTTACGTGAAACAATTTGCTCCAGGCAAGAAATATGTCTTTCTGTCAAATCTATTGCAACTGTTATCAGCAACGGAATTATATACAGTTGGGATTTTTCAACCCCAATGCCTTCAATCTTGGCTCTCCCGCTGCCTTTTATGTGTTATTGAACTATTCCATGAAAGTGCAGTAAAACATTTTCATGTTTGACTGCGATAGTAAACCGCATTAAACATACCGAAGTTATATATCGACCATATTAGCAGCAATGGAAAATTTCCTCCAAGACAGCAGACATGATATTTTGCGTGATTCCAAGTACAGCAGCCATCAGTACACCAATTATTTAAATTTGAACCTATATATATATATATATACATAGCTAGTGTCCTTTTAAAGTATTCATTGTTAACGATAATATATTAATCCATTGGACCTATCAATAAAAATAATAGCTTGGGAGAAAAATCGAAAGCAGACACCACTTCAGTGTAGATTCATGGTCCTCTTTGAAAGATATCAAATGAGTGAAAAGAAAAAGAAAAAGAAAAAAAAAATCTATTCTCACACACACAGACGCAGCCGAGGAATATCTAATATATAAGCACAATTTGCGTCTCTAAGTGAAAATCTTCTACCTCCTGAACCAATTTTCAAATCCCAATATTCGCAAACAATTTTTCTTATAAAGAATGTTCTTTTCACTCTTATTGTTTTCCTTCCCATTCTTTTGAATCTCTGATACTGAGTATGAATGATACCAACTAGTCGTACAGGTTTTCTACTACCCCAGTTTCATTAATTAACATGAAAGCTAACACTGACAGGCCCTCCGCTTTTTTAGTTTGAACTGACATTGCTGGATTCTCTATAAACAAAGATAAACCATATGCCCATTTAATTGGAACCAACTTGCTTAATTTCTGGACCACTAACAAAAATAGCAGTCAAGGAATTAGAAAAAGTGTGATAAAATCGTCATGTATAAGTATAACTAGTGGAGTTGCACGCGCTACGCGTCTGCCGCTTGAACCTTAAAATTGATGTTCCAGAAGCGTGAGAATAGAACGTAACTTGAATGTCCTAGCTGCAAGTCATGAAACACCAAGTTTACAAAGCAAAAGCTCTTAAAGAATTATGTGTGGAGCAATCGGGGATGTTTACTCCGTCCGTGGTTATAGTTCAATTCAAAGGAATGAAAGAAAAGAAACCTTGAGACTTTTGACTGCGTGACCACTAACTTGGAATACATTACGGAGGATTCCCTTTGCCAAATTAAATTGCTTGAACTTTAATCCGTACAGACAGTAAATTCTACTACCTCATGTACACACCCTAAATACTACCTTTGCACATGCCTGTATTTAGAATTTTCAATCATCTACTGTCTCCGTACATACCTGTATTTCACATCAGTGACTAGTTCGGCTTGAGAACCTATTACAGAACTAAATAAATTCCAGATTGCAGGAATCACTTCCCAGAAGGAACAATATCTGCAAACTGGTGCAGTCATAATGCATGATGCACATATAAGATTTATTCACCAAATTTCCTAAATAATAAGAGTCAGATTGAATGCATCTGGGTCTGCAATTGTGAATCTGAGACTGTTCGGATGGAAACCTTCTTCACTATCTTCTAAATTTATCTTCTCTCATCAAACTAAGTGGACAACCAGCCTAAACTTGCCTAGTAAACTCGTCGCAGGGAGTTTAGTATGTGACATTAAATATATGGAACCCCTGCCTAGACTGTTTAAAATTTGAGACAACCAAAAACTTCAAAAACATGATGGTGAACCACTTACCAGAAACATCGCTCGACACCCTCCAACTCTCTCTAACACCAACCACCGTCACTCTGTTAATTGAAAATTCCCTAGGATCACTGAAGTCGCATCCTGCCCAACTGAGTGCAGTATGAATTCTTGGAACTTCAGCTCCTTAAACTTTATGCTTAACACTAAATATCATATTAGCTAACAACATGCTGAAATAAGAACTTGAACCTAGTATAAACATGCTCTTACAACACACAAAATCAGCACTTTATGTAGCTGGAACTCTACATGCAGCATATCCCCAAAACAGAATTAACAACTAGGAAATGGATAGCAATATCTTTAAGGTTTCATGACTTCTCCTCTACTTCAATTTCCCCACCTTAATGATGGATGAAAACAGATTTTCCTTCTAACAACAAGTGAGGCTAGAAGATAGTCCTAATCATGATTGACACATGTCTCTCCAAAGTCCAACCTTTCCATTATGAGGTGGAATGACACCTCATAGCTATGAAGAAGGACAGCACATAGGACAGCTCATGCAAGATTAGTTCAACCACAAACAAGATTACATAAATGATTAAAACAACAATCATACCATAACCTACACTTCACTAAACTGGATTATCCTGAAATAATCAAGAATTACCTTAGGCCAAACATGATTTGTTGCTAAACCAACACTAAGTCTAACATGAATTACTCTTCAATTCGATGTGTTAAAACTTTCAATGAAGTTAGCTCTCCATTCAGGCTGTAAGGGATGTGTTGAAACACCTATTTCTGACCAATAACAGCCACAAAAAAGTCAAGCTGAAGTAACCGTATCCTGGTCTTTGCTCTGTAGCATCAGACATAAGAAACAAATATTCCAGGGATGACGTGGAAGTTTCAAGATTTAAACCAAGTGCGAGATAAGGCCATGAAATGTGATGTTAAGATCATAATCTGTAACTTCTGCAACCTACCAGCAACAAACTGCCAATTACACAGCATTCTGACATTATCAATCATTTACTCATTGGAAACCTTAACTTACATTTGAATGAGACCTAAAGTTTTAGACAGCTTGTTTTTGTGGCCATGCATGGTTGCCATAACACCCCTAAAGAAGCATGTTTTTCATTGAAGAATCTACGAGGAAGTCTACGAGTCATTACAACATAGATATAAAAAGACTCTAAACAGATGTTTCTAAGATCAACATCTAAGAACCTATAAGTTTTGCACATTAAACAACAATACTTCCCAGGTCTGTTATTGATGTGTTAAAGATCACACTCTTAAGCCGATTGCTTCATTTAACTGCATAAATGTGGAAGTATTCCATTTAATTACAAAATTTGTAGCATTATCTAATCAAACTATTGCTTGCTACTGCGAAGACAAATGAAACAAGGTTTACTCCCAATTACTTAATACAGAATTAAGTCGGTTCTAGTTTGTTCAAACTGAAGTTTGAATAATGTACATGTAGTTATGAATCTGACCACCAACAGATGATACACACATTACATATTTATAAGTACATTCATACCCAAAATTACAACTACAATTCAGCAACGTATAACATAATACGGAAAATAAATGAAGCAAACAAGTACAACAACAACAACATACCAGTTTAGGATATGTGCTGATATCACAATCCGACAGCCAAGCAATGTACAACTGAAGAGCCATTCGGAACAACAAGAATCACTTGTGACCAAACAATAGAACCCCATAACTCACCACTACCTTTCCGAATCGAAATTTCAGCACACCAAATCTCCATTTCCTTCCCCATACCCTTTCTTTCCCACAAAACACACAAATTCCCTCCAACATTAGCCATTGTAGCTCCACACAAAAACTTATGCAACCCACTATCCAAACCCTCCAATTCCCTCCAACACCCTACATTCTCATCAAATCCTCTTATCTTCCCTAAATAATCATAACAAAACAAAACCCCATCAACAACAGCAGCTCTCCCTCTCCACCCTAAGTCCATTTCTGTTTTCACAACATCCCAAGACAATTCCTTTGTATCATAAACAACTCCACCTCTATCCGCCATTGCATACACCTTATCCCCAATCACAGCACACCCATGCATCCATTTCTCCTTAACATCAATCGGACTCGAAACCGCCTCCCAATTTCCCATAACAGGATCAAAAACCTCAGCCCAGTGAGTTGATTTGGACCATGAATCAATCAAACAACCACCTATAACATAAATTCTCCCATTCACAACCCCAGCAGCTGCAAATTCCCTCCCAACTCTCATTCTTGGACCAAGTTCCCAATTTTTTGAACGAGAATCAAAAACCCAAACATTGGGTGATGGAATATCATTAATTGACCCCCCAATTACATAGATTTTATGGCCTAGTGCAGCAAAAGCTGAACCAATTGATTGAACTGGAATTGAAGGAACAGAGAAAAGGGATTTGGGGTTTTTTGGGTCAAAAAAATACCATTTGAAAGATAAATTGTGAATACGGACGTTTATGAATAAAAGGGTTTGTGTAGAACTGAGATTGAAACGAGTATTGAAGAAATGAGGGGATCGGAGAAGTGAATTCCATGATTTTGAAACTAGTGATAGATTTGAGTGATGGATGTGTGGTACTCTAGCTATACACTGGAGAGAGATGTCATTCGGTAAGTCCGGAATCAATAAGTTTGAGTCTGTCGATGGTGGTGGTGGTGGTGGTGGTTGTGGTTGTGGTTGTGGTTGTGGCGGTGAATCCCCCATCTCTCCCTCTCGCTCTGACCCCTCTGTGTTCACTTTTTACTGAATCCACTGAGTTGACAATACATAACAACCCCACGGGCTACTGTTTACGGGCTAATGGCTGTGAGTTAGGCTAGATGCACATTTAGAGTCATAAGACCACCAATCACCGCCTAAAAATACCAGTACCACATTAGTATTCATAAGTTTTGAGATCGAGAATTACTGTCAAAATTTGATTAGGGGAGGGATGGGATGACATAATTAAAATGACATTATTAAAATGACATTATCATGATATAAAATCAAAACGGTAATGATTTTATAGATAATTTTTTTTATGACATGTTCCTTTATAAAACTCCACCTCATACTAAAAATAAGAGTATTCTGAAATTATAAACTTCATCATCCACAAATTTTAATTCCAACCATTAATCTTTAAAATGGTAGATGGTAATCTTATACTTCTCGTAATGCACTAATTTTTGGTCAGAATTTAGAGCTTTAGGGCAATTCCTATGGAAATCAACAAAAAAAATTCTTTTGTTGAGCCACGTGAATGAACAAACACGTTTTTGCACTATGGAAAATCAATGGGCGGTTGATCATCAAATGCGCGGACGAAAGAAAACCGCCAGCGGGCTTAAAAGAAACGCTAGTGAATGTGTATAAATCGCCGGCGGGTTAACTAAGACCACGTACGGCTACTTTTAAACGGTCATCGGAACGGCTAGTTTCTACCCCTATAAGTACTTCTCGAGTTTCATCTCAAAATTTCATAACAAACTTTCATCGGATCAATCTTTTCTTAATTTCAATTGCTTTCGATTTTCAACCATGAATCCTGATTTTGGTTCTTCTGAGGAAGATATGGAGATGGATGAAATCTTGTATGAAGAAGAGGAAGAAATGTATATGGAGATTTTGCGTCAAATGGATGAAGATGCAATTCAAGATAGAAGGAGGCGAAATTTTATGTTGCAATAACAAACCGGGATCATACCAAAGCCATTAGAGCTAAATGAAGTTATGACAAAAAGATAGACGTGGCGAGATCGACATTTTTAACACGACAAGATGATGCATGATTATTTTAATCATGATTATGTCTATTTCGATGAGGATTTTCAGCATGATTCCGCATGGGCCGTAACTTGACGCAAATGATTATTGCCGAGCTTTGTCAGGTACAACCTTTATTTGATTATCAGTATGATGCACGACATGTACGAGTCTTTAGTCCTGAACAAAAGGTCACTGCGGCCTTCCAGATACTATGTTACAGGGTACCATCGGATTCCACAGATGATTACACCCGTATTAGAAAAACAACCGCCTTTAGGTATCTCAAATTGTTTTGCGAAACAATAGTCGAGCATTTTGGTCCAACCTTTTTAAGAAAGCCTACTCAAGAAGATGCTCAAGGAATCACTGCAGTAAACACCGCGAGGGGTTTTCCAGGAATGCTAGTTAGTCCTGGCTGCATGCACTGGATGTGGCATGCGTGTCTGGTTGAATGGGAAGGACAATATAAGGGTCATTATCAAAAACCAACTGTAATTTTGGAAGATTCAGCTACTTATGATTGTTGGTTTTGGCATGTTTTTTTTTGGACTCCCAGGTTCAAATAACGATCTCAACTTTTTGTATAAGTCAGCATTGTTTGAAGATCTTAAGCATGGGATCCGCCGCACTGTAATTTCACCATCAACAGTCATGACTACACTTGGGGTTATATATAGCATACGAAATCTATCAAGAATGGTTAACTGTGGTTCAAGCTTATAGTCAGAAAGGTTTCGGACCGACAACTTCAAAGGATAAAAAGTACTTTAACATCCAATAAATGAAATGCAGAAAGGATATTGAACGCGCTTTTGACATACTGAAAAGGAAGTTCTCCATCATAGCTGGGCCGGCACGCTTTTTGATCTTCAAGAAATGAAACAAGATTATGCTGACTTGCATCATTCTGCATAACATGGTAGTTGAAGAAACCAGACGTGACCCAACCTGGACTAGTTTTCCAGATGAATATTTTAGGCTGAGGCTTGTGGTGCAGCATGGGCGTCCGGCAAGAGAATATAGACTTTCCACTAACAGAATCCAAAACCGGGGACTCTATGGAAAACTAAGAGAATATCTAACTAAGCACCTTTGGGCTTTAAAAGGAACAAGAAACGGTGCGCAGGGGCGAGGCAGAGGCAGATAGATGTTATTTTTCAATTTAGTGTTGTTTATTTTAACTAATGTGTTATTTAATTTAAAGTTGTTTGTTTTTCAATTTAATGATTTTTATTTTCATCCAGTAAGACTAAACTTAAAATTAAAATTAAGGAAATTATATTAAAAGTAATTTTAACTAAACGATTACATTTAAATTAAACTTAACTACTAAAAAATTAACTACTAAACAAGAATTAAAATCAGTTACATCTAATCAAGACGGTATTCATCTTCTTCTTCTTCCGAGGCATCATCTTCGTCTTCTTCCACATTCTCATACTGGCCAGTTTGTTGAGGGACTTGTTGTTCTGCCATATCCATTTGTTTAGTCCATACAACAAGTTGTCGTGCATTCATTGTTGAAGTGTCCAAGGAGAGTAGCTTGTTTATCTTAAAATCCTTGTAGTGTTGTTCTCGCGAAAGACGACTTTTTCAAAGTTGCTTTATAGCAATGCCACGGTCCATGGTTCTATCTTCTTTTATCTTTATCTCGAATTCCTAGTGCTCAGTATAGTTGAACTCGTTTGAACTTCATTCTAATAATGGTTGTTGGGCTGCGTCTCTTGCTGCTTTTCTAGCTCTCTGACCCGCTCCTCTTATTCTCTTGACGTTGGTGTTAACGTATAGATTAGAGTTGTGTTGTTCCTGACTACTTGGAGACCCGGTATATGGAGATCCAGTTCCTTAAGATGAGGAAGCAGTCCCACCATTCTGAAAATCCTGCGAGATTGGACCATGTGGTGATCTTGACGGCACTTGATTACCTTCCAGCAATTATGGATTAAACTTGTTAAGCACCCTCAGAATGGTGAAACAAGTTTCATGTTGGAAACCAGTTTTGTGGAATCTTTTCCACTCTTCCCGACATCTTCGTTCTACATCAGGTTCACCTTCACCACTTTTTTTTTTCACTCCACATTTACATGATCAAAGATACGTATTCACTAACGGCTGCTGAAATTACGTGAAAACGATGAGACAACCATTCGACATCACGACCATGGATGTTACCTGTTTTTTCACAAAAACTTTCTAAAATCTTTCCATAAAAAGTATTCTTTTCTTGATAACAACCATTGATTTGATCTAATGTAAATAATACATAATTCCTGCAAATTGATTATTCTTCATCTATCGTAAACTTGACACCATGAATTCTAGTGTTTCTTTGTTGTGACTATTGTGTTTGATGTTGTGTTATTTGATTGTTGCGATGAGGATACCATATTTGTTAGAAATATAATTTGTAGATTTTTTTTCTGTTAGATTGAGTTGATATGAGTAGTTGTGCTTGAACTGAAGGAAAAGTGAGTATTGAGATGGTATGAAGTTGTGAAATTTTAAGGTAGAGATGAAGAAGGAGTGAGTTTTAAGTTTGAAAGTTGAGCTGAATTTATAGGGAAAGGAATAAGAGCCGTTGGATGACGAGATTGGAAAGTATTTGTTGGCGGTTTTAGATCACACACTTGAGGATTTACTACAGCCGTTGGCGTTTGTAGGAAAACTGACAGGTTTTGGATCACCCGCCAGCGTGTTTGGTGCCACCGCGCGGTTGTTTGTTAAGAGCGCGCCAAATCTACGACCGCACTCAACAAACCCTCAAATTTATTGGTTTGCTCATCCGTTTTTCAAGTTTGTTGAGTCCATAGTGGGAGCAAAATGAACAAATCTTTCCATAGGAATTTCGCTTATAAAAGGAAAATGTCACCGAAAAATTAGCTTCATACTCGTTGTCACCTGGGTTTTGTAGAAAAATAGCATTACCATGATAATATCATTCTAAGCATACCATCAAATCCTTCTCCTTTGATTAGACCCAATGAGAGTACACAATATGTACTTTATCAAAAGATTCAAAGTTTCTTTGGCAGCTCAGCTAAAAAGCAGAAATTGTAACTTTACTGCATTACCATGCCATGATAATGTCATTCTAAGCATGTCATCGGATCCTGTCCCTTTTATTAGACTCAATGGGAGTACACAATATGTACTTTATCAGAAGATTTAAAGTTTCCCTACTAGCTCAGCTAAAAAGCAAAAACTGTAACTTCACTGCAGCCTGTGAATTGAGCCAAAGGGGAAAAATTGGGATAATCGGATCACGAGAGAATGTCATTCATCAATCATCTACTAGGAAAGAACAATAACATCAAATGACATTGCAAGGCGAGCAAAACAAATTTCAGAAAATTTTATCTATTTTTCGAGTTTTTAATATACACCAAGAAAAATAAACAAATCTTTAGATCTTTTGGCAAAGAAAGAATTAGAAAAATGAAAATGTAAATCTCTTACGAAGATCAGACTCCGGCTTCCTAATTCTTAGAAATATTTTTAATTCTTGTAAGACTTTTATGGCTAGTGTACCATATAACTTCTTGATAAAGCCATCTAAAGGGCACCCTTCTTAACTTAAGGGCACCTATCGTGGAGCTTGTATCCTCTTGATAAAGCCATGTTAAGGGTACCCTTCTTAACTTAAGGGCACCAATTATGGGGCATGTATCAGAAGATTAGTTGATCTGTTTTTTTCTCTTGTTAATCCGAAGAGGATTTATGTGCCGGGAGATATTACTAAAACAAATACCGTGTGATGAAGGGAATGTGATCTTTTTTTTTTTTTTTTTTTTTTTTTTTTTTTTTTTTTTTTTGATCAGAAGAGAGGAAGATTGAAGAGAATGTAAAAACTCAACCGGAGGTAGAAAAAAAGAAAAACTTAAGTTACATAAAAAGATTATCCAAATCATTTATCACTGAACCTCTCCACCAGCTGCAACCCATAAGACAATCGAAGTTTTGGTTTAATATCCCAGATCACTGATAGACGCATTTATGTGTCTATTTTCATCTCTATTTTATATATTATTAGTACCCATTTTTGTACTTATTATGGTGTTTTATGTCTTTGTAGGTATTTTTAGAGAAATAAGCTCTTGCGACGAAGTTGGCTCGTAAAGTGGTGTTTTACACCCCAGGATAGAGTACTAAAGGCACCCAAGAAATGCACCGGAAGCACCCCAGAAATACACCGGAGGAACCCCGAAAAAATGTTGAAAAAACCCCAGAAAAAGTGTTAAAGGCACCCACCAAAATTACTAAAGGCACCCTGAAAATGGATAAGGGCGCCCCCAAGGCAGCCGAGCTGTTAAAGGCACCCGCGTTTTGGATTCAGGGCACCCATGGCTATGTGTAGCCCAAATTCATCTTTAGCACCCATCTTCATCATTTGAAAATGGATTTTGGCGGGAAATTTCTTTTCTTCACTGGCAGTTGGGTCGATCGATTTTTGATGATGTTATGAAGAGACTAAAGGGCTGATTTCTTATGGGTAGTTGTTATATGACCTAATAAACATGTTTTGGGCTCTAGGTTCGACCGAATTTGGCTGAGTAATCCGCAAGAAGAAAACAGGGAGAAACGAGAATATCACGTGTCGATGAGATTATGTGGAAGATTGCGTGAGGATTAGAGCGAGTTTAACATCTTTTCAGAGTGCAGGAAGTGTGTGGAGATAAAACAGATGCGTGGAGGAGATAAACAAGGGAAGAATCACGTAAATATCATCCCCGAGTAAAAGAAAATATTTTGGATTTATTAGCGAGATTTCTTGGTGTTGGTTGATATAAATAGGTTGATTGGGGTCTCACTGTGGCATGGAGAGTTTAGGGGGAGAATAGGGAGACGTTTAGAGTATAAAAAATCGATAAAAAAAAGTTACAGGAAAAAACCATTTTTCTGCTGGTGAAGAAGGTACGAAGAACATAAGACCCTTAAAGACCGTCGTTCTTAAACAGTTCCAGCGACGGTATTACTTTATCGTTTTCTGTAACAATTGATTTTGTAACAAATATAAGTGTTACAAAACCCGATTTTATTCATTTTTCTCCCATTTCATCATTTGTGAACCATTTTTGAGCATTAATAAAGATGAATTTTGAGCATGTTTCCATGATAATGATGAGCTAATTCTCGCGTAATCAAGGCACGGAGGAAGCTATTTATGCATGAATAATTGGTAACCATTCTATTTTTCTCTAATTTGTATTTTATAATTCACTCAATCATTACTTTGTAGAATTTTAATTGTTTGCATAATTTTTCCTAATTAGTTGTGATTCAATTAGATAGGTTATGCTTTGGTTAGATAATCTATGCTTAAGGGATACAATTAATGTTTGAGAATATGCTTGATAATTTGTGAATTAAGAAAAAGAGATTTTAAAAATAATTAGAGTTTTGGAATTTTTATCATCATTTATTCATGTGTAATAGTGGAATCTAGTGTCTTGGTTATTTTCACTCTAAAAAAAAAAAAAATTTGGATTAAAATTTTCTCTACTTTTAGTTTAAATAAATCCAAATTCAATTGCTTTCACAAGTCTTACGAACCTCATTCTTACCACTATCTAAAATTACATCAATCACCATCTGTTTTGAAGGTACGATTATCATCAAATATTCTGTTGTTTTTTTCAAGGAATGAGATCCACTCTACCCATTCCCAATCCCAATATTAGAGAAGCTGAAAATATGCTATCCATTTTTCTGCTGGGAAATACCATGGGATTCTATACGATATGTGTGTAACCATTGATATTAGTCACAACATCATTTTCATCATATAATTGTTTGTGACAGGTTATTAGTCACATTTTTCTCCTAATCCCATAAGACAAGGTCCTTGACAGGTACTGCCCAGGAATCACCCAGCATCGTTTTCATCATATAATTTTTTGCGACTATATTATTAAACAATTAGATATTAGTAATGTTTTCTTCATGGGGATACAAAAGAAGGTATATATATGACTCAACCACCACGATTTCAAGATAAGGACAATCCTCACTATGTTTGTAAGATGAATAAGTCTCTCTATGGACTTAAGAAGGCGCTTAGGGCCTAGTATAAAATACTAATGGATATCCTAATTGGTCTGGAAATCACTCCTTCTGTATCTTTTTTTTTTAATATGAAAGAAGATACATTAAGAACTTAAACTAGATTTACATAAGAGGAGTATTTCATGAGATCTTCAAACGAGCGGAGACTCGATCCTCATGAGATGTTCCTGGCCAAATGGGCTAGCTAACCCCAGATGGTTTCCTTCTGTATCTGACTCATCTATTTTTTTCTTCCAAAAGTTTGGATCCAGATTGACTTATGTTCTGGTGTATGTTGATGATATCAACATCACAGGAAATGATACAACACATTGTAACTCTTTGATTACTCATTTTTGATCTTTGTTTCCTTTTAAGGATCTGGGTTTTCTCCATTTTTTTGTTCTTGGGATTAGAGGTGAAAACAAGTGCCCAAGGTCTTTTTTAATATCAGAAAAAGTATGCAGTTAATCTTCTTAATAAAATCAACTTACTCGGTATCAAACCTTGTTCTACTCCTTGCTCAACTGATTTCATACTGAGACATACATATGGTGAACCATTAGCTAATTCTACAAAATACAGGTCCATTGTTGGCTGTCTCAAGTATCTGACTTGGACCATACCTGAGATTGCATTTGCAGTTAATCAGGTCTGTCATCACATGCAATCTCCCACTACTGCTCATCTCACTTCTGCAAAGAGAGTGCTGAAATACATCAAAGGTACTCTAGGTTACAACTTTCTATTCACTAAAGGGTTAACAACTCTTAAGGGTTTAGTGATGCTGATCGGTATGAAAATCAATTTGATAGAAGGTCTACCAGTGGTTACATTGTATCTTTTTCAGTGACAATCCAATTTCACAGTCTTCTAAGAAACAACCAAATGTTTTTAGAAATTCCACTGAAGCAGAGTATCTACATTAGCTTCTATTTCAACAGGGGTTCTATGGCTATGTCGGTTTCTTAGAGATCTTCATATATTTCTTTCCTAATGCTCATAAGATTGCTTGTGTTAATAAGAGTTCTATAGCACTCTTATCCAATCTAGTGTTTTATAGTTGAATAAAACACTTAACCATTGATTATCACTTTATGAGGGAGCTAGTGCAGTCCAAGTGATACTGGTGGTGTATATTTCAACTCTTCAACAGATTGCTGATATTTTTACAAAGAACCTTTCTACTCCAAGGTTTCATTTTCTGACGAACAAGCTAAAAATGGTACAACTACTTAGGCTTGAGGGGGACTAGTAGAAATATTATTTATTTGTAAACCTTTTTTATTTATTTTTTCTGTTATATGCATGGGTTTCCCTTAGCATATATGTCTGTGTGTTTAGCTTACCTGTAATAACTGTCAGGTATAACATTTTCTATTTCATTTTTCGTTGACTATGACAGTCGGTTATCACCTCCTATTATTTGTGATAAACTTTATATAACCTCTGTAATCTTCTCTCATGTGTAATAAGAGTCTTTGAGCATCGTTTCATTAATCTCACTAAACCGTACATAAATGTATATCTCTCCCCTTTTTAATGTGAGAAAGGAATATCAAAGCTCCACTCTTCATAACCGTCAGATCCCTCTACATTAATTCTTAACCATTAGATCTAGGAATACTCCGAAAAAAAAATCCGTCACAAACTATTGTTTTCAACTGTTAGATCATTAGATTTCCTCTTTCTTATCAGTCGTTAGATTCTAAAAGAGTGGTATAAAGAATATTTATAGAGACATTAAATGCTCTTTCTATATATTGAAAACACAAAATTAGTCAAATAGCCCTAAAACAACAATTCATGGGTGAAAAAGACATGCAAAATTTGATACTTTTTAATTGCCCAGGAATTAAAAACATACACCGGATTAGACGTCCATTATAACATCCAGGAAACTTCCTTCTTTTGATTTCCTTAATTCTAACTTAATACGTAGAGATGGTTCAGTTATTGCTAATGTTGGATAAATTGGAAAGACAAACTAAACTATCCAAATGGTTCCAAGGAAAAAAGAATCCAAAGTTGGCACAAGAGATAAAGGTCAAACCAAAAAAAAATAAAAAATGCTTCCATTTCTTCAACTTACATGCACAAGAAGACGAGATGTTGCACTACAGATTTGTCATTTGTCCAAAAGCAACCGAAAATAGTCCACTCGGCACCTGTTAAAAACACAACACAAGCTTATGAGCATCCATGCCTATAAGTACCAATATTTCAAGGTTTTGGTGGAACAATTAAGAATTGATAAAGGTATTTTTGAAAGTTAAGATCCAAAATGGAAGTTATTGTATATAGTTCTTTAGAGTAAGGGAAATTCGACATGAAAAAGGCTTCTAGGTCATTGGAACTAACCTTTACCAAGGTCTGTATCTTCAAAAACTGCAATTGGACTTTTACCACCAAGTTCCATGGAGACAGGCTGCCACAATCACAAAACCAATGAGAAAGCTCGAAAAAAATACAAATTCAAACATAATTCCAAGGTAAAGCGCTATAACATACCTTGGCCAGTTGATCTACAGAGGCCATCACCTTAAAACCAATTGCAGAACTTCCAGTAAATGCAACCTGGTTGAGGGCTAGATTTTCTAAGTGCTTATTCAACATGAAATCAATAATACCAGAGATGCAGAGATAAAACACCAAATACTGATGAAAAACAGAACCTTGTCCACATGTGGACGACATGCCAAAGGAGCAGCACGCCCGGAGGAAGACCTGCTTCTCTTCAAACCTCACCCAACTCCAAACAAGTCCTGGAACTAAAAGTTAGAGGGAAAGACTATAGGAAATTAAAACGATGGAAATCTATGAAAACACAATGAAAAAACCTTACACAGATGCCATCTTCGAGGGCTTCAGTATAGCAGTACATCCAGCAGCCAAAGAAGGAGCTACCTTCGTGTAGAGTGTCTTGAACCTTAAGTAGATTATCGATTCGTCGATTGAGATTTTATTAACTGAGAGTTTAATGCAGGAAACAATGATGTGTCGCATATAAGCTTTGGTTACAACTGGACCCAGTATCAGCTAACTTACTCTCTGCCTTGGTTAACTCTTTACCCTTGTCAATGAAATTTATGATTAGGGCCCTCAAGTCCAATTCTTTGTACCTCATCTCGCCAACCTGTGAAAAAATCATGCTTTGTTAAGCCATTTGAATTACTATATATGCAAACTGATTATGCAAAACATAAAACAAGAACTACCCAATCTTTTGTATTCAAAAGATGATAGCAAAACAATGATCACCTATTTTGCTAGTAAAAATGCAATGACCTACTGTTTACTCTATTGCACACTAATCACTTAAAACCTAAACACAAATAAATGAAATTTAGACAAATTTCACAATAATTTACTTCAGGATGTAACTGGATACATCCAGTGTTGCTATGTTATTCATATTTAGATTTCAGTAATCAACATAGGATGTAACTGGATACATCCAGTATTGTATATATAAATTGTAGTTCTTCCAAATTATTCAACACAATCTAAAGTAGGATGAAACCGATTTTCTTCCAAGTTTAAATATGTACGAAAACGAATTCAATCAAATCTAAAACTTGATGAAACCATTTTCATCCTAGTTTAAATATGGATGAAAATAAATTCAGTCAAATCTAAACATGATGATACCAGTTTCATACTAGTGTAAACTCATATCAAAACAATATCATCCAGGATGATACCAGTTACATGTAAGAACAAATTCAACCAAATCTAAAACAGGATGATACAAGTTTCATCTAAAGAAAGATGATACGAGTTTCATGTACTAGTTTAAATTAATGCTGATGAAAGAAAATTCAACCAAATCCAAAATAGGATGATACTTGTTTCATCCATGTTTATGCAAGAAAAAGAAAAAGGATGATACCTTTTCCAGCTGACCTCAAATACAGGTTCATCCAATACAGCTAACCATCAATACAATAAGACACGATGAAAACCAGTTTCATCCAATACAAATGCATTACAACAACAACCTAATTTATGCTAAAATAAAGAAAAATAACCAAGTTACACCCAGGTACTTCAACCAATTCAAAATTTTAAGCATGCAATTTTGAAAACTAGTTTCATCCAATACAGATACAACAACAAGATGCAAACCAGTTTCAAAATAGACTTAGGGTTTGGGAACTTATGAGTTCTAGGTGACATTTTGTGAAATTGATATGTTCAAACCCTAATTAGGCTGCTCGGGATGGTGTTTGCAGACAGATGAGAAACCAATGTCAACAGTGAAGTCTTCAATTTCAACTGTGATGATACTATTGTTGTACATGGTGGACAAAGATGATGATACTGTTGATGTAGACGGTGGAAAAAGACGATGAAAATGGTGGATAAAGACGATGAAGACGGTGGAGAAACCAATTTCAGCGTTACAACAAGATGATTGTGGTGGATAAAACATGAGGGGGAGAAATAGATCGGATGTAACTGCTGTTTTTTGAGATGGCGGAGAGAATGAGATGGTGGAGAGAAAATAGAGAAGATAGATAAAGGGTGTTTCCGTCAGTTACAAGTTTAAATATCCCCCGTCCATTTCACCCGGACGGAAAATTTACTCGTCCATCTGAACCGGAAATAGTACTTTAAATTACCCATTTTTTTTATTTAAAAACCTTATATCTTTCAAACTATACGTCGGATTTTCGTGAAGTTTATATATTTGGAAAACCCTTTGAATTATCTACGCAATAAGCATAAATAATGATATCAAATTTTTATTTTCTTATGTTTCTCCAAATTTTGTATGTTTTCTCCATAAAAATTATACATAGCTTAAGAATAAATAGAATAAATATATAAGAAAATTGATTGTTTCATAAGTACATAATAAAAAACAACGATTAGTTTTTGGATAAAAAGTACTCCCCCGTTTCTGGAAAAGTGGTATTATCACTTTTTCAATTTATCTTAAAAATAGGCCAAATTGAAAAAGTTATAGTAACTCTTATCCAGAAACGGAGGGAATATAACATATGGTGTCGAATCACCACCAAATTATTTGCAAAATAAGGAAAATAGCATGCCGACCTGAAATACACGTGCTCACTATTTGTCTTGATAGAGAGAGTTATCCGATTTGATATAGATCAATAGATCATTAAATTCTACAATCTAATATTGAACCTGTTGTGATCATTTATCACAAGACCAAATAATTTTACAGTACCATGTACTCGAACAGTTTATGGTTGTCCATGACCATTCAATCTTTTTGGCTCATTTTCGTCTATTTCAATTGTCTCCGGGTTTCCATTATTAATTACCTTCTTCGACATCATCTTGTACTCTCCATAGAAGTAAGAACAGAAACCCCAAAGACATAACGCCAATGCCATTCCTTTTAATCCAGTAAAACTTTCATGGTAAAATATTACGGCTGCTACTCCTGTAAATGGTACCAGGACTGATGTGAGTATGCCATAAAAAAGAGCACTCGTATATGAGATTACGCCAACTATTCCAACATTTAACAACTGCCATGTTATTGCTGTCAAGACCATTATGATATAATACATGGCTTTGCCAAGTTCAAACTCATTTGCTTCTCTTGGTATGACCTGGGATATCAATAATCCAAATGCATAAATTAGTATGGGGAATTGCTTGATAAAAATTCACACAGAAAATGTATTTTTATGTACCTTGAAATCCTTGTTTACTAGCATCCCAATTACGCAAAAGATGGTTGAAGAAGAGGAAAAAATGAACTGGAACTGCAACAAACTTGAATAATTAAGGTCTCTAACTGCTTTGCTGAAACCAAGTTCAATGAGAGGCATCATTAACCCAGCTAAGGCAGCAGCACCCAAAGACGTAAGAAACCCTGTCAAATACTGTGCTTTTGATACACCAACTGGCCTGTCCCCATCGGTATTAATACCCAGCAAAACTGATCCAAGTGTCATCACAACCACTGCATTTATGATAAATGCTGTAAATTTTTGGTTCACAAACAACCATGAAAAAAATGCAACAAAACATAGTTGAGTTGCCAAGAGAAGGGATGAAGTTGATACAGGAATATAGGATAAACCCAACGAATACATAAAATTAATAAGACCAAACAAAATCCCGATTATGGCACTCCACAGAATAAGCTTCGGTTCCAACCAAAAAGATGGCGACTCGGTGGATAATTTCGATTGAATGAAGAGAAACGTGAGAGGAAATATGAGAAGGGGAAAACCAGCAGATTGTATACAACTAGTAAGCCATTTACGATTACCACCATGAAGATAGTATAGTCTTATTAAGAGAGGACCTCCTACTAGACCAATAGTAACAAACGCACAGTTTATGATGATCATCGGCCAGTTTTTAGTTTTGGTTGGTTTTTCTATATGAGTTTCTGAATTCTCATTTTGGGTCGTTCCAAGAATCCCTAGTGTTTCCATATTCAATGGCGTTGAAGTAGCCATTGAAATAATGATCAACTAGAGATCAGATCAGATAGAGAGAAAGAGAGAGAGGGAGGGAGTTGCACAGAATTATGTGCTGAAGTTGTAAATTTATATAATATGCCCATTTAATTGCAACCAACTTGCTTAATATAACTGGACCACTAACAAAAAATAGAAGTGAAAGAATTCGGAAAGTATGATAAACATTTCATTTACAACTTGCGGAGTAGAACAGGTTAAGCGTCTGCGGATATGAAATGAGTAAAAAGAACCTTAGATTCTCCAACAGTTTATAACTCTAGATAGAGAGAGTTACTCATGAGGATATGAAATGAATTGCAATCTAATGGTCTTCTCTTATGCATGATATTAAGGTGACTGTTAGGTCACCCATTATGATTGGCGAAAGTGGAAAACAGCCAACCCCCTCTAGTTTTTAAACCTACAGCACTAAATTTCTAACTGGTTTCTTGTTTGAAGTTTAAAAAGATTAAACTTCAAAAAGATTTTTAAAAAAAGTAACTGTTCACCTGGAACAATTTGCTCCAACCAAGAAATATTGTCCGTCTTTCTTTCAAAATATCTGCACCCATAAGTATGAAAAAGTGGGGGCATTCGTATTTACTTGCCTAGCTACAGGCTAATGTAAAGTCTATTTATGCATGTTTTAGACCACCTCTAAATTTGCTCGTTTTTTCTTTGTTTGCCCCCGAACAACAGTTTTTTTTGCTTTTTTTTGTTAATTGTTATTAATCCTCTACCGCGTTTTTCAGTCCTCTTCACTTGCCACTGGCTCCGGTAATACATGTTTACGTTTGACTGCAAAAGTATGACTCGACTATATTGAAGCTGTATATTGACCTAGACTTGCTGTTTTGTTCGACTATAACTGCCGGAAAGTGCCGCGCCTAAATTCCGCAGTGTATCCGATTGGATTTTAACAGCGCTCTTAACATTGGGATGGGTGTCGTATGATATGGGTCCCTATATTCTCTATCTTGCGGGATAAACTGCCGGAGAATGTGTCGGTCAAACTATCATTTTTGAATATTGCGGGTCATCAGCACACAAAATATTCAGTCCAGTTTCCTTTTCAAGCATATATATATTGTTAATAATCCATCTGGACCTATCAATAAAAATAATAATAGCGTGATAGCTTGAAAGTCGGAGCTAAACGAAAGAAGACACCACACACGTGTAGAATCATGGACCTTCATTCACGATAGGAATTCAAAATGAGTAAAAAGAAAAAGGAAATATTTCAAAAAAGGGATAATGGGGACGCTCGGAAAATATCCGAAAACAATCCAGAATACAAAAATAGGGAAATGATATGTCTACCGACTGGGGAGTCCCGACTCCCGCCCGTTGGATATCCAATCGTGATTTCTTCTCGGGAGACCAGTCGGTCAATCTAGCATTCCTCACAAAAATAAGCACACAGATTTGCCGTCTCTAAGTGAAAATTTTCAAAACTGATGTAGCCTTTTTAATGATGGACCAAACAGTTAGTTCCCCTGGAAAACCAATATTTTCTTGTAAAGAATGTTCTTTTGAATCTCAAAAACTGAGCATGAATGGTACCTACTAGTCGTACAGTTTTCTACTAACATGAAAGCTAACACTGACAGGCCCTTTTTCAGTTTCCTATTGTTACTGGATTCTCGAAGAAAGTAAACAACCAAAGAGAGGCCGAATGCCCATTTAATTGGAACCAACTTACTTAATAACTGGACCATTAACAAAAATAGCAGCGAAGGAATTAGAAAAGTGTGATAAAAATCTTCATGCATCAGTTGTGGAGTTGCACGCGCTATGCCTCCACCGCTTGAACCTTATGGTCGATATTTCAGAAACGTGAAAAGGGAAGCGTAGCATAGATGTCCTAGCGGCAAGTCATGGAGCACCAAGTTCACAAAGCAAAAGCTCTTAAAGAATTATATGTGGAGCAGTCAGGGATGTTTACTGCTATTAGATATGCAAAGGAACGAAAGAAAAGAAAGCTTGACGCTATTTGACTTTGTCACCTTTTGCAAAACCAAAATGTTTGAACTCCAACCAGTACAAGCATGGTAAATTCTACGAAGCAGGGGTTACACATGCCTGTATTTCGATAATATACTGTTTCTATACATACCTGTATTTCGCATCAGTCACTAGTTCGGCCTGAGAGGGTACAGAACTAACTGAAGTCCAGATTGTAGGAACCACTTCCCAAAAGGAACAATATATGCAACTTGGTGCAGTCGTAATGCATGATGCACGCAAACGATTTATAAACTGAGTTTCCTAGTAAAACAATAATCAGAGTCGGATCAAATACAATAATCTGTGTCTCTGAATCTGTTTTCTCTTCTTTCTTCTATTTTACTGGACTACTGAGTTGGCATTATAGTAGCCCACGCGCCAATATTCACGGGCTACAAGCTAGTACGAGTTAAGCCAGCATGGAGATTCACTCAAACCTCTGGCAGTCTGGCTGTATGCCCAGTACGAGTATTTGGTTATTCCATGTTGGTCAATAATATGTCACCGTATACATGTTTATGATGTGTCTGTTCTTGTCAAGCAGTATGTCAAGATCCTCGACCGGCATTTCCTAGAAAATATCCAAGAAGAATCCTCGTTCTCATCATACAATCGTTTATTACTATACTTCCTTGAACAAGAGAATACAAAGAGAAACATTGAGAAGAAGATAATATAGTAAACACGCATTAAAAATGTGCTTTAGATATAAAAAGGTGATCGAGCAGGAAGTTTTACTTGAAGAGTTACAGACCTAGCTAACCAAGTACACAAGTAAGATAAAGAAAGAATAGAAAACTTTTAAGAAGAGGAACGAGAAAGATGAACGGGAACAACGTACAAGTAGAAGAACCATTGCCAACTCTCACGGAAGATATCATCGTTGAAATCCTTTCGAGGTTACCGCTGAGATTTCTCTTACAATACAAGTGTGTATGCAAACGTTGGAGCATCCTATCTAATGATAATCCAAAACTTATTCACATGAAGAAGAATAGCTTTAGTCTCATGCTAATAGACAGTGAAAGAAGATTATACTCTTTAGATAATGATTCATTGTCATCCTCTTTATATGAAGGTTTCGACGGACGTGTTAAGAAGATTCGTTGCCCAATCATTTCCATGGACTGTGCTCTTAAGAATACAAATTTTGTGGGTTCTTGTAATGGCTTGTTTTACCTGAATCGCGAAGAGACCAATGACAATCACTTTTGGTTGTGGAACCCATGTTTATGGAACCCATATACCCATGAGTTCAAATATCTACCAAGACCTGGATTTCCAGTGAGGAAGAGTTGCATTCTATGCAGAGGACATGGGTTTGGTTATGATGCAAAGAGTGATGATTACAAGTGTATACGTATTTTCATTTATTCAGGCGACATCCAATCTCAAGTTCACATCTATTCATTCAGATCAGATACATGGAAACTAATGCATATTCCATATAAATTGATCACTGCAGACAACTATGTCCGAGCACCAAATGGGATCTTTTGTAATGGAGCTCTACATTGGTCCGCAAGGACATACGGTTCCCGCGAAGACTTATTATTAGCTATCAATATCGCAGACGAGGGAATCAGAGAAATTCCACAGCCAGAAAACTTGGGTGTTGAAAAATTTGGACCCCGTAAACATGTTGATGTGTTGGACGGGTGTATTTGCATTCTTTATAGTAATTCTACTATGTTCGAAGTATGGTTAATGAAGGGTTATGGAATGAGAGAATCTTGGACAAAAGTATACAACATTCCGGAACTGACACTAATACTTGAAGCACAATCATTTGTGTACCTAAGGAGGATCGAGTGTTTAAAAACTGGCGAGATTCTACTTGAGGTTCAATACGACTACTTTAAGACAGCGGCCTTGGTATTATATGACCCAAAAACTGAAACAGCTACCAGTTTGAAGCTGTGCAAGAATGTTAGGGATTCAAACATACGATCAGTATTGTATAGGTATGTGAAGAGCTTGGTTAAACTTAACTCTGATTCTTATGTGGAGGATAAAAAGATAAAAGATGACCTACAGAAATCATTAGTTATAAGGGATTGAAGAAATATCACCATATATACTGACTCGTAAAACATCATCGCGGAAACTGTTTGGGGCCCCTCCCGTCACGCATGAAGTTGTATATAGGAGTTCATGGCAGCAAGGGTAAGGGTCATTACTCAGGCAGAAGCTATGGTCATCAGGGAGGGACCCAGAATTCTCCTTTGGGTAGGGCTGGAATGTAAGAATCATAATGCGGTCGGAGGCCGCGGCAAATTTTTTTTGGAACACATCACATAATTAGTAGCCAAATAGTGATCCACCCATAAAATACTAGATAGCTAGGGAAATAAAAATTAAAATGAACGCAAATAACAGCAAAAACAAAGTAATTACCAAAAGATATTTTTATATAGAAGAAAATAGGAGCAGAAATGTATCGAGTGGAAGAAGATTATTTACTTTAAACATGACTTAAATATTGATCACCTCATAGTATGGGCTAAAAACCACATACGATTAGCTAACTACAACTAATAAGTGGGCTAAACATAAAATTTAACCTAAGTTTCTATACTAATTTTTTTTTACCCAAAATTAGGGATGGGCTATAGCCTCATTTAGCCCCTTGCTAGGCCCGTCCCTGATGGTCATGCTGTGAGCTGGACGTGAAAGATGGAGTTGCCTTATGTTAAATATGTATGAAGGAGATAATAAATCAGTTGTGGAGTCTAACGCATGGGGAGATCGATATCTTCTTTATCTTGATCATGAGTGTCAACTATAACTTCAGAGTTCAGAGTTCATTGTGTTTTAGTGTTTGCGTAAAATATCGAGTCTATATTTCATATTTGTTAGAGTTAAAGTTTGCTTAACGACTTTATGCCCCGTCCCCCTTAAGAGGAATGCAACAAGTTTTCCGCGCAATATAAAATAATGACTTTTCTTTGTATCAGAGGCGTCCCATATAAAGTCTCTAATCACCTTCTCCTTAGGAGGAGCAATGAGAGCATGTATATATGGGTATGCTGGCCCAAACACTCTTCGCTAGCGTTAATTTCCCCGCTTTGCTGAGGAAACCTGTTTTGAGGCTTATTCAATAAGGATAGGGTTTGCATTTTTCCAGGCTTTGCATTTTTCAATTATGTGTCATGTAGTAATTAGGGTTTTTCCTTTCGTCCATTTATCTACAGTTTTTCGACATGTCGACTGAATCTACCCACTCTCTCTCAACTTTTCCATCAACTTCTTTAGCTACCATAGGTTCTCCTAGCGTCATGGCTTCTTCACCAACCTCCGAGGTGCCTTTTGAACGGCTAGATGGTGTTATCAAAAAAAAACTTTCTGGTTACAATTTTTTGTTATGGAAGGCTCAGTTTACGCCTTACTTGCAGGTATATGATTTGGAAAAGTTCATCGATGGTACTTGCAAATCTCCACCGGCTATTGTAAACGGAGTTCCTAATCCATTGTTTTTATCTTGGCGATGCACAGATAAACTCTTACTTTGGTGGATTATGTCTTCTCTGACTTCCCCAGTTTTGGCTAAAGTTAAGGGATGTGAAACCTCGCACTCCATCTGGACGAAACTAGATGGCATTTTAGCGTCCAAGAATCATATTACTGCTTCTCAACCACAACCTAATATCGCCTCAACAAGTCGTGGTCGCAATAAGCGTAAACGAGCAAAGGGTAACAACAATACGTATCTCACTGAAGATATCATCGTTGAGATCCTTTCGTGGCTACCGCTGAGATTTCTCTTACAATACAGGTGTGTCTGCAAACCATGGAGCATCCTATCTGATACAAACCCAAAACTAATTCAGATGAGGAAGAATAGTTTTAGTATCATGCTAATAGACGGTGAAAGAAGATTATACTCTTTGGAAAATGATTCATTGTCACCATCATTATCTGATGGTATCGAGGGCCATGTTAAGAAGATTCACAGCCCAATCAATTCCTTGGACTGTGATCTTAAGAATGTTAATTTCGTGGGTTCTTGTAATGGTTTGTTTTTCCTGTATCACCAAGAGATCAATCACTTTTGTTCGTGGAAACCATGTTTGTGGAATCCATTCACCCAAGAGTTCAAATATATAGAGAGACCGGGATTTCCAGTGAATGAGACGTACTGCATTCTGAACAGAGGACATGGGTTTGGTTATGATGCAAAGAATGATGATTACAAGTGTGTACGTATTTTCGTTTATTCATCAGGCCGCCGCCAATCTCAAGTTCACATCTATTCGTTGAGATCGAATACATGGAAACTAAGGCATATTCCATATGCATTGAGCACTGAAGACGCATACTTTCGAGCACCAAATGGGGTCTTTTGTAATGGAGCTCTTCATTGGTTTGCAAATTCTCCCGAAGTCATAATGGCTTTAAATATGACAGATGAGAGAACCAGAGAAATTCCAAAACCAGAAAATGTAGAGGAATTTGGATACCGTAGACATATTGATGTATTGGACGGGTATCTTTGCATTCTTTGTCTTAACTCTGCTGCTTACGAAGTATGGCTGATGAAGGATTATGGAATGAGAGAATCATGGACAAAAGCATACCACATTCGGAGCCGGACGTTAGAACTTGGAGCACAAAAATTTGTGGACCCGAAGAAGATCGAGTGTTTAAAAACTGGTGAGATTCTACTTGAGGTTCAATACAACTATTACAAGAAGGCAGCCTTGGTGTTATATGACCCAAAGAATGAGACGGCTACGTATTTGAAGGTGTATAAAAACTTTGGGGATTATTCAGTCCTACGATCAGTATCATTTAGGTATGTGAAGAGCTTAGTCAAACTTAACTCAACAGAGCATTATCCATATAAGGGATAGAAGAAACAGTACAAAAGAAAAAAAGTGCTGATTCATTAGGTAAGTAAACAGTTCATTTGTTATCTTCTATGTCCTGCAACATATATCCTGGCTCACAATCATCATCTTATAAACCGTTTGAGGCGCCCTCCCGTCATGCATGAAGCTGCACACCATGAGTGTAACTTTTCGCTTCAGAGTTCAGTGTGTTTTATGTTTCCTTCAAAAATAGAGTCGGTGTCGCTGCTGATGTCTTTAGATGTTCAACTAAAGTTTAATAAATTACTTAACTATTGAAGTAACTGCTGCTCAGTTGAGTGCAGTGTCATTTATTTTTAGTTTGGTAAGTTAAAAAGTATTCACAAGTGAAACCTTTACCTCTCCATGTCCACAGACTAAAAGTATTTTTAGTTTGATGTTATCCCCAAACCACCATCCATAGGACCATAGCACCTATACACCCACCCATCACTACTTTTTTGGCTATAAAACCAAACCCAGCTTTTGATGCCCCCTCACAATAGATAAAAATCTGAGGTAAGGATGGTAATTTGAAAAAACATTCTTTTACTAGTGTTCTGAACTTTTGTTCCCCTAATTTCAAAAGCCATAACAATCCTGACATCATACATACAACTCCAAATAGTGCCCCTCATCCTTGCACTGCATTCCGTTGTGAATCTCAAAATCTTCTGCTTCATATTTTCAATACTAAAGTTTCCTCCTCATACATCCTCTTATTCCTGGAAAACCAAATTTCTGCCTTAGCAGAAAAAAGCACAAGTATACCATATTTCTTTCTTTCACAGCAGCACTCTTATACTTAACCAAACTGACGACCTCTTCAAAGCTCCCAGGAGTTAGAAACTGAAAAATCCCTCCCAACCAGCGCCATATGATCTCACTAAAGCTGCATCTCAAAAGAATGTGCTCCATATTGTCTCGTCCATTGCCACACGGATAACACTTCGATGTAGTATGAAATCCTCTTTTCTTGATATTTTCTTCAGTAGGACAAGCTCCTCTAATGATTTTCCATACACTACAAGACACGTATATATGTCAAGGATTTCATACCTGTTTAGCCCAAGGAAGAACAGGATATTTATCTCTAATCATCTGCATCGCACTAGACACATAAAACTTGCCAATTATATCACCAGATCAAATATTCTTGTCGGCTCCAT
The DNA here is from genome assembly GCA_023531105.1 of Papaver atlanticum. Lineage (NCBI taxonomy): Eukaryota > Viridiplantae > Streptophyta > Magnoliopsida > Ranunculales > Papaveraceae > Papaver > Papaver atlanticum. The sequence continues at coordinate 558,247 of JAJJMB010016062.1, forward strand.
TGCCCAATACAGGCAATCCTCCTTTGCAAAATATTTGTACATCTCAATAGGTATCTGCCATTCACCATCCACAATCAACTGCTCCGCTCTCCAATCACTATGCGGTTGCACAAACTGATAATCAGAGCATCTTTCAATCGAAGCATAGTCCATTACCCGTTTTCCCTCCATACAGATATACTTTTCACATCTCCAACAAGCCACCTACTTCCTTCATCCACCTCACTCGTTACCCGTTTGATTCCAGGCAAAATGGAAGATTGCCTATAATAACCAATCAATTCCCCATATTTAGTCTTGTACTTGGCCCTCATGAACCTTGTCCATTCTTCCTCTTCAGTTTCAATCTTCCATAACAACTTCATTAACAAGGAGTTATAAATAATTTCTAACCTTCTGATGCCCAAACCTCCTTCATCCCTTGGAGAGCATACTTCCTCCCACTTCTTATGTTGTTGCAAAAGACAGACATTAGATGACTCTACACCTATGTTTCTAAAATTAAACTGCTGCGAGTCTATGTTCAAGGTTTTGCACATTAAACCATAATTCTTCAAATGCCGCTTTCCTGTGTGAAATACGACAGCCAATTACATAGGGTTTCTTGGGTCAACAAAAAAAAAACCATTTGAAAGATGAATTGTGAATACGGATGTTTATGAATAAAAGGGTTTGAGTAGAATTGTGATTGAAACGAGTTGTGAAGAATTGCTGACCATAGTGCTTGCTCTTAAGGAACAGAAAAAGAAATCATCTCTAAACAAGGAAAGCATGCAGTTTCTGTTTCCCTTTTCTCCGTTGCTTGCTCTTATAAATATGCAAACTTTGATTCAGTTTCGTAGTATTTATTCTGTTTTCCATCTCTTAATTTCAAAGTTCTTTTCTCTAGATAAGAACCAAACATTCCAGATATGACGTGGAAGTTTCAAGATATAAAGCAAGTGCAAGAGAAGGTGATGAACTGTGATGTTAAGATCAAAATCTGTAACTTCTGCAACCTATCAACGACATAACTGCCGGTTACAGCATTCTGACACTATCAATCATTTACTCGTTCGAGTGAGGCCTCAAGTTTTAGACAACTTGTTTCTGTGGCCATGCATGGTTTCGCATAACTCCCTGGAGAAGCATGTTTCTCAGTGAGGAAGTTCAACGAATCATTACAACATAGATATTGTAAACTTAGAAGACAGTATACCAAAATTTCTAAGATCTATAAGGTTTGCAAATTAAGCAACAATAATTTCCCAGGTTTGTTTTGGATGTGTTAAAGATCACACTCTTAAACGATTGCTTCGCTTATCCGCGTAAATGTGTAAGTATTCAACTGAATTGCAGAATCTGTAGTATTCTTGCTTGCTGCTGCAAAGGCTAATAAAACAAAGTTTATTCCCATATTACTTAATACAGAATAAGTCGGTTCTAATTTATGCAAACTAAAGTTCAAATAATGTACATGTAGTGATTAGCCTGACCACCAACAGAAAATACACACATGTTATTACATATTTATAAACACGTTCATAGTTTCAAACCCACAAGCAGAGCTACGAATTAATGTACAACATGACATGGAAAATAAATGAAGGAAACAAGTACTATAACAACAACGACATACCAGTTTAGATTATGTGCTGATATCACAATCCAACAGCCAAGCAATGTACAACTGAAGCGCCATTTGGAACCACAAGAATAATTTGTGACCAAACAATAGAACCCCATGACCCACCACAACTATCTTCCCGAATCGAAATTTCAGCACAGCAAATCTCCATTTCCTTTCCCATACCCTTTCTTTCCCACAAAACACACAAATTTCCACCAACATTAGCCATTGTAGCTCCACACAAAAACTTATGCAAACCACTAACCAAACCCTTTAATTCCCTCCACCATCCCACATTCTCATCAAATACTTTTATCTTCCCTAAATAATCATAACAAAACAAAATCCCATCAACAACAGTAGCTCTCCCTCTCCACCCTAAGTCAATCTCTGTTTTCACAACATCCCAAGACAACTCCTTTGTATCGTAAACAACTCCACCTATCCGCCATTGCATACACCTTATCCCCAATCACAGCACACCTATGCATCCGTTTCTCCTTCACATCAACCGGACTCGGCACCGCCTCCCATTCTCCCTCAACTGGATCAAAAACCTCAGCCCAATGACTCGATCTAAACCATGAATCAACCAAACAGCCACCGATAACATAAATCCTCCCGTGGACAACCCCAGCAGCTGCAAATTCCCTCGCAACTCTCATTCTTGGACCAAGTTCCCATTTTTAAAACGAGAATCAAAAACCCAAACATTGGGCGATGGAATATCATTAATAGAACCACCAATTACATAGATTATATGGCCTATTTCAGCAAAAGCTGAACCAATTGATTGAACTGGAATTGGAGGAACTGGGAAAGGGGATTTGGGGTTCTTTGGGTCAAAAAAATACCATTTGTTAGATGAATTGCGAACACGGATGTTGATGAATAAACGGGTTTCTGTAGAATTGAGATTGAAACGAGTATCGAAGAAATGAGAGGATCGAAGAAGTGAATTCCATGATTTTGAAACTAATGATAGATTTGAGTGATGGATGTGCGGTACTCTAGCTATACATTGGAGTGATATGTCATTCGGTAAGTCTGGAATCAATAACTGTGAGTCTCTTGATTGTGGTTGCGGTGGTGAATCCTCCATCTCCATCTCTCTCTGTCTCCGAATCTGTTTTCTTTCTTCTATTTTATTTTACTGGACTACCGTCGACCGAGGTGGCATTATAGTAAGCCCACCGGCCAATATTCACGGGCAACAAGTTAGGACGAGTTAAGCCAGCATGGAGATTCACTCAACCTCTGGCCAGGGGTGGGAGTCGTGGGACTTGTAGGGGTGAGCATTTTACCCGTAATCCGCGGATTTAACAGGGACCAACCTTATTTTTGCGGATGGATGCCCGGACCATTCGCTAATGGATTGGACGCGGATGAGATTTTTGAAAACCAACGAATTATGGATTGGGTTATCTATTGATATCACAATCCGACAGCCAATTACATAAATTTCAGAGAAAAGGAGTCTGGGATTTTTTGGGTCAACAAAAAAAAACATTTGAAAGATGAATTGTGAATACGGATGTTTATGAATAAAAGGGTTTGAGTAGAATTGAGATTGAAACGAGTAGTGAAGAATTATTTGACCATAGTGCTTGCTCTTAAGGAACAGAAAAGGAAATCATCTCTAAACAAGGAAAGCATTCGGTTTCTGTTTCCCTTTTCTCCATTGCTTTGCTCTTATAAATATGCATACTTTGAATCAATTTTGTAGTATTTATTCTGTTTTCCATCTCTTAATTTTAAAGTTAAACTTTTCTCTAGATAAGAAACAAACATTCCAGATATATGACGTGGAAGTTTCAAGATATAAAACAAGTGCGAGAGAAGGTGATGAACTGTGATGCTAAGATCAAAATCTGTAACTTCTGTAACCTATCAACGACATAGCTGCCGGTTACATAATTCTGTCACTATCAATCATTTACTCGTTCGAGTGAGACCTAATGTTTTAGACAACTTGTTCCGGTGGCCATGCATGGTTTCACAAAACTCCCTGAAGAAGCAGGTTTCTCGGTGAAAAAACTACAAGGAAGTTCTACCAATCATTACAACATAGATATTTTTAACTTAGAAGACACTATACCATAATTTTTAAGATCTACAAGCTTCGCAAATTAAGCACCAGGTTTGTTTTGGATGTGTTAAAGATCACACTCTTAAACGATTGTTTCGCTTATCTGCGTAAATGTATAAGTATTCAACTGAATTGCAGAATCTGTAGTATTATTGCTTGTTGCTGCAAAGGCTAATAAAACAAAGTTTACTCACATATTACTTAATAAAGAATAAGTCGGTTCTAATTTATGCAAACTAAATTTCAAATAATGTACATGTAATGATTAGCCTGACCACCAACAGAAAATACACATGTTATTACATATTTATAAATACATTCATAGTTTCATACCCACAAGCAAAGCTATGAATTTAGCAATGTATAACATAACACGACAAATAATGAAGGAAACAAGTATTACAACAAGAACAACATACCAGTTTAGGAGGTTATGTCCTGATATCACAAACCGACAGCCAAACAATGTAACACCGAAGCGCCATCTAGAACCACAAGAATCCTTTCTGACCAAACCACAGAACCCCATAACTGACCACAACAACTACCTTTCCAAGTCGAAATTTTAGCACACCAAATCTCTATCTCATTTTCCTTCCCCATACTCCTCCTTTCCCATAAAACACAGAAATTCCCACTAACATTAGCCATTGTTAATCTGCACAAAAACTTATCCAACCTACTATCCAAACCCTTTAATTCTCTCCAACACCCCACATTCTCATCAAATCTTCTTATTTCCCCACCTAAATAAGCATGACAAAAAAAAATCCATCAACAAAAGCAGTAGCTCTGCCTCTCCATCCTAAACTAATCTCCGATTTCACAACACTCATGTAGTAGGATAAAAACTGATTCTGCTGAAAAATGGTAAATTGGGTGTGCCGTCGAGAAACGAATCTAAACCTTAAACAAATGTACTACACAGGATTACTTTAGATTGACATCAATCTGTACAATTCTGGCCTATGTAGTTGCATCTTTTCTGATGGCTACACCCAAATAGATCTAAAGGCTATAAACTACTTGATATTCAAGATTCAAAGATAAACATAATGTAAAGAACATGAAAAGTAAAGATTGACACAAGCATATAACGTGGTAAGGCCATGAAGACCTACGCCCATGGGAAAGAAGATGTTTTCTTTATTGATTAAGGTCTTACCCTTGAAAGAGTTACAAATATAACTTAGATTTCTCACTCTCTCTTTCTCTAAATCTCTCACAGGAATTCTCTGTAGAAAGACCATCTAACACTACATATCCATTTCCTTCTACATGGACTGGTATTTATAAGCAAATTGGACTCGTGAAGGCCTGATCTCGCCGAGTTGGTGGAGCTATCGTACATCTTCTCATTACTTCGAAAGAGTTCTATACTATTCCTCGTGATGCCCTGCTCGGTTCTCCTTCCGAGTCATCTCGCTTCATACGTCATCGTGCTGCTCCTCGTAGGGGGATCTCGTATTGCACCATCTTCGAGTCATAGTATAGATCGCCTGAGCCTTCTGATACGATGTAGATTCGTCCACGTCTCTTTTGATCCTTCATTAAATGTATTCCTTCTTTTTAGACTTGAACGTCTAAGTCGATTAGACCACTCCTCACACGCGTCATTCATGTAACGTCGTAGCAGGCGTCTCGATTCAGACGAAATCACCTTTTAGAGTATGATTCGATGCTTTTATCTCATCACCTCATCATGAAACCATCTCTTGAGATGTTGACATGTGGCCATCGGGTAATTTACCCTCACATTTTGCTCATTTTCTTTGCATCTTTCCAAGGGAATGATGGGGAGAAAACTTCATAACCGTCCCGTCTTTATCGCCATGTCCGAGATTCTCGCCACGTCTGCACTTTTAGTGCGCTTTTACTTGTTGGACTGGAGGCGCCGGTTGGTTGTCCACAGGTTTCTTATAAAATCTTTTGGGGGAAGAGAATGATGTCTTTATTTTCTATTTTCAGAATTTAGAACTTTTTCATTCTCTTTCTTCTCTGTCTTTTGATGTTCCTTCTTAATTTCTTGTCTCCTATAAAGAAGTTCACTATGTCTGGTAGAAACTCTCTATCTCGAACTTCAAGACAGTATGGTCCTTCTCCTTTGTTTTTGTTTTTGTTTTGATCGGTGGTTTACGCCGTTATTCTGAACTGTATAGTTCATATGAGATCACCATGGTTACTTTTTTTTTTTTTGGTATCTTTGCTCGGTTTTTTCATCAATGTAGGTTCTGATTCCTCTTTTGTTTTACACTTTTTGGTGCTGAGAAGAGACCGATGAGAATTCCTAGTACCAGTCGTTCTTCTGGTATTTCTGCTGCTGCTTACATTGAGGCGGCGAAAGTTACTCATCATCTGAGGAGATTTGATGTTTCTTTTTCCAGGCCGGCGGGTTGACAAAGAGGATTCTTGAAGAACCCTTGTGGTCCTAACGAGATCATCGTGACGGTGGGTCAGCTTGATGCTAGACTTCGCCTTCCTTTGTATTGCCCGTTAGATTCCTTTCAGTACGAGGTGCTTTATCGGCTCAGTCCCCAGCGAGGTATATTTCAACTCAATGGTAACTTTTATAGGATCGCCCGAGAATGTGCTCGACAAAGCAAAGGTAAGGTTACTGAGCACCAGAACGAGTTCGTTCCTTCTCAGATGGATTTGTATACACCTGAGAATTTTGTGGAGAACTATTGGTGTCAACAGTCCGATATTTTTGAGGGATTTGGAGTTGGGATTTCTCGATCCCGCAGAGCTATCAAGGGCCCCGTGCTCATGTCCGATTTGGATCCTCTTAACCCCAGCAATCTTACACTCCGCAAGACACACGATCCAAATTGGTTTTTAGTTCCTCTTCGAATTATGGGTCCTTATATTTTTGGTTGGGATGAACTTGGCAATGCTCTTCCTGGGATTCCCGAGATGCATAGTCATCTGCCTCCTTACAAGCCGTGGGAGCTTAGATGGGTTATTCCTCGTAGGCGTCCATCACAAACCGTCCGAGCTATTGAGGATGCTAAAGTAGAAAATACTGTCTTAATGTTTTAACGTATATATACCTTGCCCATGTTTTATTCCTTGACATCTGATGCATTTTTTTGATAGAGGATGAGGGTTGCTGATGGTTCTGGTCCATCTACTGCTCATGCGGTGGTTGCCGAACATGTTTTGGATGTTGATATTGGTGCTCTTTTTGGTGATAATGAGATGACTGATCTTGGTGATGTATTTTTTGATGGTGTTGACCAAGCCTCGTTGGATGATTCTATCAATCCTGATGGCGCTGCTACCTTATCAGAGGTGAGGATGCCCCAGGCGAGTAATCTCGCTGATAAGGGTGCTCTCCCCGATGTAGGTGTTCGGACTGGAAGTATTGGTGGTAATGTTGTTCCAAGTGGTGGTGGTACTGGCGTACCAAGTACTTTTGCTGGTGGTTTTCCTTCTGCTCCAGCAGTTCCTTCTATTTCGTCTTCCACCATTTTTGGTGGGAGATCCGAGGCGATGGAGATGTTATGCTCGGATCAATATGATCGGCTGAGCGAGGACGAGCAAGCTCGTATCTTTACTTCTTTGGACAAGTCCGCTCAGCATCAACTTGTGCATGCAGTATGTGTTCATACTTTACTATATTTTTAATAGCATGTACTTATTAGTGTCCCAGTCTAACTGGTGATGTTGTCTAGGGAACTTTGCAGACTAAAGCTCGATGTGAGCTCTCGTTGGTGTAAAATGATTCCTTGGAGGATGAGATTAAGCTGCTTCAGAATGATATGGAAGTTCATCGAAATCGCATCGTTGAGCTTCGTGCGATGTTAGATAAAGCTAAGCAGGTGGCTGTAACTCGCTCGGATGAGATCAAGATGCTCCGAGCTCAGAAGGATAGGATTATTGAGTGGCAGTCCAATCATTTGCCCTAGCTAAAGCAGGCAGAGGATGATAGAGAAGAGCTTGCTCGACTTAAGCGAGAGTTTGTCCAACTCGAGAAGGAGTGTGATAGACATATGTTATCATGCCCGGCTGGTGATGCTGCCATCACACCTATTGAAGCACAGATTAGTGCTTTAGATAATCAGAAAGCCCAAGTGGAACATACTTTAGCTTCTGTTTTAGTTGAACATGAAGGTTGCCTATTAGCAACTTTTGATTTTTTATGTTTCATTCCTTGTGAAATTTCCCTTAGGTTAACTGTTTCCCTTTGTTATCTTGCAGAGGCTTGTAAGCGCAATACAGAGATGGAGAAGCAGTTGGAAGAGGTAAAGGGAGCAAAGCAACAGCTTAATGAAGAGCTTAATGACTTGGTTAATCGTCATGAAGAAGAGCTGGAGGCTGAACGTGCTGATAAGCATAAGAAGATGAGCAATCTTCATGATGAGTACAAGGTCAAGATGACAAATGCATGCAAAGCTTCTATCTTGCACGAGCGCCAAAGAGTCGCTGCTGCCGCCAACGTAGTGGTTCCTCCCGAGCCTATTACAGAACCAACTGCTCCTGGCAACGGTGAGGTCGAAGGCGAGGATCGTATGGAGACCGAGCAGGATGCTTCTTGTGAGGAACAATCGTGATGCTCTCTCTTGTTATTTCTTTGTGTTTAAGAACTTTGCTGTACTTTTTGTTGCTATGCCCTCGTGTTGTGTCTGAGGTATTGTAAAATTGTGGGTAGTAAGTCCTTGTGCTCATTCCGAGGCAGTGTTTAAAGATAGTTCTCTTGACAGCGTTACTTGGTAAGTCCTCTATTGTTTTGGAGGCATTATTTTATTAACTATTTTGCTTTGGAAAGTCCTCATCTGTGGGAGGCAGTTAATACTTTATTTTGATGTAGTTGTTTATATGGATGATAATTTCTCTTGTTAAATTATATCACATGATGCATTTATTTTGATAGCTCTGAGGGAGTTTTTGTGCATACTGGTCGTCCAACCATGGGTGACAAAGCCAAGGAGTGATCAGTTCCTTAATTGGATAGGGCATCTCTTACGGTGTTGGACTTTGAGTATATCACGTTTCCCATCTCGCATTAGTGGTATGCCTCTATGGGCTTTGCTTTTTAATAGTGTCCAGTTTAGGTTACACTTGCCCCTTGGTTGAGTGATCAGGTGTTTGAGTCACTTGCTTTTTAACCATTGTTTGGAGGGAAATATCTCAGTCTAGTGATTCTCTCCTTAGCCAAAGACGAGTACCTTGATTCTGGATATCTCCTGTTATGGAAGGATATCATTCGATTTCATGATCGTGATGGCATTACCTTAGGTCTATTTCTGTCTTAGGTAGCTTAGGGTGTCCCCCACTTCATCTTGCTTCATTCGGCTAGATGGCATTGCCTTAGGTCTGTGTCCGTCTTGGGCAGCTTAGATTTTTTACCCGCATCATTCGTTGTGGAATTGAAGGTGTGGCTAGCACCGTGCCATAATCTTGATGGGCTTTGGTTATAATGCAAATATGGTATGATTATTCTACATGCAAGTGCAAGAAACGATAAGAAAATAAAAAATAAATAAAAATAAAACACAAAAAATCATAAGCAAAATAATTAAACATATAGGCAATAAAAAGAAAGAAAGAACCGCAGTAAATAAACAATGAGATATTAAAAGGAGGAATTTTATTATTCTCAAAAGAGCGTTTATAAACCCTTGTTACATTCAGATGAGGTTTCATGACCTTTTACAAGTAGGGATTCAAACCATATTTTCATAACTTGTCCTTCTAAGCGATAAGCCTGTTTAACCATTTTATGGCTTGAGGTATTTGATATTCCAGGGGTGTTCTAGTTCTTCCCCATTTAGCTTGAGCAATCTGTATGCTCCATCGCCTGCCTTGGCAATGACTGTAAGTGGTCATTCCCATATGGGAGCAAATTTTCCTGACTCGCGCTGATATGACGGGATCTCGCGCCATACTTTGTCGCCTAGGCTAAATTGCCTCTAATGAACACGTTTGTTGTATTCTCGGGCTAACCTCCGATGGTAATTTTCTATTCTTTGAAGAGCTATTTCTCGGTTTTCCTCGAGATCGTCTAGCTTAGCGAGTATCATGTCCGAGGTTAGGTTCTTTTCCCAAGCCTCAGTCTTAGTAGTTGGGATCATCGCCTCAGTTGATATGATCCCTTCAGTGTCGTATGTGAGAGCGAAGGGGGTCATCTCTGTTGCTTCTCTTCTAGTGGTCCGATAGGCCCACAAAACATTGTGTAAATTCTCACACCAGCTAACCCCATGTCCATCTAGCTTCTTTTTTAGCATGTCGGCGATGGTTTTGTTAGTGGCCTATGCCTGGTCATTGCTTTCGGGGTAGGTGGGTGTGGATTTATTCTTTCTGATCTTGAAACAGTTTAAAGAGCATATTGATGTTTTTCCCTCGGAGTTGGGCCCTATTATCTGATACGGTAGCGGCTGGGATACCGAAGCGGCATATGATGTGCTCAAAGAGGAATATAAAGACATCGTGATCTCTGATGTGCCTGAGGGCTGAGGCTTCTACCCATTTGGTAAAGTAATCTGTGGCCACGATTAAGTATTTTCGTTGCCCTGTACCAGCTCGTAGGGGTCCAACGATGTTGACTCCCCACTTGGAAAATGGCCAAGAGCTTGGTACAGATTTTAAATCCATCGAAGGGGAATGCCTTCGCTTACCAAAATTTTGACATTCTAAGCATAGTTTCGCCATTTGCTTCGAGTCTTCGTTCATGCGAGGCCAGAAATATCCTTGTAGTCTGGCTAATATCCTTCAGCAAAGGAAAGGCATCTAAATAAAGGTCTCAGATATGACTGCCTATACAGTATGCCGTCTCTGAGTTGGTAATTTCCTGATCGTGATATCACTTTTTGCGCGAGCTTTTGGTCGCTTGGGATATTACCATTGGATAGGTACCTCATGATCGGGGTTCTCCAATCATCCTCGGGCAAGACCTTTTCTTGGCTTGTTGTGCCCACATTAAGAATTTTTATATCTCCTTCTATGGGTATGGAGGGAAGCATTACCCTCTCGATTCTTACGTTCGTAGCCTCGGGGTCTGTCATCATGGAGGAGAGAAAGGCTAAGGCATCTGCGTGCCTGTTATTGTTCCTGCTAAAGTTTCGGAAAGTGATGTTAGGTATCTGCCCGATATAGCGTTTGGCGAGTTGGAGGTATCATTGCAAACATGCATCGGAGGCTTGATATATCTCATATATCTGTCGGACGATAAGATGTGAGTCACTCGTGAGTCTCACTTCATCGATGCCAAATGTGATTATTACTCGGAGGGAAGGTATAGCTTCCTCGTACTCAGTTATGTTATTAGTAGCGGGGAATTCTAGCCTTAGGCTATAAACGATCATGCGGCCTGTCGGGGTCGTAAAGACCATTCCGATGCCAGATCCTTCTGAATTACACGACCCGTCTACAAAGACTTCCCATCGTCTTGGGTTTTCCGAGCGAAGCAGCTCGGGTGGATCTTCTAGCTCGTCCTCTATTCCTGGGATCTCTTCGATCTCGTCTGTATCTTCTAGAGGAAAATCGACCAAGAAGTCTGCAATGACTTGGGTTTTTACGGCAGTTTGGGCTTGATATTTTATCCCAAACTATTTTATTTGAGCTACCCATTTGGAGATTCTTCATGTTCTATCTTCATGATCTAGGACAGACTCTATTGGAGCTTTGGTAATGACAGTCACAGAATGTGCATGAAAGTATGTTCGCAACTTTTGCGTCGCGTAGACCAAGGACAGTATGATTTTCTCAATCTTAGAGTAGTTCTTCTCTGCAGATGTCAGAGTTTTACTTATGAAGTAAATAGGTTTTTCCACTTCTTTGTCTATGCGAGTTAATACTGTGCTGATCGTAGTGTTAGTCACCGACAGGTAGATATAGAGGTTTTTGCCTGGATCGGGCTTCTGAAGAATAGGTAAGGTAGCCAGATGCTCCTTAATTTTTTGGAAGGCTTCTTCGTACTCGGCGCTCCATGAAAATTTATCGCCCTTTTTTATAGTGAGGAAGAAATCCTTACATTTATCAGATGATCTAGCTATAAACCTTCTCAGGGCTGCTAGTCGACCATTTAGTCTCTGCACGTCTTTAACTGTTGCAGGCGAGGGCATTTCTAGTCTGGCTTGCACCTTGGACGGGTCGACCTCGATGCCTCGTTTAGTGACCAAGTATCCCAAGAATTTTCTCGAGGTTACCCCGAAAGCGCATTTCGCTGGGTTGATTTTCATATTAAATTTCCTCATTTGTTCGAAAATTTCTGTGAGATCGTTTGCATGGTCCTATGGGAGCTTGCTCTTGACAAGCATGTCATCCACATATACCTCTAGGGTTTTATGTATCCAACTATAAAATATTTTTTCCACCATTCTTTGGTAAGTCGCTCCGGCATTTTTTAGTCCGAACGGCATCATAGTGTAACAGAATAGACCTCGAGGAGTGAAGAAGGCAGTGTTCTCTTGATCTTCCTCGGCAAGGGGGATTTGGTTGTAGCCCAAGTATCCGTCCATAAGGGATAACAATCCGTGCCCAGACGTTGCTTCTACGAGCTGATCGATATTGGGGAGTGGAAAGCTGTCCTTTGGGCAGGCTTTATTGAGATCGCTAAAATCAATGCAGATTCGCACTCCTCCATTTTTCTTTGGTATTATCACCATGTTAGATATCCATATTGGATATTGTACTTCTCGTGTGACTCCTGATGCCTCCATCTTTCTCAATTCATTTTGAATTGCTTCGTGATATTCTGGTGCCACCTTTCACATCTTTTTCCTCATGGGCTTATGATTCGGGTTAATCTTCAACTGATGGCAACAGACTTATGGGTCTATTCCAGGCATGTCTTCCATGCTCCATGCAAAGACATCAAAATATTCTTTTAATACTCGTAAGAGCTTTTCTTCTTCCTCTTTGTCGAGGAGAGTTCCAATCTTGACCATACCCGGATTTTCGGGTGTTCTGATGTTTACTTCCTTTGTAGGTTCTGAGGCCGAGAAGTTTGACCTAAGCTCTCCAATGTCGGAGAGGTTTTGTAATATCTACAAGGGCTCCTCGGATGATTCCGAGGTTGACACATGGTCCGAGGATGGCACATTGTTCGAGAGCCTCACTTCATTTGTTACTGCTATATAGGTATCGATTTTGGCCTGGTTCTTAACATTCTTGGCCCTTCTCTTCTTCGCCTTTGGGGAGTTTACTCTATTCTCGCCATTTTGTACATCCATGTTATAGCAGTACTTTTCTTCACCTGAATATCCGATGATCTCTGAGATACCATCGGGAGGTTGAAACCTTAGTTTCTGTTGATAAGTTGACGCGACTCCTTTGATCCCATGGACCCAAGATCGCCCGACAATTGCTGTGTATGGTTAAAGCATGTCCACTACACAGAATGTGGTTAGGGTGAGGATTTTTCCTACACAGATCTCTAGAGTTACCTCGCCTCTTTGGCGGGTTGATGAGCCATTGAATGCTTCGTAAAACAGGATTTCGACCGAACTCCCTCCGTCGATCAATATCTTAGGCATTGCCCATGGTAATGCCTTTGGTTTTTCTTCCTCGTCCTCGGGCTCGGTGAGTGTGGTAGCCATCGTGACCACTAGTAAGTCATTGTGGTTTCGTCCTCGATCAGGTGCTTCAAGGGCTGAAAAGCTAATAGGTTGTTTCATCTAATCCTCCATAGGAGGCTCCTTTGTCACACTGAAAACTTCGTCACCTTCGAAGTTTCGCTTTATGAATTCGTCCTGTGATATTTCATTCAGGTGTGGGGGAAATGATAACCGAGTGCGATATCGTATTGCATCCCAAATATTGTGCTTCATGAGGAATTTCCACGCGATGTACAGGTGGTCCTGCTACTGGTTGGATCGCTGGTTGCGCGATGTACTCTTGGAGTTTACCGTCATTAATCATGTCTTGGACCATTTTCTTTAGATCTCTACATGAGTCCGTCGTGTGGATATAGAACTGGTGGAACTCACAGAAATATGTTCTTTTTTTTAGCGCACCCGGGCCGCTGTCCTCTGTTCCATGGGTAAGTGATCTTACATTTTCCGCCGATCTTCTTGAAGATCTCGTATATATGAGCATTTAGCTTTGTGTAGACTGGGTCTACAAACTTTCCCTTCTTTTTTTGGGCTTGGTCTCGCCCTTTTCATCCTCCACATCGATGTTTATACCGAATTGAGTGGACCCGTTATTGGGTCGTCCTGCTCCTTGGACTTGTGTCTGAGGGTTCTGCGGTTCTACCACATTTGCTCCTCTATTGGTTCCTCTAACCAATTTGTCATATATCCCGTCTTGGATTTCTTCGAGGTCTATGTAGTCCTCTTGAATCTCTCTCAATTTTCCTAGACATGGTGGCATGGTTTCGTACATGCGGACGAATATGGGGTCTATTTTTCTAAGATTGTTTTTGAAGCCCAAGATCGCGTAGGCCTCCGGGACTCTTCCGATATCGGCACATAACTTTCTCAAGCGAGTCACAAGAGATCGGAATGACTCATTTGGTCCTCGAGCTAATTGAAATAGCATATCGATTTCTGGCTTTACTCGGCTGTTATGTATGTATGTATGTTTTTTAAGAATAACTCGGATAGGTGATCAAACGATTTAACCGATGCTTTCGGCAAGTTATTAAACTACATTAGGGCCTCGTCTTTTAGACTGGCTGTAAAGAACCTACACATCACTACGTCTTAATGATTCCACTGTGTCAGTGTCATGCGGTAGGATTTGAAATGTTCGATCGCATTGCCGGTCCCACTGAAGGGAGTTGCAAACATTGGGAGCGATCAGTTCCTTGAAAATGGTTGGGATAATAGACTCTCCGATAAGGGAGATTGTCCAGCCTCTTGCATTACTTCCGCCAACTTTTTGCCTTCTTGTCTTCCTGTAGCCTCTCTGCACATCGCTTCGAGGACAGATTCGGGCTTGTAATTGATCTCCATTATGCTGTTTCGGCCTTCTTCCTTCGTCCTTGCACTCTTTCGGGCGAGAATGGAGCTTCTTGGCGGCGATATCTTGATCTTCCTGAGTCCTCGTCCGATTTCTCGGTGTACATCACTATCTTGGAGCAAGTTGACTTTGAAGTCTCCCCTCGTTTGGGGTTTATGACTGCGTGGTTCTCGGCCACGCAGTTGGTTTTAACTTCGTCTTCCTTCTTCTTTTCTCATCTATTCTTGGGATCGACTTCGGACGATCCCTCGGACGGACTCTCCTCCTCGTTTGGGACTCCTCGGCTTCCCTTAGGAAAGCGATCCTCTTTCTCCTCGTTCGAGGTGTCAGGGATATGGACTCGCTCGTCATCTTGCAAGTTTTCAAAAGGATTCTCCTCCTCGGGGGCCTCCTCTATGATATGGAGGGGTACTTTTTTCTTTGTTTTGCGTCTTATCTTGCGGTTTTTCCGTTCTAGCCTCTTGTTACGCCGTTCTAGCTTTTTCATTCTTTCCTCTTGCGCTTTTTGTGCTTTCAGAATAGCTGCAAGAGTTGCAGTGGTGTCTCCGAGGTCAGAATCGCCATCCTCCTTTGCCTCGTTGTTTATCGTTTACCTTGGCAATCGATTCAACCCTCCTTATTGAGTTAGATGAATAACATTCTGTCATTTGAAGGGGTTTCCCTCTTCTTCAGAGCTAGAGTTATATGTTAACCCTTCCCGATATTGGTTATCGGGCTGTCACTCTCCTGGGAGTACACCGTGGTGCATAGTTTCGCATGGCTCTATTCCATCTAGTCCTTCGGATTAGGCTCCACCGGTTTCACATTAGCTCGTGTGAGCGGATCGTCTCGTCACCATCGCCTTACCTGCGATATATGCAATAATGCTCAATTTTTTTTTTCTTTCAGAAAAGTGGGACCCTAAATTTGCAGGTCATGTGCAATAACTAAGTCATAGCTCAGGCTGGACAGTTTAGTACAGGAAGACTTTTCAGTAAGTTTTGGAGACATGTGAAGATGTCAAAACATTCCCTACTTGCATAAAATTTTAGTGATGGAAAAATGTGTTTTGTTTGCCTCTTTTTTCGAGAAAACTACCTCCTTCTACACGTCATACCTTTACGGGGAAAAAACCAAGTTTTGACTATTGAGCACGTTTTCCCATTTTAAGAAACATTTCTCAACATCTTTAAACTTTTGATTTTGAACAAACTTTGAGTTTGATGAATGATTATGTACTCATTAACCTTTCCCATTGACTTAGAGTTAGATTTCTAAGAAGAAGATTATGGGTTATCTTGAGTTTCTTAAAAGATGAAAAACATCATAAATAACTCGTCTTTTCAACTTTCATAGGATGATATTTTCCTTTATGAAGTTTCCTTTATGAAGTTTACTGACTTAAACTTCTTCCCATCCCTTTCATGGAGGAGATCGTTTTAGTGTTTTTTTGAAGTGTTTAAAGCTTCATTTTCACTTTGATCTTCTACTATCCTAAGCATCTTGAGGAAGGTACAGGAAATCTTAAAAGACATGAAATCTTATAGAAAATTAAAGATAAAGATGTAGATCTGATGATTCTGAGGCTCTTCAGGAATTCACTGATCGTGTGGATCGTGTTGCGTCCGAGATCTACTCGTGAATCTAACAGAATACTACTCAGTGGTATGAAAACCACTTCTCTTTGAGAGATCATGAAAAAAATATAGAGCTGTTACTAGGGAGGTAGATTAGATCTTCATACCTCCCTGTTTCTAGCGCTAAAATGTAGTTGCATCTTGTTAGAGCATAGCTCGGTTGAACCCACCAAGCGTTGGTATGTCAAGTTTGGTTATCATATTTTAGTGAATCAAAAATCATTTAAAGAGTTGCTTGATTATATACTAGAGTCAACTTCGTATAGGTTAGCTTGAAAGTATTAGGATATGAGACTTATAAGTATTACATGAAGACTTGAAGAATGTGAAGAAGTATGGAGCTACAACGACAACATCATCCTTCCTCTTGAGGTTAGTAATATTTGACTTGAACTGTTTCATTCCCTAACGTATCTTTCAAGTCGTGCATATTAAAAACATAACTGCGAAGCTGTGTATGATACTCTAGTTAGACATAGTATTAAGGAATACAATACGAGGTTTATTGCTTAACCATTAAACTTTGTATATAAGACATCGACATAATCGTATGAATGCTATTGTGATTATGTATGGGTATGAGTGAAGATTTCATCCTAGGAAACAATGTTTTACATTCGTTTAAAGGAAGTAAGTTCATAAACTCGTTTTGTGAATCGAAAGGGAAATCACTAGGCTTATTGGTATTGTTATTCATTGAAAATCTATTTTGAATTACCAATATGTGTGTTTAGTATAACCGCTCATAAACTTGTTTATGTATCTTGGTAAAACTATTCACAAGGCCTGACTTATGTATTGGTATGAATTTTATTAGTGAAACCGATCTTACGTAATCACTCAAGATGGTATGATCGATGCCTTGTAAATATCAACTTTTATCCAGAAATTGGGGAACCGATCCTAGTAAGAGGTGCAACAAATTTACAAGAGGGGAATCGATCCTTGTAATAGGTGCAACACGTTTTTAGTAGATGGGGGAACTGATCCTATGAACATGTGCAACAAGTTTGTAGTTTTTGGGGAACCGATCCTATATCCGAATACAGGTAGTTACCATAAGTTGTGGGGAACCGATCCTAGTACCTAGTCAACCGAATTTTGGTAACTAGTGTGACTATGCACAGTACTCACATGGAGGTAGAACCGAACTTGTTTTGGTAGAACCGCGTAACCCATGATTTGTCATTTGATAGGATAATCAATCACATAGTTCTTGGAATTCAGACGAACCAATTCTAAACTTGTTTGGAAGTGTGGCAAATCGTTTCCAAGATTGTAAGTATGAAAAAGGACTTGCAAAGTAAAGATGTCGACATACTTTGAACATGTGCAGTAACTTCTTATCATTAATTGTTCAAAGATATTCCTTAATAGCTAAAGGAGAATCCCATGATCGAAATAAATTGAGAATCTTTTAATTAAGTTTTCTTAGTTTTTATATGCTATTTAATCTTCCAGCAATTAAATGCATATCTTTAGAAAATAATAATTAGTAATGTACATTTACCGATTATAGATTTTTCTATTGGAATTTCGGTCAATATTTGGACAGTGCATTTCCAGGAGTTATGAAAACTCCTGAAAACCGATTTTGTGTTTATTGCATATCTTTGAGAATATTTGGTTTTGGAAATTCCTTGGTGTCCAAACTTCCTTGTCTATAAATACTTAAGTTTGCATTCCTAGAAAACTAATTCTTAGAGCCAACAAAACTACCTCAGTTGTGTTGTTACTGGTGGAGACGCCTATTCGGAGAGGAAAGTAACCTAATTAGGCGAAATCTCTTACGGCCGCTGAGTTTAAAGACTTCTTTGGGATTGAGAAGCTCTATTAGTACCGTTGGTGGGAAACTAGATAATTGTAGTTTATTTTAGTTTTCGATTGATTTGATTGACTAACGGTGGTTGAACTTTGATTGCACCTAGTTTGTTTATGTTTGAGAATCTTCTCTTCTGATATAAGATTCACTCAAACTAGATCGCAGTTTCGACGGGGATCTTTAGACTGTTTGTAGATCTAAAGACGTCTTGTGATAATCCAACGTTAACAAACTCCGTTCTATGTATGATTGATCACAAGAGATTCAAGTTGATTGTGTGCAGGTGCTGATTGAAGATTAAAGAAGATTTGAAGACAAGAAGACTTTTTGGGTTCATAATCTTTGGTGTGCACAATACTTGTTTCGGCTGGAAAGGGATCCAACTATAATCTGTTTATCCTTGTGATAGATTAGATTGATTAGTTGAGTAGATCGGCATCAATACACTTCTTTGTGATTAATAGTATTGATTGCATAATCTAACAATTACTTTGGTAGTTGTTGAGATATTGATCTAAGGACCCGACAAAAGGAGTTTATTGGTTAAACGGAAGAGCCTTTGTCAAACTCATATCACTTTGTTTGAAAAGAGTTGTTACCGAACAGATTTGTTGTTCCTATACTGTTTGGAATACGAACCAAAGGAATTGTTCCAAGTGCGTGACTTACTGCAAGTTGGAGGCGCAGGGATACTGAGGAAACTAGGTGAACTATAGGTTTAGTTGCTTGGTCTCAACTATACAAAGTTGGTTTGATTTTGTATAGCGGCTTAATTCTGAGAGTATTCAATTCTGGACTAGGTCCCGAGGTTTTTCTGCATTTGCGATTTCCTCGTTAACAAAATCTTGCTGTGTCATTTACTTTTATTTTCCGCAATTATAATTGTGTTTATTATAATTTAAAGTAAATTGCACAAACGTTAGTTCCTATTTTACTTGATAGACAATCCCTAGAGTAATGTTAAGTCCGAACCTATTATCAAGTAAACATACTTCGTTGTTATATTGTCTCGATCTTGTATCCATAGACAATCACACGAAGTGTGAACCAATTAGTTGTATTGTCTCGACTCAGTCCATAAACAATCACTTTCAGAAAAGGACTTATAGGTGGAAAAGTTTTAGAGATAGGTATATTTGGGTACCCTCGTCTTTTCACATCTTTTCCGATGGCTACACCCAAATAGATCTAAAAGCTATAAACTACTTGATATTCAAGATTCAAAGATAAACATAATGTAAAGAACATGAAATGTAAAGATTGACACAAGCATATAACGTGGTTCGGCCATGAAGACCTACGTCCACGGGAAAGAAGATGTTTTCTTTATTGATTAAGGTCTTACCCTTGAAAGAGTTACAAATATCACTTAGATTTCTCACTCTCTCTTTCTCTAAATCTCTCTCAGGAATTCTCTGTAGAAAAACCATCTAACACTACATATCCATTTCCTTCTACATGGACTGGTATTTATAGGCAAATTGGACTCGTGAAGGCCTGATCTCGTCGAGTTGGTGGAGCTATCGTACATCTTCTCATTACTTCGGACGAGTTCTATACTATTCCTCGTGATGCCTTGCTCGGTTCTCCTTCCGAGTCATCTCGCTTCATACGTCATCGTGCTGCTCCTCTTAAGGAGATCTCGTATTGCACCATCTTCGAGTCATAGTATAGATCGCCCGAGCCTTATGATACGATGTAGATTCTTACACGTCTCTTATGATCCTTCATTAAATGCATTCCTTCTTTTTAGACTTGACCGTCTGAGTCGATTAGATCACTCCTCACACACGTCATTCATGTAACGTCGTAGCAGGCGTTTCGATTCAGACGAAATCATATTTTAGAGTATGATTCGATGCTTTTATCTCATCACCTCATCATGAAACCATCTCTTGATATGTTGACACGTGGCCATCGGGTAATTTAACCTCACCGCCTAAACCAAGAAATGGCCGTTCCAGTCTTGCTTCGGTCACAAAATAAAGGAGAATGGTTTATCTTAGGGAGAGAAGCAAAGAAGGTATTGAGATCAGAATGGTGAACTATGAAGGTGGGACTGTTTTATGACTTGTTGGTGATGGTGGTTTTCAGTTTAGGGACAAATTACAAAACCCTGTATTTAATGTGTTGTCATCCTGTAAAGGAACGAAAGACATTTTGAAATTTATGAGTACATAAACCTCTTCGCTCACAAGTATATTGAACAATTCAATATATTTATAAAATTCACCCAGAATGGTGCATATAGCAACAATCCCAAGTATTCTATGAATTTTATTCTCCGCCGGCATTATTCACTAATGCATGGCCTGCCTAGTATTTTCCTATGCTATATTCCCATCCGAACTCTCAATATTGGCATGATATGACGGTTAATGTTCACTCGCAGCGGAGTAGCATGAACCTTCCGAAGTGTCAGTATTGAGACCTGCATGAAAACACTCACGTAGGCTACACCACTCTCTGACAAAGAGATCGGCGTGTCGACACACTTTTAATTAAAAAGTTAGCTCAATTGACGCGTTTTAATTCCTTAAGGAAAATCTAGACTGTCCATGTAAGTCTTAAAAAACGATCACGGCCACACGATTTGGCCACACAATTCAACAAGCCTTGCCTACTCCTAGCGGAACTAGGCGATCACCATGATTACCACCGGAGGGCCCACTAACATCCCAGACGGTCGGAATCCATTTAGTTCACCCGCAACACCCTCAAATGTTAGTCAGAACAAGGGTGATCTCGCTGCTGAAAAGAGCTCAAACGAGCCAAGACCGATCATAATGGTCTCAAATTAATCACATCCGTCCAACTTAGCTAGCCTAGTTTGACGGTCTAGATCTTCCCTCGAATGATCAAAAGGGTACTTGCGTGTTCACCAATGACCCATCTGCATCATTGGTCGATCGACTTGCCCACGTCAAACCAAGAGCGCATCAAATCGCTTACCCAAAGTAGGGTGAAAACACTGATTTGGAAACCCTAAGTTACGTTGCGGCAACACGCTACTGTCGCAAATGGATCACAACAATCCATCTTCTCCGGCCAAATCGAATGGCTTAGATTCAATTTCAGGCGGCCCCGAAGACGTCAACGTGCTCATTGACGACCCACCTTTGCACATGACCGATCAGCCTGCTAAAACTAGCGCCCAGCACTTTCAATCGATCATCCAAAATAGGGTTGGCCACACGGTTTCAAAACCCTAATTTAAATCAACGTCAGTAGGAAACTGTCGAAAATCATCTCGTCCATCCAACTTCGCTAGCCTAGTCGGATGGTTTAGATTTATTTTTCAGGAGACCAACAGGGTAACGCTGTGATCATCAGCCACCCCTCCTTCACAAGGAGCGATCGACCAAGTGGTAGCTCACCCATTGGGTTCTCAAACGATTTCCCAAAGGTGGCCGGTCATGCTACCTTTTTAAGACGTTCAATTCGTGACTAATTTAAACGAGCTCTAAAACAACGATGTTTCCTGCACATCGATTATTTCCAGTTGCTTGTTTAAAAGGGATGTTTTGTATATATCGATTATAAGCGATGTTTTATAAATATTGATTTTAAAAATAATTTTATTATTTGACCTAAAAGCACTACGCGTTGCTTTTAGTTGCGAGCCCCACGACTTGACCCATTTACTCGAGACATCAAACATGTCACAAACTGAGGGATACTCACTGGGGTATTGGTCTGACGGTTTACAGCGTGCGGCGTGGAACGCCCCCATTACGATAAAGTATCAGGAAAGGACGGATGGTTAATAGCAATGAGAGTAGTGGGTGAAAGTGTGATCAATTTTCCCTCGTAGTGGAAACGCGGTGATCACCACTTTTACACAACCCCACTTCTCCACTGTTTAATCACCTCCACTTCCTACGAGATCAGAGTGCTCGAACATGACTTGTATAAATAGGATTTCAACCTATTTTAAAAAAACACAAGTGTTATCAACACAAGTATCAAGAAAACACCAAGAACTGATAGCTTACGTTCTGCAAGCCAGTTCCACATTCTGATACAAGTCATAAAACAACCACACCTTCATAATTCAACATTCTGATCTCAAACACCTTCTTCGCTTCCCTCCCTAAGATCAACCCTTCTCCTTCACTTTGTGACCGAATTGAATCTGGGACGGCTGTTTCTTGGTTTATGCCAGAGTCTTACAGATTGATATCTCGAATCTAAAAAGTACTCATGTGCAGTACATTTTTTTAGGGTTTGAATTCATTTCTCATCAACACACCCAAATTTACCAAAAACAGCAGAATCAGTTTTTACCCCAAAACAACTGGCGACCATAGTGGGAGATTAATCTCTCGGTTACGAAGCCAATTTCTCAATTTTCATTCCAATCTTCCCAAAATCAAGATGGTGGATCTTAGGTATAAATTCAATTATTAACCAGAATTCACTTCAATCACCAATCCCAACTTTCCGCTTCATGAGTTACCCCGGCCATCCCAAACACTTCCAAAGCCGCCAATGCTCGAAATCCAATCACCATGGAAGGTATGGAAAAAATATTAGAAGATGTTGTCACAAATCATGCTGATATTGTCAAGCTAAAAAATGAGACGTTTTGTCTCTTAAAGAGTATGGCAAACCAGCTGTAGCAAGAGCCAACAAACATTCGCTCGGAGAATGCCACCAATTTCAGAGATGACACAAAAATGTTGAATCCTTGTCTGAGGTATGTGCCTCCGCTAACGACGATGCAGACAGAGTATGTAGACGTATCAAACGAGAACAAAAGGGAATGACCAACACCAATGTACCGTCCTCAAGCGCAGTCAACACATCCCATGGCATTACATCCTCTAGCACAAACACCAGCAGCACCGGAAGCACCCCCTCTGGTGTGACACCTCCTATTACAAGAGCCAGAGCCGCCGCTACTCCTAATATTTCTTCTAGCATGACGCCTCCAATCATCACCAGGGATTCTACCACTTTTTCGTCAGGACGAGAGACTGGAGGATCCAGAGGAAACCAACCTCCCATTACCATTATCGATTTAATGGAGAGACAGGAAATACTTGCCAAACTCAGACGGACATGGCCACAACTCAGAAAGAGCGAAACAAAGAACATCTGAATGATTATGTCAAGGGATTCAGAATTCAGGCGTTAGATTGTTATTATCCAAATGTGACTTAACATCAATTGGTGGAGTTGTGCATTAATGCTTTCTGGGGACTCTGTTCACAAAACCGTGCAATCTATGATGGAGCATGTGTGTGAGATTCTCTATTTTTCAAAGGCGCAGCGCCGAGATATATTTTCATCCCTCAACCATGTTGTGTCGGGCATGCGATTGTTTTCAATTGGAGAAGCTACCCCGAAATCCCAGTCTCTCTTGGAAGGTACGGCTGGTAAACGTAACTTGGGACTCCTAACCACTACTCACCTGAAAGGTGTCGAGTTTGAAAGCACACTGATTAACGCGGCCTATGACTTCAACATTGTCACCGTCAAGACTCTAAGAGATAGAAGATGCTCACTGCCCGACTATGATCGAAAACTCAAAAGGAAGGTCGATAGATGCCTATGGGTACATTAATCTCGAAATCAAGATAGGAGACGCCCTAACACACGCCAAGTTTCATATTTTCAAGGAATACCTGAGTCATGATATGGTCCTGGGGCCCTCATGGATACATAGCAACAAAGTGAAACTAGGAGTATGTTCCCTGCCAAAGTCTATACCTTAGAGGGTCTCCAACAAGCCGTCCAATCCTGAAGATTATTTGTTGTCGTATGGACAACTCGCAAATGTGACGCAATTGCCTAGAGAGAGTGTAGCTTCGCAGGTTCCACGAGTAAGTCTTGTTGAACAACTCTCTTTACAACCGGCTATTTTTCGTCCCATAAAGACCAGGGGACTTTTGTCCGTCTATCAATCCTTCGTCATCCTGATGTCATCACTAACGCCTGATGCTGCTTACTCACGGGAGAGCCTAATATACCAAAAGCCCAATCATGCGTGAAGGACATGCCTAGCAGAGACAAAGCTAAGTAATTATCCTTAAACTAAATGTTTTATATCTATTAGGCATATCAAATAAATTTTAAATATCTTAGTGTTGAGACGTGCAAATTCCCCAACACCCACTACTTTGTTGCCAGGCACATAGCCTCAACACATCCTCCCTCTTAGTGTTGAGATGTGCAAATTCCTCAACACTCACTATTGTGTTGTCAGGAATACTGCCTCAACACGATTTCTTCTTAGTGTTGAGACGTGCAAATTCCTCAACACCCACTACTGTGTTGCCAGGCATACTGCCTCAACACATCCCCCCTCTTAGTGTTGAGACGTGCAAATTCCTCAACACTCACTATTGTGTTGTCAGACATACTGCCTCAACACGATTTCCTCTTAATGTTGAGATGTGCAAATTCCTCAACACTCACTACTGTGTTGCCAGGCATACTACCTCAACACATCCTTCCTCTTAGTGTTGAGACGTGTAAATTCCTCAACACTCACTATTATGTTTTCAGGCATACTGCCTCAACACGTTTTCCTCTTAGTGTTGGGACGTACAAATTCCTCAACACTCACTAATGTGTTTTCAGGCATACTCCCTCAACACATCCTCCTCTTAATGTTGAGACGTGCGAATTCCTCAACACTCACTACTGTGTTGTTAGGCATACTGCCTCAATATATCCTCACCTTAGTGTTGAGACGAAACAATTCCTCAACACTCACTACTGTGTTGTCAGGCATCAGTGCCTCAACACATCTTAGTGTTGAGACGTGCAATCTCCTCATCACTCACTCGTGTTGTCAGGCGTCACTGCCTCAACACATCATAGTGCTGACGGCTCCACCACCTCAACACTCATCTTTGTATTCAAGGCTCAACTGCCTTAACACTCATCAGTTGAGGCTCCACTACTTAAATACATCATTTTAGTGTTCTCAGCATCAACGTACTAGAAGGGTGATTGCTACTTGCATCGACGTTTCACTAAACGTGTTCTGCTCAAAGGTCAAGCTGGCCTCTCTGTACTGGTAACGTCTGTTTACTCTACTCATGAATTTTATTTTCATCTATCACCATCTAGTTCTTACCCCGCAATAATGTCACTATTACGTGCTAAGCAGGGGACTTAATGTCGATGGTGGTTTTCAGTTCAGGGCAAAAATTGTAAAACCCTGTATTTAATGTGTTGTCATCCTTCAAAGGAATGAAAGCCATTTTGAAAGTAATGAGTGCATAAACCTCTTCGCTCACAAGCAACAATCCCAAGTATTCTACGAATTTTATTCTCCACCGGCATTATTCAATAATGCATGACCTGCCTAGTATATTCCTATGCTATGTTCCCAGCCGAACTCTCAATATTGGCATGACATGACGGTTAATGTCCACTCGCAGCGGAGTAGCATGAACCTTCCGAAGTGTCAGTATTGAGACCTACATGAAAACACTCACGTAGGCTACACCACTCTCTGACAAAGAGATCGGCGTGTCGACACACTTTTAATTAAAATGTTAGCTCGATTGATGCGTTTTAATTCCTTAAGAAAAATCTAGACTATCCATGTCAGTCTTAAAAAACGATCATGGCCACAAGATTTGGCCACGCAGTTCAACAAGCCTGGCCTACTCCTGGCGGAACTAGGCGATCATCATGATGACCACCGGTGGGCCCACTAACATCCCATCCATTTAGTTCACCCGCAACACCCTCAAATGTTAGTCAAAACATAGGTGATCGCACTGCTGAAAAAGAGCTCAAACGAGCCAAGACCGATCATAACGGTCTCAAATTAATCATATCCGTCCAACTTAGCTAGCCTAGTTGGACGGTCTAGATCTTCCCTCGAATGATCATAAGGGTATTGGAGTGTTCACCGGCGACCCATCTACATCATTGGTCGATCAACTTGCCCACGGCAAACCAAGAGCGCATCAAATCGCTTACCCAAAGTAGGGTGAACGCGCTGATTTGGAAACCCTAAGTTGTGTTGCAGCAACACGCTATTGTCGCAAATGGATCACAACCATCCATCTTCGCAGGCCAAATCGAATGGCTTAGATTCAATTTCAGGAAGCCCCGAAGACGTCAACGTGCTCAATTATGACCCACCTTTGCACATGGCCGATGCGCCTAGCGCTTTCAATCGATCATCCAAAATAGGGTTGGCCACACGGTTTCTTAACTCTAATTTAAATCAACGTCAGTAGGCAACTGCCGCAAATCATCTCGTCCATCCAACTTCGCTAGCCTAGTCGGATGGTTTAGATTTATTTTTAGGAGACCAATAGGGTAACGCTGTGATCATCGGCCACCCCTGCTCCACAAGGAGCGATCGACCAAGTAGTAGCTCACCCATAGGATTCTCAAACGATTTCCCAAAGGTGGCCGGTCATGCTACCTTTTTAAGGCGTTCAATTCGTGTCTAATTTGAACGAGCTCTAAAATAACGATGTTTCCTGCACATCGATTATTTCCAGCTGCTTGTTTAAAAGCGAGGCTTTATATAAATCTATTATATGCGATATTTTATAAATATTGATTTTACAAATAATTTTATTATTTGATCTAAAAGCACTATGCGCTGCTTTTAGTGGCGAGTCCAACGACTTGACCCATTTACTCGAGACATGGGATGCTCACTAGGGTATTGGTATTGCGGTTTACAGCAATAGATGTACAACGCGCCCATTACGGGAAAGTATCAGGAAAGGACGTATGGTTAACAACAATGAGAGTAGTGTGTGAAAGTGTGATCAGTTTTCCCTCTTAGTGGAAACGTGGTGATCACCACTTTTACACAACCCCACTTCTCCACTACTTAATCACCTCCATTTCCTACGAGATCAGAGTGCTCGAACATGACTTGTATAAATAGGATTTCAACCTATTTCAAAAAAACACAAGTGTTATCAACACAAGTATCCAGAAAACACCAAGAACTGATAGCTTACGTTCTGCAAGCCAGTTCCATATTCTGATACAAGTCATAAAACAACCACACCTTCATTATTCAACATTATGATCTCAAACACCTTCTTCGCTTCCCTCCCTAAGATCAACCCTTTTCCTTCACTTTGTGACCGAATTGAATCTGGAATGGCCATTTCTTGGTTTAGGCCAGAGTCTTACATATTGATCTCTTGAATCTAAAAAGTACTCCTATGCAGTACATTTATTTAGGGTTTGAATTCGTTTCTCATCAACACACCCAAATTTACCAAAAACGGCAGAATCAGTTTTTACCCCAAAACACTTGTATCAGAATATAGAACCTGCTTGCAGAATGTAAGCTATCAGTTTTAGGTGTTTTATGGATACTTGCGTTAATGAACTCCTCCTTGGTTAAAATAGATTGAAAATCTATTTATACAAGTCATAGTCGAACACACCCTGATCTCATAGGAAGTGAAAATAGTTAAGTGATGGAGAAATGGGGATCGTGTAAAATGATTAAACCACGTCCCTGCTGTGAGGGGAAGACTGGTCGGTTTTACACCCACTACATCTCTACTTCCACTAATTGTCAGCCTTTCCTGAAACTTTCTCATAATGGGCGTGTTGCACGCCGCATGCTGTAAACCGCCAGACCAATACCCTGATGAACATCCCTAGTTTGTGACATATTTGATGTCTCGAGTATTTTGTAGAAAATATGCAGCAAGTTGCTGAGTGGGTCTTTCTTACAAGACCCAATTATTTTGACCAATCACGCGCAAGCTAGGCGGCGGGCGGTCATATGTGATAAGCCAAGTTGTGAGACTTACCGCAAAAAAATAGCATGCAGTGCTCTTAGGTTAAATAATTAAGTTATTTGTGAAATCGATATTCATAGAATATCGTTTGTAATCGATGCTTGTAAAGCATCGTTTTTGAACAAGCAGCTCAAAATAATCGATGCTCATGAAGCATCATTGTATAGAGTCTGTTTTGGTTGGTCGCGGAATTCACGGTCTTAAGAGGAGCGCGGACAATCATCTTTGAGCGGCTTATGGGAGCCATTCGAGTAAGTTGAGGGAGAGTCGATCAGTCCTCATAGGAGAGGGGCGGTCGGTGATCACAACGACATCTTATTGGTCGCCCATAATTAGATCTAAGCCGGTAAATTTGGCTGGCCAAGTTGGACGTCCGAGATCATTTTGTGATAGGCACGTGCTGCCATTAATTGATTTCGAGGCTTTTAAAGCCGTGTGACCAATCTACTTTAGGTGATCGATTTGATGTGCTGCTAGAAGGTTGTGAGCAACGTGATCGGCCAAGGCTAAAGGCGAGTCGCCGGTGAGCATATCAGCACTTCATTGGTCGCCTAAAATAAAATCTAAGTCATCCAATTAGGGTGGCTAAGTTGGACGGTCATGATGGATTTAAGACTTCCATGGCCGGTCTTAACTCGTTAAACACCTTTTTCAACCACGTGACTAGCCTACTTTGGCTAGCGTTCATGGATTCTACCTGCCAGCTAGAAGAATTCCGATTGGATGGAATAGATGTGTGCCCGCCGGTGAATACCATGGAGCTTGTTTGGTCACGTCAGGAAGAAGCTAAGCTTGATAAATCACCCGGCCAAGTCGTACGGCCATGATGGTTTTAAGACTGACATAGACAGCCTAGATTTAATTTCTTAAGAAACTAAGCACGTCGACCAGCCAACTTCCATCTTTAATTAAAAGTGTAGGTTGCGGCTTTGGAGCAATTTGATTGGTCGATAGAA
Organism: Papaver atlanticum; assembly: GCA_023531105.1. Classification (NCBI taxonomy): domain Eukaryota; kingdom Viridiplantae; phylum Streptophyta; class Magnoliopsida; order Ranunculales; family Papaveraceae; genus Papaver; species Papaver atlanticum. The sequence continues at coordinate 586,999 of JAJJMB010016062.1, forward strand.
AAGAGGGACTGGCGGCAAGCAACATGGGGCATGGCTGATCGGTGATAGGTGGCGCAAGCTAGGGAAAAACGGTCGGACGAGTGGTGCAGCCGCGCCCATTTTGCTGCTGCCTTCACTTGTCGCAGTTTCCCCTTTATTTCTTGTTTTCCAACTTTTCGTAGGATTCTGCTACTGCTAGTTCTATGATGGATCAATTTTCTAGTCTGCCTAGGTTTAGTCTCGACCAATAGGGATCGAGATATTGCGCAGACCGCAAAAACCTAATTTTTGTAAATTGATAAAATTAGGTTAGAAAAATAGAATTTTGCGAGTTGACAAAAAATTAATCAAATTTGGTGAATTTTGCGCGTTGACACAAAATCACTAATTTTTATCTCAGAGAGCAGCACAGCTTGTGTGCTTCTGATTGAGTACTTTCATGCATATCTTAATCCTGACACTTCGGGAAACTCATGTTGCTCAGCTGAGAACAAACATTAGTTGTCATATCATGTCAATATTAAGAGTTCAGCTGAGAACATAGCATAGGATAAATACTCAGCAAGCCATGCATTAGTGAATAACGCAGGCGAAAGTTCAATAAAATTCATAGAATACCTGGGAGTTGCAACCAACATTATTCTAAATAAATTTTGTATATAAGTATATCGAGTTGCTCAGTACACATGTAAGCAAAGAGGCGTAGGCACTCATCACCTTTAAATGGCTCTATTTCTTTGCAGAACAAAGGCACATAAATATAGGGTTTTACGGTTTTAAACCTGAACTAAAAACCACCATCAACATTAAGTCCCTTGCTTAGTACGTAACACTGACACTGTTGCAGGGTAAGCACTAGATGGTGACAAATGAAAATAAAGCTTATAAGGCATAGTCGACAGATGCTACCAGGAGAGAGGTCACCCTGGAACATGACATGTCCACAAGGCGTAAAGGTGAGCATCAGTCGTCCTCCTAGCATGTTGATGTCGGTTGGCCCCAGATAGATCAAGTAAACGGCCATCTGAGATCTAAAACCGCATTCCAAGCATGTGTATATGGGCAGATAAGGAATCCTTTCCTTTCTCGGATCTTGCAAACTCGTAAGATATAAAGGGAAACACTTGGATCCTTCTTCTCATGCCAATCACTACAAAATTGTATTTTTCTTCTTTCTTATGTTGGCAGGTAAGTGCATCGTCTTTCGTCTCTTCTTTTTTTATATATCGCATTAGTTGTTGATACATCTGTGATTTCATGTATTCTGCAGCATATGAAGAGAACTCCTAGCGAAGATTATTCTTTTAGGTCTTCAGAAAAGAATTTCGGAACCCATGAACCCAGGATGACCGTATTCGAAGAAGTATTGGCTAAAATAGATCATCCGTTTCGTGAAGCTGGACAAGCCATACAGGTTATGTCCCTTGCACATCTGAGTATCGTTCGAGAATGCGTTCAATCCTTCTTGGCTTCGGTCATCATGGAGGAAAAGTGAAGACGCGATGAAGCATCTCATCCAACGAGTGCCAGAACTAAAAGATTTGCAACTCGACTAAAGTGACGGAGAGTGGAGCATGAGCAACTTATGGGTGAACGCGAACTTCTGGATAATTATGAGTACCCTATTCATAACGGCGTCATAATTCTCGACTCTGATGCATTAAGTGTCATTGCATACAATTTATCCCCTATCACAGCACACCCATGCATCAATTTCTCCTTCACATTAACCTGACTCAGACATAGACTCGGACAGCACACCCACGCATCAATTTCTCCTTCACATTAACCTGACTAGGACATAGATTCGGACTCGGCACCACCCCTTCCCATTTCCCCACTGCCGGATCACAAACCTCATCCCAGTGAGTCGATTCAGACAATGAATCGATCAAACAACCACCTGTAACATAAATTCTCCCATTTATAACCTTAGCAGCTGCAAAATTTCTTCCAACTCTCATCCCTGGACCGAGTTCCCATTTTTTAAAACGAGAATCAAAAGCCCAAACGTTGGGTGATTGAATATCATCAATGGAACCACCAATTGCATATATTTCGTGGTCTAATACAGCAAAAGCTGAACCAATTGATTGAACTGGAATCGGACGAACAGAGAAAAGGGATTTGGGGTTCTTTGGGTCAAAAAAATACCATTTGAAAGATGAATTAGGAAAACGGATGTTTATGAATAAAAGGGTTTGTGTAGAATTGAGATTGAAACGAGTATTGAAGAAATGAGGGGATCGGAGAAGTGAATTCCATGATTTTGAAACTAGTGATAGATTTGAGTGATGGATGTGTGGTACTCTAGTTATACATTAGAGTGATATGTCATTCGGTAAGGCTGGGATCAATAAGTATGAGTCTCTTGATGGTAGTTCCGGTGGTTCTGGTGGTGGTGGTTAATCCTGCATCTTTCTATGTCTCTGAATCTATTTCCCTTTCTTTCTTTACTGCAGTCTGGAGTGGACTACATAGTTGACAATATTTGCAAGCCCACGGGCCAATTTTCACGGGCTACAAGCTGTGAACTAAGCACGGAGACTTTTTTTTCAAAATGACTAAAAGCATGGGGCCATGGGCTATGGTTAGTCTCTAAATGGAGACTAACTTATTCATATAGAGGACTAGTTCAATAGACGGAGTGAAGTCACCGGGGGTAAAATGAAATAGAATACTAGACGGGTAATTATCTCCAGTTTAAAAAATATTTAATTAGGTCAGATTATTTAGTTCTATCATAGGAGGCACATGCAGGTATCTAGAAATATTTAAGAATAGTTATTGTTGAAAGTTGTCAATGCTGAAACCTTCTATATCGAGAAAGATATCTGGGTACCAAGTCACAAAGGTCATCTACCTTCTAATAGCTACTCTGGTAACATCAGATGTGCCTCTCAATTTATATGTTGTGATACTAAATGTTGGACCATAAAGATGCTTAATGTATTAATCCCTATAGATATTGTTAAACAAATTTGCAGGATCAGGATTCATATGATTGGTAGGGGTCAAATTAGATAGATATGCACAAACAAAGGATTATTCTCAGTTAGATCTGCCTACAGAATATTACTGAATGATTCTTAACCAAGTAACAATGCTGGTGAAAGGTTTCCCTGGCATACACTATGGTACTTATACGCCTACTAAAATACTGTTTCTTATGGAAATGTTTACAATTTTGCTTACTACTAGAGATAGAATCTGCAGATATGTTACAAATGTTGATAATTCCTTCCCTAATGTGGTCAGAATGATGAACTGCAACACTTGTTTATTGACTTTCCAGTTTCACGGATAATTTGGTTTGCCCTTCGGTATAACTTTACAACTTGTATCTATTGGGTTACAATATTTATTTATTGATAATCAATTCTCTGACCAGACTAAACCGAGATTTATAAGATTTGTCAAGATACCACATCTAGGGACCCCCCATTATTACCAGCTATCAATATAAATTTTAACTGATCCTTTATTTCCAAACATTTACCGATTAGTACGGGTATAATTATGCGCAGGAAGTTTCCCTGGATCCAAAATTGAAACTTCAAGGGTCTTAAATGAGGTGCAAGTTGTAGCTCAGGCTGCGATTGGAGCTGTGAAATGTGAAAAGAGCATAGGGATAGCAATTATCCACTTAAAGGGTGATAATATACATATCATCTCAACGATATATCGTTTATCGGGGAATATTAATTGGACAACAAATAGTGTTGTTAATAGTGTATTTTATTTTATTTTTGAAAAATTCTGTTAACTAATCTTATAGTTTTGCTAAAAAGGAGACCGATAGAGTGGCAGATGTTCTGACAAAATTTTCTAGAACTAGTAGTCTAAGGAATGGTCCGACTCTCCTCCAAATTTCATTGATATATGTTTTGAGGTAGGTGATACATGTACTTAATTACTCCTTTGTAATAAATTTTCTTTCTTATAAAAAAAGAAAGAAATGTAATTTAGTATTAGTCTTTGGATTAGATTAGTTTCACTTGTAGTTTGTGATAGAAACTTAGAGTTATTGTTTTGAGCGGAGGTTTACTCAAAAAAAAAAAAAAAAAAAAAATTTAATGATTACTAATGAGTTTAATGGATTTCCAAAGCATTGTGTTATTGGTTGTATATTTTTAAAATCTCTTTCAAAGTTTATATGTTACTGGTTGTAAATTGTAGAAGGTTTTCCCTATTTCCTACCCCCACTTTCCCTAATTCCCATCCCTCTTAATTCCTATCCCCAATTATGCTAAGTACCACCTATATAAAATTTTATATATCCTAAATAACATCTATTGAATTTTTATTTACACCTAATAATAATACTTACAACTAAAAGAAAACCCTCGGTAACAAATCATGTACTCATCTCTATCTCCACCACCGACCAGTACCTCTCCAACTCCATCTCCATAGTGCATCACCACCTTCAATCTATTTATGGGGAATCATTTTGCTGCATATACTTATAATCTAAAGGAAGAAATGGAGATGAAGAAGCAAAGCATCTCAGAGTTTCGAGAATGAACGAACAAAACATTAACATGTAATGATCTTGTAGACGAAGAGTATATCCAAAATCTAGTAAACAGTTCTCTCTTTCGCCATCAAAATCTGCCGCGAAAAGTCATAGTAATTAGTATATAACATAACCAGATTGATCTGTTCTATTATCAATCTTAATTACGGTCATAGACTCATAGATTTCAAACTATGTAATGATTATTTTCCAACAGATGGTAACAATGAATACGTAATTGAAAAGAGGTCTAAACAAGAAACACCGTGATATGCCTGGGGTTGAAAGGTTTTGTTAGACGATACGAGTACTAAAAACTCAAACTGTCTTGTCTTACATGTCAATGATGGTGGTTTATCGATTAATTCATCTATATCTCGAGAACTTAGATGACAAAAGAAAAAGAAATATGTGTGCTATAATAACAATTATTAGGAATCTAACCTAGGGTTTTTAAGTTTTTTGTTTTGTTTAATGAAATTAATTTTGACTTGGATTAAGGAAGAAGATGAATAATAAAAATGATAATAGTCGGTTAGAGTCAATTTTGACTTTTATAGGTGGTACATAGAAAAAACCAGAATTAAAAAGTAAAATGATTTTAGAAATTGTGAAAGAGATGGGAAATAGGAAAAATGGGGATGGGAAACAGGAAAAACCCTGTAAAATGGTCTTCTAGAGTTTGTGTTACTCATTATAAAATTGAAAATTCAAAGACTTTGTATGCTTACCTATTTTCAAGACTTTGAGTGACTTTGTGCATATATTTGCCTCGATGAAAGTCTTGCAAAATATGTGAGATTTTGGATGACTACTTCAAAATTTAAAAATATCTTTTATTCTCTTTTATTTTATTTCATAAATATGCATACAATCTATACATATCACAGATGCATATATATATGATGTGCTTATATTTTTCTATTCTAATTATTATATATAAATGTGTATCAATAACGATTTTTTTATTTACTTATTTCATTTTATTGAACAGCAGAAAGATGTTCTATATATAATTTTTTTATTTTTAGTTTAGTTGAAGTTAGTATAACAAATAAGCTATCATAAATTTTATATTCGTATATTTATAATTTGTCAGGTTTTAATACAATTCTTTGGATAAATGAAGATTTCTCTATATAAAATTTGTTTTTATAATTCTTCAGGACTCTACAAATGTCTCTAAGATATTAGATAACTCTACATAACTCCGAAAGATTTTTCCAAGTTCTGTAAAACTCTCAAAAAAATTACTATTATTCGTGGCTCTTTATAAATCTCTACAAATCTAAAGAAGTATTTATTGGGTATACCCCTGTTAGATTGAAATACCATAGACTATTAGATTGACTTTGTTGGTCACTATGCATTGTATAATTCACACCTTCACCCCGAACTTCTTTGCAAACATTTATAATTCTTTCCATCTCTAGTTCGTCATCAATTCAATAGCTACTTCTACAATATGACTGTAGAAACACTAGATACTTAGGATCAAATCAAAATAGAAATTCAAAACCCAATATAGAAAAACCAATCAAAACCATAAACTAGTTGATAATCTAACTGTACTCTTGTTTCTTGTGGTGCTATAGGAGGTCCTCTCTTAATGAGACTATACTATCTTCATGGTGGTAGTTGTGAATGGATTAGCAGTTGTTTACAAACTGCTAGCTTTCTGATTCTTATATTTCCTCTCATATTTCTCTACATAAAATAAAAATCGTCAACGCTAATAGAAATAAAGATAAAACTTCGTCCTTTATATAGAACCAAAGTTGTTTATTTCGGCTATCGTAATTGGAATTGTGGTTGGTGTTGCTAATTTCATATATGCATTGGGTTTATCTTATCTTCCGGTATCAACTTCATCAAATTCTCTTTGCAACTCAGCCGTGTTTTGCTGCATTTTTTGCATGGTTAATTGTGAAACAAAAAATTACCACATTTATAATAAATGCGCTAGTTGTAATGACTCTAGGATCAGTTGGGTATTAATACCAATGGTGATGGACCAATTGAGGTATCAAAAGCTCAGTATACTTGTTAGGCTTTCTTATAACACTGGTTGCTGCTGCTCTAACTGGTCTTGTAATGCTTCTGATCTAACGTGCTTTCAGTAAAGAAACTAAACGTGTTACTTATTCTACTTTGTTGCATCTTCAGTTCACTTATTCTCTCTTTGCAACTGGCTTAACCGTCATTGGGATGCTAATAAACAAGGATTTTCAGGTACTATTACTAGATTTTAAAAATATGTACTTCTCAGGGTTTAAAGGGGCTAATATGTACTTTTCTTTTGGATACATGTATAAATACATCTCAACGTAGTTTGTATCGATTAGGTTCATCATCGGAGCTGTGCCCATAACAGAAATGCCAAGTGTCCATAACCTTAAACATTTTACATGTCTAATATTATAGACTGACCAGTTTGAACTGATATTCCTAGCAAAAATAGAACTAAATAGTTTAAAATACATGTAGTAATATTGATTATTTAAGTTTGCTAAATTCAGGTTTCAGATGTTAAATATTTTATGATACATTTGGAGTGATTCATTTCATAGGTTATACCTAGAGAAGCAGACGAATTCGAGTTTAGGGAAAATAAGTATTATATGATCATAGTCTTGAATGCAATTACATGGAAATTAGCGGCTTTTGGGTTGTTTGGTTTAATTTTGTACACGAGTGCTCTTTTCAACAGCATATACCAATCACTTCTCGACCCATTTACAGGAGCAGCAGCCGTCATATTTTACCATGAGATTTTTACAAGATTAGAAGGAATGGCATTGGCATTATGTCTTTGGGGTTTCTCTTCCCATTTCTATGGAGAGTATAAGATGATGAGTAAAGTGGGAAACAATGAAAGGCATGAAAAAATCGAGGAAGTCGAAAATGACCCCAAAAGAGTAGATGATCAAGAACCACCATACAATACTGTATCATCACATATTTTCTAAGGTTTTCTCTTCTATGTTAAATGAGTTTATATGTATAAGATTTTGTGTAAACTTATTTGCTTTGAGACGGAAAAAATGCAAAAACCGACCGTAATGTAAGGAAGGTATACATTAGCGAAGTTAGGACCTAAAGTAGAAGGGTATAAGATAAGAAAATACACATGTGCAACGTAAACAAACAAATACAATGACATGATCGGATTTGAGATTTTTATGACACATCTCTAAATAGCGTATTTAAACTTGGGAGTCATGCGCGAGTGTGGCCGATAAATGCTTCATTATTGAACTAGAGTACTCTAAAAATTACAAGTAAAAAGAAAGAACCACATACAAAAAAAAAAAAACTGCAACTAACAGTATGCTACTCTCTTCGTCTTTTTTTAGTCAGTTTTAAAAGTCAAAAAAATAAAGTGATGGAAGGAATATATAATTTTATACTATCTCCATTTAATTTTATACTGCTGTCAAAAGTAAAAGAATATATAATTTTATTATTAAAACTATGTTAAATTGGTAAATCTACTTTTAATAGAAAAGAAAGAAAATATAAAAACAAATTGGTAACTTTCTTTTTCATATATTAGGGATTGTTATTCGAAAAGATGCCGGAGCCTAGCTTATTGCTAGGTTGCACAAGTCATTTGTGAACTCTCTCTTTTTTCCAAATTTTAACATTACATATTTGTAAATCAAATTTATTTAGAAAACTTTAAAAAAAAATATCGAAGATAAATAGAGAAGATATTAAACGGATTTTTTTTTTTTTTTTAATAGATGACTGAAAAAAGAAACGAAACGGATTTCTTTCTTATTTATGAGATATTATTCAAGATTTTAGATTGGGTCATATGAAAAACAATTTTATAATTAATAAAAATTCAAGGGTATACTTGAGAGTTCGACGAAAAAATATCACTATAAACAAAAAATGACGACTTTTTTAGGACTGGCGAAAATGGAATAGAGGACAGAAATAAAAAGATATAAAGAGTTTTATTATATGCATATCATTCCACTCGAAGGTGGACTTCTTAGAAATCAGGCTGTTTGAGCTTTACTTGTGAACAAGATACCAAATCAAGGTCAATGTGGGTGTGGCAATAAAGTTTGATAACTTATTTTTGGTTAAAAATCCATTTCACATGGCTCATCCGCTCCTATATATTTAATGTATTTAGCCTGTATAACAAAAAACCGAAAACCACAAAGGAATTCTCCTTTTGATAAGGGGAAATTGCAATGAAGCCCAAGAAGAGAAGTACAGTAGATACAAGCTTCTCTGATTTGGATATGTATGGATTAAGCCAAAGTCCGACAAACAAGAAGCAAGTAGCCTATTTATATACCACTCCATATTTGTTTGTTTACTTATGGAAACAAAAAAGTAAGGAGTTAGTTTGGGTACACAATTTCAGAATGAATTCTAGAAGGGAAAAAGTTAATTTTTGTGTGGAGCAAAGACATTTTGCTTCTAATTTTTGTTTATGGTATCCAAACAGGATATTAAACTAGCATAGTTAATTAGTTATTGGCATATTGCATCAACACAACTCTTATTCCCCTGATTGAACCACCCACTACCACCAGGCTACTGCACTTTTTTCACCAATTTAGATTTCTTCTTTATTAGCTTCTGTGTCTTAAGTATTCTTGAAATCAGATTTATTCATTTCGACTGCGTTGAATAAATGTCATTTACATGGAAAGAGATTCTTTCGAAGTGCAATCAAATATATAAGAAATGACTCTTAAGGAATGTAAGGTATAAGACCTAAAATGGACTCAATTAAAGTATGACAGGAGTTTGGCAAATCACTTTATGGATTTAATTTTAGCAAATGTTTAAAAGGAGCTTTTTCTTCAAGTTTTTCTTGCTCTTCTGAGAATTGAATGTTCTCAAGAAGAGGTTAAGTTAAGCCCTATATATTCATATCAATGATTCAGATTCTTAAAAATCTCTTCACGATGAAAGAGAAGACATTGATTCTCATGTGCGACTGAACTTAGTCTTGCATTGGAAAGAGAAAGAAAGCTTCTAGAAAATTTAAGTTGTACGCAAGCTGAAAATGAACAACTCGTTCTTGATCTTGCCTTTTTAAAAGCTGAACTAGTCTCTCTAAAGAATACATCTTCGTTAAAGATTCAATCTTTAAAGGAGAAACTTAGTAAAGCATTGATCAATAAAAGAGGACTGGTCTATTAATAATCTCAGCTTCAGACAAATACAACGCCTTAAAAATATCATATGATTCTGAGATCAAGACAGTTTCAGAACTTGTCAAAAGGATAGAAGATGAAAATCAATCTTTAATGTCAAAAAATCAACTGATAATATCTTATCTGGATAAATCCAAGAAGTTTGATTTATCTTATTCCTCAAAAAGGAAAAAGATTGACATTGAAGCCTCTCAGAAAAAAGAAGCTTTTGTACCTCATGATTATTCCAAGAAAATATTCTCACATCAGGGAATTCCACAACATCATTATAAAATATGTTTTCGTTGTGGAATTAAAGATCACATTTTTAGAGTTGTCAACAATTATCTTGTTCAAACTCTAAAAGGACAATATCTAATCAATGTTGTTCCAGAAGCCCTTTACGAGAAGTGTCAAATCAAAGTGTTCATACAAATGTTCTCAAAAAGAATATCAAGGAAGTCATCACAAAAGGAAAGAGAACCTCAAGCCTAGCAATACATGAAAGGGGGTACCAAAGAAAGCGGTAGAACCGAACAGGAAGGAATGCAGCAAATCCTCTAGTCCATCTCTACATAAGGTAATACCTACATATCTTGATGATAGTCTTTTCTATGATAAGTTTGGTACATCCTACAGTGGACTTAGAGTTTCTAAAAAAAGAGATAAGAGGAAACTTCCTTCAAAAAAGACTAGTATGTCTTAACTGGATACTTAGTATCTTGAATATATACACTAACTCATGAAGTGCTCAAATTTATTTTTGATGAGTTTAGTGTATATAGCACAATAGTCCAAAAGCTTGCGAGATATATGGAAGATATTCACAAGAAGGCACTCCCTTAAAAATCTAACAATATAAAAGTTTCGGTTCTTTTATATTAAAAGAAGAATATTCTTTACTTCCATAATCAATGACTAATTTTTCGCAAACTATTGATATTTATAATAACTTTCGGTAATCTCTTACATCTCTTAAGGATAAATCTGATCTATTCTTCTTTGAACAAGAATCATGTACAATACATATTACCACGCAAAAATCTCTGCAAGGGTTTCAGAAAGGTATGTTGAATAAATGGCCCTTGATCCTTCTGTGTACTCCAATTCCATTGGTCTAGATGGAAACAGAGTTACCTCTTGCAATAATGTCGAACCAACTTGTTAGATCATTGCTCAGTCGAACTCACAAGTATTGTTATATCAAGCTTGTTGTCAAATTTAGTTGACCAAAACTATATCTTGATTTATAGTCTACAATTAGGCAAGTCTCGGATTAGGGTAAAAGTATGTAGTTGAGAATCGGACATCACTGCGTTTTTACTGTTTGAAGGCGAAGATCAACAAAAGCTTTTGGAGAACTTCTTCAATAAAAGGTAAGCGAAGACTGAACCACCTATTTCTCAAGTTATATTCATCTTTCTATCTATGGGACGTTGTCACATGAATAATTAGACTATTGCAAGCATATCAAGAATTTCAAGTCAAGTTTATCTTGGTAATTAGTTCTCGAAATATATATGACTAAGTTTAATGAACATTTGTTCATACTTGATGACGGTTAAGAACAGTTTATCGTTCATAATCTAAATCATGATTCAAGATTATCATTCGAAAATAGCGTGGAACAGTGATATGTGTCATTGATGTTATTTGGGAATATTTTGAATTGATTTAAAGATAAATATAGAACTACTGTATATCTGGACACATGACAGTATGCATACCAGTTCACATACTGGAGAAAATTGTTATAGGTCCGGAACCGTAGTACATGTACTCAGTACACGTACAAGAGTAACAATATGTCGACAACAACTTTTTGGTACGCATACCCGGTATCCATACCATAAAAATTCTATTTCTCGTGAACCAGGAATGGTACGTATACCCGGTATGCATACCATAAAGGAACTGTTGGTTTTGAAACCGAGGTGGTATACATACCCGGTACGCAAACCGAAAAAGTTTTGTATGTTCCTGAACTCGTTTTTTCTTAAGGGTACACATACCCGGTACATGTACCATGACAAAAATAGTCACGAACAAAGTAAAGTACACGTACGTGGTACATGTACTTTTCCTGTCGAATATTTTCAGATGCCCAAAAATTATTTTTGTGAGATAATTGGCATTTGAATAAATCTCTAAACACACTATATAGACATGATTGATCACATTATAACTTATGGTTGTGACTCAAACTCAAAGTCTTAAGTGTTGTATGAAAATAATTAAGCTTATGGTTCAATCGGCTAGTCTTGGCTAACCGTCCATGAAAAAAATCTTTACACACGGTTTGGTTACGGTTCATCCTAACCAGAGTGTATATCTTGTTATGTTAATCTCACTTCAAAGATTCATCTAATGGTAGATATTGTTTGCTTGGTTCTAAAGCTATCTTAGTTTAAACCTAAAACAACCTATACTTTGAAAGTCTATATAAGGGAGAACCTCAATAACTGGGATTTTTGAATCCCTGACACTATTCTTTGTGTGTCCTAGTTGTAAACTAGAGTCGTCCTCTCTCTCAAACCCTTTTAGGGTTTAGCGACTAAAAATGACTTCACCTAGGGATTCGTGAAGCCAGGTCCAACTAACTTTTATCTTGATAGTTCGTGTATCTTGATCTTGTTTGATTATTGAGATGCTCACTCGAACAAGATAGATATAAATCGCAAATTTATCTTCGTCTCAGATTTTGTGATTCCACGGGTTTGATACTTGTGAGGTAAATAATAATTTAGGTTGCTCTTTGGGAAGCATAAGTCCAGATTTTAAGGTTTGTTAGACTTTGTCTATTGTTATCGATTTTCATTCTCACCTTGATCCATTGATCAGAAAGGAAATCTCATATAGGCTTATATGTGAGAGGAGGATTGGTAAGTCTTCAATTGAGTAGAAGAAACTCTTAGGCTATAAAGGACGTCAGCTAAGGGAATCATTTGCGCTGAGTCCTGCTGGGATTGAAGAGGCATAAGGAGCACGACTGTAATTGAATTGTTGCGAAGGTTTAATTCGGTCTTAACTTCATTACAGTCCGAAGTTAATTGGTAGTAGGCTAGTATCTGTAGCAGTTTAATACAGTTTGGTGTTCAATTCTGGATAAGGTCCGACGTTTTTCTTCATTTGCAGTTTCCTCATTAAAAAAATTTATGGTGTTTGTGTTATTTCTTTTTCCCATTATATTGTTTATCTTTATAATTGAAATATCACAGGTTGTACATAAATCAATCAAAGTAGATACATTCATCCTTGTGTTGGATACGACTCTTGGATATTGATTTTTGAGATCGTCCTAGTACTCTCACACATAGTCAGGTTCACGGATATGATTCTGTCAACTTCCTAATTATGAGAAAAAGATAAACAAGCTCTTCGTATATTTCCTTGATTGGGATTAATTAAGTTGAACTCTAGGAATTATATTCGAGTTTTGTCCATACAGGTTTCCTAAGAAAACGTAAGTGGTGTATTTTGGTACCCCCACATTTTCACAACCTATTACATGATTGATTATGAAAAAAAGTTCCACAAGATGGCACGTACCTATGCAGAAACAAAGTTAGAAGTCATGATGTTGAAGCGTTTTCTTGAAAAATCTCTACTTGTTCAAGCTTACCTTGTCAAACAACAAGAAATTCTTCAACAAAAATTAAATGTGGGAGAACCTAATTTGCTCAAGGTTAAAGAACTATACTTTGATCAAGGATGTCTTCAAGGATTTCGAAGAATTATTCCTCTCAAACGAAGAAGATCGCAACATCATTATAAGATTTTATTTTCAAATCCTTTCTATCAGGGAATAGACTAATCTAAAGTGTTGATTTATTTCAATGTTTTGCGTAAGGTCTATTCGAACAAACTATCAATTATGATGAATGGATAAATTTTATTTTATATAATTCTTGGTTCATTCTTTGATAGTTCCGATTACATAAGTCTATGATGAATGATTATATCTTTATGCTATTGCGTTCGGTTTATGAGATGTTAGTTTCGGTTTCTATCCTAATTTCCGATCTCATATTGTGACTTTTTGATTTAGCGGGATTAAGTTCCATCCATTTTAGGTAGGCTTTATTAAAAGATCATAAGGAGATATGATTCAAACTCATGTGTGAAAGTCAGAATGATGTTGATATAAATTTATGTTTACATAAGTTGTGTTTAGCATAACATATGAGTTTTGGGTTTAAACATTTGTTATTGTCAGGCAATGGTTAATGATTCAACCTATCTCTGGTAAAGTTTGTTTTGTCTTTGTTGTTGTTTTTTTGTTCTTGCGAGAGGATGACAACAAACAAGGGGAGAGTTCTTATTAAACTGGTGCTTAAATGATATATCTTTCTGGAGAGAAGTGGCTTCGGAAATCGAGGTAACAATTCTTTTATTGTTAGTTAATCATTTTTCCTGTTTAAGAAAGGCTTGATTTTATTGCATATATTTTGCTTTTTCTTAACAAAATTCGGCACAATTGGTATTTTCCATTATGATGTATGGATTGGTTATTGGGATTCAATTGTTTTCGGTTAAGAAAAAATGTGTCAATTCATTTGACTTATTGATTTGGTATCTTCCTTATTGTTTGGTATCAATTGTTTTTGCTTAACGAAATTTGGTGCAATTGTTATATTTTCATTGGATTATCTTTGTTTCAATTGCTTCCTGTTAAGAAAAACTATGACAATTCAATGATTTGATTTGTATCTACTGTTTTTTCTTAACGAAATACGGGATCATTTGTTTAGTCCATTTGATTCCGGATAAGAAAACTAAGTTAATTCTGATCTTAGTTTCGGCTTATCAAGTGTAGGATTCGGTTATTCAAGTCTAATCGAAGTCCTTGACAAGAAAGACTAGTTAAATAACCTAGTGTTTATCTTTTCTAAAGAAAGGTCTAAGTTATTTTATGAAATAATTAGAACCTTATAAGAGAAATTGATTAAATTCTAATCTTTATTTGTGTCTTATCGAATTAAGTGATTGTACATACACAATTGGTTCGGTTAAGAACTAAGTTATGTTAGTTGATTTATCGGACTAAGGAAAAATTGCTTCGGGCAATTGTTTCCTTTATAACATACTAAAACAAAATTACTTTTGTAGTTTCGGTTTTAGTATTGGTTATCTAAAATGGTATGTGAAACCTTCGTGCTTAACTCTCATAGGTTGTACAAGTCTTATGGATTTGTAAGATCTTTTCGGTTTTCTTTTTTGTTTATTCATTTCTTTTTCATTTTTGTGAAAAAATGGGGAGAAATATATGGAGTAAACAAGTTATTTATGATAACTAGGAAATGAAATATGTGCTTAAAGGTTATATCTAACGAAAGAGTAAAAGCATAGACTAAGGGGGAGAAACATATCATCATACTGTGTAGTATTTCATACTACAAAAGGGGAACAACAAAGATGTTCGGATTGAGTTTTTACCTATCCTTCCTTTAGGTGGAGTAAAGCTTTTGTTATTCAAATGTCAACAATGACATTTATTTTTGAATATGTGCAGGATATTGTGCTGTTGAAACTTGGAATCAAGCGTATGAAGAATGAGTTATTTTGTAATTCGTTTATCTCCATGTAGGAGATTATTAGAGCATAGCTCGATTGGACCCACCAAGCGTTGTTATGTCAAGTTTGGTTGTCATATTTTATTATCAAAACTCATCTAAAGTCACTTGATTAAATACTATAGTCAACTTCATTTAGGTTAGACTAGAAAGTCTAAGAATGTTGAGACTTACTAATATTACTCTGAAGACCTGAAGAATATGAAGAAGTAACGACTGCAACGAACACATCATCCTTCCACTTGAGGTTAGTAATACTGACTTGACTTGTTTTCATTCCCAACGTATCTTTCAAGTAACTTTATATTGAAAACATAACATGCGAAGCTATATTTATAACACTCTAGTGATTAGACTTGGTCATAGCATTATGATCAAAGTGTCAAGGAATTATATTAAATTACGAAGTATAACGCTTATCTTTTGAACTTCGTAAGTACGACATCAACATAATCCATGTATATATTTATTTGATTATGTGTGGAATATAGGTGTGATTTCATCCTGGAAAACTATGTATTATACATTGGTTTTAGGAAGTATATGTATGAACTTGTTTCATAACCGAAAGGGAAATCATAAGTTTGTTGGTCCGGTTTTTAATTGAATAATATTTGGATGACCAATACAAGATGACAAGGTAGAACCTATCTTAACTTATGTTGAGAATCAAGGTAGAACCGGTCATATCCTATATTGTGTGACAAGGTATAACCAATTTAACTAGTTTTGGGAACCAAGGTATAACCGGTCATAACCTATATCCAGTGACATGGTATAACCAATCCTAACTAGTTTTGGGAAATATGGTATAACCGGTCATAACTTATATTGGGAAGCACGATATAACCGATCCTAACTTAGTTTGGGAGTCATGGTATAACTGGTCCCAAGAGCAAAACCGAGTTTCCTATGTACATATTTCTTTATGTTGTGTGTGAATTTGGAATTAGGGTTTGCTAAGATAGAAAACTTATAGATGTTGACATTATTTGAACATGTGCACAACTCTTATCATTAATCGTTCAAATATATTCCTTGATGCTCAAGGTGATCTCAAACCAAAATATTGAAAAACATTTAATTATGATTTTCCATTTTATATGTTTTAATTACCAGCAATTAAAGCATAATCTCTGGAAAAGGATTATTAGTTAATGCGCAAACTATCCTAAGAGCTAGGCAAACGTCATTCTTGTTGTTTCTGGTGGAGCCGTTTATCCGGAGAGGAAAGTACCCTAATTAGGAAAAATATCTTACGACCGCTCGTTTAAAGACTTTTGTGGGATCGAGAAGCTCTACGAGTACCGTTTGTAGGAAAGTAGACAATTGCATTGTGTTTTTAGTTTTCGATTATTGATTTGATTGACTAACGGTTGTTGAAACTTTGATTGCACCTAGTTTGATTATTTTTAAGAGCGTTCTCTTTTGGCATAAGGGTCTCTCAAACTAGATCAAAGTATCGACGAAATCTTTAGAACTATTTTTAGATCTAAAGACATCTTGTGATAATCCATGATTAACAGACTCCGTTTTGTGTGTGATTGATCACAAGAGGATTCAAGTTTGTATTGTGCAGGTTATTAAGAAGGCAATTAAAGATTTGAAGACGAAGAAGATTTTCTTATTAGTTTTCGTATCTTGTAAATTTGTTCACACATATTGATCGGTTGGAATCCGACTTATATTTGATTTATCTAATCAGAAAGTCATATAGATCGACAACTATCATTTGGTGGTATTCTTCAATATCCTAATCTGATAGTTGCGATCTGAATCTAAGTTATTGATCTTACCCGACAAATGAGTTTATTAGATTAAACATAAAATCCTTTGTCAACTACTCAACATATCTTTTATACTAAAAATAATTGAAGTGGTTACCAAGAAGATTTGTTCCTCTCTCCTGTTTGGAATAAGATCTAAAGAATTTGAGTACATAAAGACTTTACTTGGTAAAGCAACTTGAGATACTGATTTCTGTCTTGAGATTAATATGTGTTACCAAAAGGTCCAAGACACAGGGATACTGAGCAAACTAAGTAACTAGGGGTAGTTTAATTGGTCTCAACTATACGAAGTAGGCTTTTATTCTTTGTATATCAACTTAATTCTGAGAGTACTCAAAACTGGACTAGGTCCTGGGATTTTTCTGCATTTGCGGTTTCCTCGTTAACAAAATCTTGTGTTGTGTTATTTCCTATACTTTCGCATTATAATTGTTTTATTATAATAAAGTAAATACACTTGTGCGTTAATCCGAATTACTTGACATTGATCCTATAGTCAATCTGTTTTATTACCGTGAGTATTGTTAAGTAAGTATCTTGTTGCCGTATTGTCTCGATTTTGTCCATAGACAATCACACAAGGTATAGGACTTATAGGTTAAAACTAAAAGATTGTGGTGTATTTGGGTACCCTCCTTTTTTCAGATGAGAGTTTAAAACTAAAAGATTGTGGTGTATTTGGGTACCCTCCTTTTTTCAGATGAGATTAGGTCGGTTTCTTTGCATAGAACATGTCAAGTGATTTTCCACTTTTGCATCCACTATGGATATAAAAAATTGCAAATGTACCTGGCTACATAAGTGGTATATTTACCACTTAGGCTGTTGCGATAGAAACTCTATCGAGGGATATAGACTCCATCGCACATTGGTCGTTATATCGTTCTTTGGCATAAATATCGCCAGCAATAATTAGACTATTTCTCGGCACTATGATCATCAATTAGTGGTTCATCATCCAACAGTCAGAAATACATCCCCTTATAAATATTCAACTCCAAACTCATTTCAACTCACACTTCTTCCATACTTCTCATAATTTCACACCTCTTCCATACAACTCAAAACTTTTCTAATTTTTTGTAATATAAGTCTATGTTGTAAAAGGCGAGCGCCCGGAGCGCCTAGGTGCCAAAGGCCCCCTCAGCGCAGGGCCAGCGCCCGAGGAACCATATTTTATACTACTTTCTACACTAGCGCCTTAGGCGAGAGTATAGCGCTTTAGGCGCTTCGCGGAAGGTTTAGACGCTAGACTAGGCTTAAAAGGCGCCATGGGTATGTGGTAAACATGGGTTTGTTAAACCTAATTTGGTTGGAGATTGGAGAATTTGAGGTGATTGATTTTGCAACATTTTCTCTATTAGGGTTTTTTTATTTTCTGGTTTTGATGAAGGGATAGTAATGAGTTAGGGTCTTTTGAATTGCTAGATGAGAATGGTGAGAAAAAAATATGCTGACTTGAATCTGGTTATGCTCAGTTCCCTTGCTCATGGAAGAATTCTGTCATATTCTGGTGCTCTGAAGCTTGTTTGTAGTTATTATTATTATGAAGGGAAAGGAAGCTGCTGTTACATACGTGTGACATTTTTGGGCTCAATCACTCTGATCCATTTCAGCAACAATCAATCATAAAAATATGGAAATATTAGCAACAATCAATGAGAAAAATATGGAAAGATCATTAATGTTTGAGATGATAATGTATCTACATCTTCCTCAATTAGTGACTAAAATATGGAAACTCATTAATAACGATATAATAATATTGCTACATGTCAACTTCATCCCCAATAACTGGTTAAAATATGGAAACTTCATTAAAGTGAGATATATTATCATGGGAATTCCAACCCATGGAGGAATGGCAATGAATGACCAAAGTATGGAAATTTTTATATATAGTGAAATATTAATATTAATACAAAATCAATTACCTTCGATAATCCATGATCAAAATATGGAAACAAATACTAATGTTAAAGGAACAACGTGATAAAGGTCTAAAAAAGCATAAATTCTAATAGTAATCGCCTAGGGCGCCTTAGGTGCGCCTAGGCGTCTAGGCGCTAGGCGACGTGCTTGGCGCCTTGCCTCACCTAGCGCCTAACACAACATAGATATGAGTTCTAACATGGCTGAGTTTATAGAAAACCAACATGCTGCCGAAATCAAAGTTGTGTTAACCGACCCAATGTGGATCGAAGAAGAAACTGAGGTCCAAGATTTACTGTTGCCGAAGATGAATGTATCTGTCGAAATTATGTTTATTTTACCTAAGTTAGTAGATGCTTGGTGCACAACAATAAGGCAGGTCATTATGGGAAAACATATTTCAGAAATTTTAAGTAGAAACGATGAACCTCGATAATCATGATTCGAGCGCGTTGAGTGGTCGCTTCGTTGTAATCAATAAGCAAGTAACTTTTATGTTCCTCGGTAATGCGAGCTGGTCGAAACCTAAGGAATGGTGAAAGCCTTATGGACATTGAACAAATGTGTCGGTGGAGTGACTCAGAATGAATTGAAAAGTTTCCAAATATGGAAGCTGTTATGAGACCTTAAGAGTGTTTCCCAAATATAATCTAGTCTTGTTATTTTAAGTGAAGTTTTAATTTCTTAATTCTCAAATTTAGGCTAAATGTAAAGCTAATTTATAACCATACTTCTTTAAAATAAAAATTTCAAATTCATTGACAACTGTGTTTTTTTACAAGATAGAAATTTAGAATTAACAAGATCCATACTTGGACAAATAAAGACCTCAATAAAAATCTCTGATAATCTTTGATTTTTTGGTTTTCTTTATTTAAAGAAGCTTCCATGCGATGCGTTTTCGATGAGAGTTTCCTTTGTTCTTGACTGCTACGGTTAACTTTCAAATTTACTTTGTCGTTGCTTTTGTTTTCCTTGTTATGAGATTTTCTTTGCCTTTTAGCTGCATGTTTGATTTGGTTAATATCTAAGACTTGAAGACTTCTTTGCTTTTTACCTATTTTTTTTATAACTGTCACATATCTTGTTAATAACAAGTTCTAGTACTATTCCAGAAAAATCAAGTTAGGTTGGCACATCAAGTGGGGTTTGAAATTTTGTCATTTGAAACTTTTTGGGATATAGAAAGACGGAAAGTAAATTTGTGAAAAAAAATTGGTGTAAAAACTAAGTTCGAAAATCACTTAATTATAGATGACATATAAAGAGTCGTTGGATATAGAGTTTCTGGAGAGCAATATGGACAAAATCGCCAGCGATAGGGTCTTTATCACAAACGCTATAATGAACATCACTCAGCAGAATCTCCATCGTTGAACCGATTTCTCAAAGTGGCGCGAAATGTTTGCCAGGCCGATTGGTATAACAAATAGGATTTTCTGGCGTACTCCATAAGAGCCGCCTTTATAGCCGTTCGACGAACCAAGCCGTTATCGGCTCAGAAAAGTCCGAGCAGCTCAGCTTGATACAGAATATTATTATTTTTTGCTTAATCATAAGAATTTTATTACCAAAACACAGCTCAAGAGTTTACAAAAAAGATCTTCTGTCTAGAGGCCCAGACAAGAAGAATGAAACACCAAAAATAGAACATAAAACATTTCACAGAATTAAAATCTAAAGTAAGAGCCATCTTCCATTTCTAATGGACCTAAGAAGACAGGTTTATTGTTGTAGTATATACGTTCTCCTCTACTCGGTAGAGCTCCCCTCTTGGCCAATTTATCAGCTGAGAAATTTACTTCTCTATATGAATGTCTAAAAGATATCCTGCTCAGATTTTTCTTTATTGCCTGCCATCTATTGAGAACTATCCAAGGAATCATTCCTGATGTGAAAGCCATTATCACTGCCTTTGAGTCAAGACTGAAACAAACATCCATAAAACCCCTCTTCACTGCTCACTCTCCAGCTATGATTAGAGCCATTACCTCAGCTACATAGTTTGTAGCAATTCCAAGACCTCCAGAGATAGTTCCAACACATCTCCCTTCATTATCTCTGCCAATACAGCCAACACCAGATTGCCCTGGATTCCCTTTTGCAGCACCATCACAACAGATTAAGATTTGGTGCATCTCAGGAAATTTAAAGAAACACTCATTCACCCTAGTATTAATCACTGGAATACCAGTTATTCTAAAAGCAGAGAGTACTTGGAATTCATATAAACCATTCCACCTCTTACCCCACAGTCTGATACTGCATTCCTTAGTAAAACTTAAAACTCTGCATTTGACTTGCACCCAATTTGGAGCTTGATCTTCATACATTCTTCTATTTCTACTGAACCAGATTTCCACCATGGCAGTAAATGCACTAATTAACCAAACTTGTTTAATTGCATGACTTTTATGCTTCACAAGATTCAGTTGTTCCTCAAAATTTGAAGGAATTAAGAATTGAAAGATTCCACATAGCCAATGCCATATTTTTTCACTAAATGCACATTTCCATAATATATGATCCATATTGTCTTGATCATTTCCACACAAATAACATTTAGAGATGTTGATACATGAAAATTATTGCCCCTTAGCAGGACTCCTAAAGGGGAGGCAAACCCAACACAAAACATGGGGACTAAGGCCCAAGTCCACTAAAAAGTATCCATAAGGTGGAAAGGATAAGGAGGGAATTAATGGAAAAGGAGAAGGTTATATCAGAGGACGAGTGACATTAGTGGTAATTTAGGAGGTTTATGACATGTGGCATAATGTCATAAAAGGAAGGACTTCTAGGAAAGCCTATAAAAGGAGGCATATGGTACAATGGAGGGGGATCTTTTTTTATCTCTCTCTTCTTGGGAATTGGGTGTGTTGTGGCTAGGACTTGTAGAACCAAAATCAAAATTATCCCTCAACATTTAGCGACCACACCGGGAGGCTCGTCTCTAGCCTAGCCGCCTAATTCCCACAATATTTCTTTCCTATCCGCGTCCCTTCCATTTCTCCACTTAAAACAGCCGCTCGTTTCTTTCACTCCACGTCTTACATCTTCACCAGTGCCCTATCTCCACTAAACACTACCTCCGCGCCGCCTATCTCTTCATAATAAATCATCTCCGCGTTCAGAAGTTAGTCCGATGTCTACAAACACAAGCGCCTCCCTCCTCTGCCTATCTCCGCGTCTATCACCGCCGCTGCACCATATCAAGCGCCACTTAACTATGTCAGCGCCGTTCTCTTTTCCGAAGCCACACAAGTGTTACTCGTCTTTTGTCAACCTTCTTCTCGCCCTAAACCGAATTTATCCCAGCACAGATTCAGGAGGAAATCCAAAGGAAGTAATCATCAACAATCGGATTCAGAAATTCATTTCTAAATTCTTAAAAAAATAAGTTCCATCTCATCCTAATGTTCTAATTTAATTATGGTTGGTAACTAATCGGTTGTGAATCCCACCTATGATGATTGATTTCGCGTCTTACAAGGGAAAATTTCTGAAAAACTACTTTTTTTTTTTTTTTTTGAGAACCCATGAATTTGGTCTTACATCAGTTATTGTCTTACGAATTACAATCGATGTGTTGATCTGAAAAATGGTGATAATTCCCGTTAAATTTAGGATAAGACCCATGAAGTTCCATAATATCGTTAGGGTTTTTGTTCCTACTTAGCTTTGACCTATCTTGATTGTTAATCCTGATCGAGAATTAAACCTCAAATCCAAAAAGAAAAGTACATTTTAAACCGAACACCCAGTAAATTTTGTGAACTTAATTTTCTCTTGATTTCCTAATTGAGCAACACTCATGTATGTGTTTGAATGACTAATTGTTGACTGTTACAGAGAAAAGAAGTGTTCAACCATTTAAATTCCCAATAACTAACATAGAAAAGTTTGATTATATGATTCCAGATTCGATTCGAATAGTAAGATTGACTCGGTTCCAAAAGGCCAGTGGTTGCACAATGTTTAAACCCACATCAGCATATAATACAACAGTCCATGAGCATCTACCAAAGGAAAAGTAGCTGAAACAACACTGAGGTTGGAGGATACCATAATAACGCCATGTACGCCGCTACCAGCACCATCACTCAACCGTCCCGAGAGCTAGAACCCATCTCGCCAGCGCCGCCTATCTTTCACGAGCGTCTTTGCCCAACTGTACCACTTGATTTCCTCAATACCACTTGGCTATACCAGCGCCACATAGTGCCAATTTCCTCTCAGTTGAGCCCCAACAAGCAATGAAGAGAAGTTATTGATAAGTACATGGTACGATATATCCAGAAATTTTGTAAAAGAAGGCGACCTCTACCCTGGCGTCACAAAAGGCTCTCATACCCTCCACGTAATATACCTCAGCAGAAGGCGCCAGAACAATGCCCTCGAGACGCCTTCCTCATATCGCAAAAGGCTAAGTGTTATCTTGTTTAACTCAACTGCATTCTCAAATGATTACTTGCACATGGTTTATCTCTTGGAACTACTAGTTACCGTACTAATTAGTGGCGAGGATGCTTAGCTGTGTCCGCGTTATGAATTCCACTTCTTTGAGAAACTTTGTTGGGGCTCTAGCTAAGCATTAGCAGTTCATTATACCACAATTTGATTTGTTTGTTTGACACAGGTAGTTTCTGAGGACTAAATGTGTCTCTCGAAGAAGAAAGATTTAGCTCCAGCCGCCATGTATCTATGAGTTACTGCCATACTCAATAAAACAGAAGCTAGCCGCCATTAGTTCCACTGGAAGAAATAGCACTCACGCCCTTCATCCAAAGCTGCTACCTGCCCAATTGCCAATGTCAGCACCAGCGCTTCTCACATCTACGATACCTCCAGTCCGACTTCAAGAGAAGAACCAACTTTAAAGTATAAGCACCTGCTCAGAGAGGAGCTTTACCCGCTCGATTCGTGGAAGATGTTCTTGAATGCACGTTAGCAGTTATCATAGTGACCCTCGCCTGACTGAACCGCTGCCTTACAATGAGCCGCCATCCACCTGGAAGAGCGCTTCAGTTCCAACTACCACGCATCAGCTGACAGCCAACAC
This sequence comes from Papaver atlanticum, assembly GCA_023531105.1. Lineage (NCBI taxonomy): Eukaryota > Viridiplantae > Streptophyta > Magnoliopsida > Ranunculales > Papaveraceae > Papaver > Papaver atlanticum. The sequence continues at coordinate 611,022 of JAJJMB010016062.1, forward strand.
ACCTCATCAACGCTATCTGGACTCACCAGCGCCGATCCATCCTTAATCTCCAACTGCATCAAACAACAACGGCGACCTCTACCCTTAGCCTCTGTCAGCTCAACTTGTCAGATCACCACCAGTGTTGCCCATGCAAAAAAGACCACCAGCTTAACTCCTGATAGTCCCAATAGCGAGCCTTCATCCTTTGTTCAGTTCCTCGTCCGCTGACTCCTCACGCCGCTTTACCTTACACTTGACTGATTCAGTTAAAGCTTGAGATAAAAAGGAAGAGGGGGGGAAAGAAGACTTTGAATACTCAAACAATACGATTACATACTGGTTAGCTTCTTTTCGTCTTTCTTTCTTAGCATTACAACTGCTTAACGAAATGCCTTCGACACATTACACATTTTCCTGACTCGTGCATTTACCATCAAAAGCATACGACGAATATTCGGTACTCACTTAATGACATTTCTTCCATAATGTTTGTGCGCATTCGAGTCATGAGATTGGTTAAATTGCAGCCTGACATCCCTGTGAATGTATATCTCTCCTAAAATCCTATAAGCATGTACCCACAAAAGTTCTCCTTTCTTTGCTTGAAATCATGTATGCCGATAACATATAAGTCGATATTGTTGTATTATATGTCCGCCGAGCGTGTCCATGAGCTGTTTGAGGGAATATGCCCACTTTACGATGTTGTCACCTTAGCATATTAGCATGTATAGTAAGTTTACGGAAGGCATGTTTTAAGCACAAGCGCTTTGCTGAAGCTTTTCACAACTTTTATAGCGTTTAGATTCTCGTCCTAAGAAAAGGGGGGAGGAGGGATGTATATGTTAATTTTCATGCATAAGGTCACGATACCTCATGGCTTGTTCATTATCAAACATCGCTAGCATGCAATAGTTGGGAGCATATGGTTATTAAGTATGATTATAGTATGATTTTTCTTAGCATGCAAGATGTGATTGGTATTGCTATTATGATTGTACGCGTCCATCACACATATTTTAGTCAATTTAAAGCATGAAGCGTCTAATCTAAAGCTGACTTGAATGTGTACCCGCGCTCCATGAAATATGCATGTCATCTAGTCGCATGTGTAGGGTGCCACTTTATTAATTTTACAAAGCATATCATCTTGTCTTGAATTTCATGATCGGATACACAACAAAAAAAATATATCTAGTAACGTGCTCCGGGCACCATGCTAGCAAGGGTCCATAGAGTCCGCTTGAACAAATACAAATTTACCAAAGGCTACGGGAATGCCAAAGGCGCCCGGTCGGCCGACGATTATACAAAAGGCTACGGGAATGCCAAAGGCACCCGGTCGGCTGACGATTATACAAAAGGCCGCGAATTCCGATCGAGCCAATACAGATTTACAACAAGGCGACGGGTTGCTCCGCACATCCGATCGGCCACAGATTTATAAAAAAAGGTGACGGGTTGCGCAGCGCATCCGATCGGCGACAGATTTACAAAAAGGCGACGGGTTGATATACTTATCCGATCGGCCACAGATCTACACAAAGGCGACGGGTTGCTCCGCGCATCCGATCGGCCACAGATTTACAAGAAGGCGACGGGTTGTTTCGCGCATCCGATCGGCCACAGATTTACAAAAAAAAGGTGATGGGTTGCCCTGCGCATCCGATCGGCCACAGATTTACAAAAAGGCGACGGGTTGACATACTCATCCGATCGGCCACAGATCTACAAAAGGCGACGAGTTGCTCCGCGCATCCGATCGGACACATATTTACAAGAAGGCGACGGATTGTTCCGCGCATCCGATCGGCCACAGATTTACAAAAAGGCGACGGGTTGGTATACTCATCCGATCGGCCACAGATATACAAGAAAAAATAGAGAAAAGAAGGGCGATGGGTTGCTCCGCTCATCCGATCGGCTACAGAAAAGGGGAGTGGGCGCGTTTAATACACGTTCCACACATCCCCACCAAGGCGAAGCACCAAACGCCTCGTTCTATTGAAAATAAAAAGAAGGGAGTAGGCGCGTTTTACAACCTAGCTCCAACATTGCCAAATGACACATTTCGCCTATCCAAAAGAAGGGAACAACACTGGGACTACCCGCACAAGTTTAGCCGGTAATCAACACATGACAACGGGCAGTATCTACATCCAGAGTCCCCACCATTAAACGCGCCTACTCACAAAACACTTGCCAAATCCCGATCAGCTTCGTCTACCAACTTGAGGATGTCGTCCATAATCTCATCAGGCGACTGTGACCCCCGCGCAAGTGAGACAGTCTCTTCATGCTCGTCATAAGCTTTACACGCCTAGTCTTAATGAATCACCTTAAGGGCCAACAACATGACCACCTCCTTCAACACTAATAAGCGTACTAGTTCATCCTGAAGGTAGGATGGAAATATGAGCGCAGATAAGACAGCCAGGATCAAGGTATATCCAAGAAGTTGTGGAGTCACTCGATCAGAGATATGAAGATGACAACCAGATATGGGGCATCCTATAATGGGGACTTTAGGATGGCATCATCAGAGGACAATGACTACTGTTAAAAAGTAGAACTTAAGACAAGACATGATGTGACTACCGGGTCATTTGAAAATTAACCCAGTAGTCAGGGGACTAATGTTGATACATGAAAATAATCTCCCCTTAACAGGGCTAGGGAGCCCCTAAAGGGGAGGAAAACCCAACACAAAACATGGGGACTTGGGGACTAAGGCCCAATTCCACTAGAAAGTATCCATAAGGTGGAAAGGATAAGGAGAGAATTAATGGAAAAGGAGAAGGTTATATTAAAGGAGGAGTGGCATTAGTGGTAATTTAGGAGGTTTAAGACATTTGGCATAATGTCATAAAAGGAAGGACTTCTAGGAAAGCCTATAAAAGGAGGCATATGGTACAATGGAGGGGGATCTCTTTTTCTGTCTCTCTCCTCTTGGGAATTGGGTGTGTTGTGGCTAGGACTTGTAGAACCAAAATCAAAATCACCCCTTAACAAGAGACAGTACTGAATCCTTTTTTTCTAACTGTTTCTTCTGTTGCACATGCTCCTCTAAGAATTTTCTAGACATTCAAAGATATATATGGATGGAGACAAGGATCCCATACCTTTTTTGTCCATGCAGCCGCAGGAAATCTAGTTCTGATCTGTTGAACTGCACTGGCTACTGAAAAATGCCCAGTTATATCTGCACTCCAAATCTTTCTATTAGCACCATCACCAAGTTGAGGTAAGTCTTCCATCTTAAAAAACGGATGCAATGAAGTAGGAATTTACCATTTTCCATTACTTATTAGCTGCTCTACTTTCCAATCTTTATGTTGTTGTATAAAAGTATTATCCGGATACCTCTCAATTAATGGATATTCAAAAATCCATTTATCATTCCAAACTGCGATGCATTTTCCATTCCCCACAATCCATCTAGATCCTTCCTCTACATCTTGAATCACCCATTTCAAACCACGCCAAATTGAGGATTGTTTATATGATTGAATCCATTCTCCATTCTTGTTCATAAATTTAGCCTTCATGAATCTTATCCACTCTTCATCCTCAGTCATAATTCTCCACATTAGTTTCATTAATAAAGCTTTATTAACCACCTCCAATCTTCTAATACCTAAACCTCCCTCTGAAATAGGAGCATTAACTTCTTCCCACTTCACAGTGATCAACTTCTTTTCAGCAGGGTCCCCAGTCCATAAGAAACTCCTAATAATTCTCTCACATTCTTTTATTACTACTTTAGGCCATTTATTTACTCACATTGTAAAAATAGGATAGCTTGGGATGGAATAAACAAGCTCCCAAATTTAAGTATTTGCCCATCAATTTTGCCGGTTTGGTTATCCCACTGTGGATGGGAATAGGCAAGTTGGATCATTTGCCCACACTACTATCTTTGCTCTAAATGCAAACAGAGTATAAGAAAACAAACAAAATGAAAACGAGAGCGAAAGTAAAGGGTTTAGATGGATGGCAGCTTCTTCGAAATGAAAACCAGTCACTTGCACTCTTTACTGCAGACAACTCCGTCACAAGAACTCCACCTTGTGTCATTTCATACACCTTTGCCCCAATCACAGCCCACCCTCGCATTCATTTCTCCTCCTTCAATCAACCGGAATCAAATTCCGACTCGGCATCGCCTCCAGATTCCTCACAACCGGATCACTCCTTCAATCAACCGGAGTCAAATTCGGACTCGGCACCGCCTCTCGATTCCTCACAACCGGATCAAAAACCGCAACCCAATGAGTCGATCTAAATTCTCCCATTTACACCCCCAGCAGTAGCAAATAGGGGTGTGCAACGGACGGACGGTTGCGGATTTGAGGTCACCCGCGTCCAATCCGTCAAAGTTGCGGATTTGGGAAATCCAACCGTGTCCGGCCCAATCATTCACGGATCAACGGGTGATACGGGCCGGATGCGGATTAACCGCGGATATTTCATCAAAGATTTTTCTTTTATTCCCCACTTTCTATCGTACAATTTTTGCAGTGCCTAGTGCAGGTAAAGTTCAGTTTGTATGTCAGCATGTTTGGATCTCCAATGAAGCTAAAGCCGAAGCAGTAGCTACTTGATGATCGTATCGTTGTAGTATTAACAGTTTGAATGCAGCTGAATAACAACAATAAGCATTAACAGTTTCACTTGAACTTTGTTGAACTCCTGCCCAAGAATTCGCACCTTCCACAGATCAAATGCAATGCGAATTAGCTTTTTGTAATTTGTACTGTAGCATTCTTCCGTCAGTGAATAAGTTTGAGATGATCTGTACTTTGTTTACCAAGCAAGATGAAGTTTTCCTGAATAAAGCAATGAAAAAAAGAAAGTTGGGTGAAGATAGCATCACCATAAAAATTGGGGTCCATCAAAACAGCTAAAACTAGAAATTTTAGAACGATTTTTTGGGCACTACTCAAAAATGGAAGGGACTACTCTTTATTTTTTTTGGTGGATTTTGGAGTAATTTTGGGTCACCCCTTATCTAAGTATTTATGTTAATACCAAACTTACCCTTCTTTCTTAGTTAAATTAGTTAGGGTAATGATTAGTTAGTGTAAGGATTTGTTAAATAATTAAGTTAAATTAGTTAGTGATTAGTGAGGTTAGATTAATTAGTCGGGTGTTTTTAGAAGAATAATTTTTGAGAAGAAGAAGAGGGTTTTGTTTTTTTTTCTTTTTTTTTTAAGATGGTTGATTTCGAAATGAGGGTTTCGGGTACTTTGATATACTTCAAATTTAGTTAATGTTGCTTGAATTGGCCAAAACTTTCGAAAAATGAAAAATTTATAAACTGATTTCGACCATGGAAATAAAGTTCGGTTACTACATCTGAAGAACAGGTAGCCGAACTCATCTTTAATGGAGTTTTTTCTTTTAGAGAAAAGTTCGTAGGAGAAAAAAATTGCGACGTAACCGAACTAAAATTTCGGCTGGAAAAAAATTGAAAAAAAGTTGCGACGTAACCGAACTAAAAGTTCGGCGGAGAAAAAAAATTGACGTTACCGAACTCAATATGTATGTTTTCAGAGAAAAGTTCGGTTAGGAGAAAAAAATTGCGACGTAACCGAACTAAAAGTTCGGTTGGGAATTTTTTTTTACGAGGTAACCGAACTTTTTTTTGAAAGAAAAAACTCCATTAAAGCTGAGTTCGGCTAGTTCGACAAACTGTTTTACATAATTCCTAGCCGAACTTCTCTCTGCAACTTCAATTTTCAACTCATTTTGATGATTACTACTCATTTTTTCAACCAAAAACGAATCACAAGTAATGGGTTTGTGGATTTTTTTTTGAATCGAGACGATGAAGCGGAAATAAGAGAAGAAAATGAACCCTCTAATAGTAACGGATTTGTGAAAAATTAAAAGTAATGGATTTGTTATAATTTTGATTTTGATTTTGATTTTGTTTTGTTAATGATTTAGATTAGGTATATGTATATTTATTAGATTAGTTTAAATTTTAATTAGGTTAAGGGTAGGTTAGTCATTTCCACAATTTAGGACACCTCTTATAAGTATAGGGTAGACATTCTTATCACTTAGTAGTCCCCCTCCATTTTTGAGTAGTGCCCAAAAAATCGTTCAAATTTTAGGAAAGTACGTGGGCTTCATGTCCTGGGGTTCACGACATGGATTGGGCCGGGTCTCCTTATGGTTAGCCTAATAGGACGTCTACACTAAGCAATCCAGCAAAACAAATTAAGAATCGATGGTAATAGCCGGTGCGTGTGAATCCGTGGAGTTCAAAGTCCAACCGCAACCAAATCGTTAAAAATGCGGATTTGAGAATCTCACCCGTGTCCGGACCATAGATTTTGCGGATTGAGTTTCACCCACAATTTTACAGACGGATACGGATGAAACCACGGTTCCGGACTTTCAGCTCACCCCAAACAGCAAATTCTCCTCCAACTCTCATTCTTGGACCAAGTTCCCATCTTTTCAAACGAGAATCAAAAACCCAAACATTTGCTGATGGAATATCATTAATTGACCCCCCCAATTACATAGATTTTGTGGCCTAGTGCAGCAAAAGCTGAACCAATTGATTGAACTGGAATCGAAGGAACAGAGAAAAGGAATTTGGGGTTTTTGGTAAACAGGCAGTTTCTGTTACCCTTTTCTCCGTTTTAGGAATCCATCACCATTCACTTATAAATATACAAACTTTGATTCAATTTCGTACTATTTATTCTGATTTACAAGCTTCCCATCTCTCAATTTCAGTTCTACGCCCTACTCCAGCTCTCCCAAATCAAATTTTTCCGCCTAAACATGGGTGAAGAAAGTGAAAACAACGTAGCTGCTGCTGCTGCATCAGTGGAGAGAATAAGAAGTGAACGCAAGAGTCCACCACTACCAATGGCAGCACCATGGCTTGTAACTCCATATGGCAAAGGTAACAGAAAAAACCAAGCTTTCTATAATATTTGTTAACCCAATAACAAAACTCTTAGAAAATCTATACCAGAACTGAATGGAAAAACTTTTAAGCAGAAAACATCTCATCAAGGCTGGTGCATTATTATATGTGATGAGGATGGTTTCGATTACACACCGCAAGTTTGGAATTTGGGTGATTGCTTTCTTTGGAATCCTGCAACATTACAGACTTTTGAATTGCCTAGTGTACTATTTTGGTTTGAACACAGTAAGGAATATGTTTATCAGGACTGTGTTTTGTCGTCGCCGCCTACTGAGGATACATCAACGGTTTTGATTCTTTTTGAACGCAAAGATGAACGGTATGACCATCTATTTTTATATTGCTTCCCTGGGGACAAACAATGGAGAACACAGAAGGTGGCTCGAGATATGGTAGATTTCCAGGATGTTATGTCCATCTGGTGTTTCAAAGATAAATTCTATGTCATGTGTGTGGGCGATCGACACCTAGAAATTGAAAGACAAAAACTTTGGGACATTACCAGCTTCTCCATAAGGCCAATTGAGGTAGCTGATACCACTTTGTGGACATCAGTGGGAGGAACAGACACTCACACTACTGTTAGCAGTGTGCAGTTTGTGGAGTGTGGTGATTAACTTTTCTAGATTGTCATAATATACCCTGCAAGAGGATATGACAGAGTAGACATTGCACTATTTGTGGCGAAGTATGATTTCTCTGTTATGGAGTTGAAGGAGGTGAATAATTTTGGTGATCGTGTTCTATTTTTAAGTAATACTACCTGTGTGAGTTGCTCAGCGGCTGACTTGGGACTCTCTAAAGGTTGTTTGTATTATACACTCGATGAGGATCTAAGTTTGCACAAATTTGAAATAGAAAGTAATGGTAACAGTGTTCTTTTGCCATGTCTAAAGGTACCAACAACGTGGTACACATCTGGCTGGATGATGGTACACGATAAACATCGTATGAGGGAAGACAGAGAACTAAAGGCAGTACTGGATAACAAAACAGGTAGAACTGGCAATGATAAGAATGAGGATCAGAGGGAAACATACTATAGAGGAGAACTACAAGAAGCAATCCCTTGGGATATTCTGAATGAGGACTTGGTGGGGTTGATAGCAAACTATCTTCACCGATTGGATTGTATACATTTTCGTCTCGTGTCTAAAGCGAATCGAGCAGTGATGCCTATGGTAAAGCTGACAACCTCTTGTACTACTAGATGCACGTATTTATCTCCATGGTTGGTTTTCTCTCGGAATAAATTCCAAGGCGTCTACAATTTTGTAAATCCGATGCATAATAACGAGAACTACCTCATGAACCTCTCTGATCTACTAGGTGCCACTATCCGGTTTCAGAAGGGTGGTTGGCTACTGATGTCGAAGGGGTTTAACAGTGTATTCTTTTACAATCCCTTCACAAAAGAAAACATCAATCTTCCAGACTTGCCAGTGGATATGTACAGCTTTTCTGCTATCTCATTTTCCTCCACACCAACTTCGTCAGACTGTATGGTTTTTGCTATTCAACAAATGCGTGCCGGTGATGGAATGTCCAGTGAAATCTCCATTTACTTGATTAAAAGAGGAGCAGCATTATGGAGTATCTATAACTTCCAAAATATGAGTACTGAAAAATTCATGCCTTTGCATAACACCCCAGTTTTCCATAATGGGGGTTTCTATTGCTTAGATTATAACGGAACATTGGGAGTATTCAAGTTACAGGATTATAGTTGGAAAGTTCTTGAGAAACCACATCAGCAATTTAGCGGTATATATCCAAGTTTCTTGGTAGAGTGCGCAGGACAGATTTTATTAGTAAAATTAGGACACCTTGGCGCATCAGTTAGAGTATTTAGATTGTATTTCTCCAAAATGGGCTGGGATGAAGTTTGGAATCTGGGAAAGCATATGTTGTTCATCAGCTACACCTCGTGTTTCTCAGCAATTGCTCCAAATATGCGCATGGAGAACAAAATCTATTTCCCAAGATTATGTTTAAACGGGCGAAGGGGTTTTATTCTATTCACTTGAAACAGGTAATTATCACTCTTTTGGGAGTCGACATTCTGCTGATAATTTTTATGACACAGAGGGTTGGTATACGAATTGTACTTGGATTGAACCAAATTGGTCGAAAGCTCAGGAGCTCGACTGGCTTAAGTCCCCATTATAGTTTGTTGCTATTTCACATAAAGATTGTCAATGAGCTGGTCTGGTGTGAAGATTCCATATATAAAGTGTAGATATTTTAGACTGGAGTTAGTATTTTAGCAGGAAATTTCTTGTTTTTTGGGTACAAGACTTTGTGCACTTCTTAAGGTCCTATGGGACGTTGCAAAAGACCCAATTTGAGAAGCCACGTCGATGGCAACTGGACTTCTCCATTTTGGGAAAATGTGCTTAGCGGCAGGAAGTTTACCTTGAAGTAGACACTGTGCCGAACGGCAAAAACTCCATAGAAGTTGCTGTAATGGTATCGTGTATAGTTATAATTTTCCTACGTAATGTGGGTTGTGCAAGACGTGGCAAACCGGCGTAAAAACTATGCTAAACTTTTCGGAGATTCTCTCTCCAGCCTACCTGGTACTTGTTACCGGAAAAAGGCTTCGGTTCTCTCTCTCTATTGATTCCCAAATGAAACTCCATCTCAGAATGAGTGCTTCTCCAGCTCACCCTCACTATGAACTCTTGGCATCACTCTTGGCAGTGGTTGGACTTTATTTGGTTAATTGTTAGTATCTAGCCACTGCTTCTTCGAAGCATAGGAATTAGTAAAAGTAAAATCTTGGATTAGGATTTTGGAGTCCAAAAAGAATTTATATGGGACAATCAGAAAAAGTGGTAATTTGCTGGCTGGCTGCCTGCACCATAGTTCCATGATGGCCGGCCAATTTTCCAATATTTTGTTTTTAAATTCTTAATCTTTATCTCTTTGATCTGGGATATTATTATAGTGGAATTTGAGCTGCACCAATACGTTTTATCCATTTGATTTTAAGGAAGTGGAGTGCACCCACTTGTCCCTCTATGTTAAGTGTTTTAGGTCATTGAAGGGATGTGTTACTACTTATATGGATTACCTAGTGATGAAATGGATCTACTCCGTAAATATCATTTCAAGTCCTTCCAAAGCAGCCTTCATGGACAATATCTACTACTCTTTGACAAAACCTCCATTGGACTTGGAAATGATTGCTAAGTCGAGCATGAACGAATGAATACACGTAATTGTTGGAAAATTTTTCTATAAGTTCGAGAATGAAACACTAAAAAGAAAGTTACTCTTAGGACCTCAAGGGTCATTTGGATAAAAATTGGACCCTTTGAATTGAAATCACGAGACAAAATGAATTATTTGACTTCATGATATAATTGAATCCTGCGATAACGTAATCCAATTTAAATTCATATTACTCTGATTTGACCAAAAACACACCAATAAACATGTCAAAGAAAGACCGAGAGATGAGAAATTTATAGGTAGGTTTGTATCCACCGGAGGTGTTTGTACATGTGTCTGTGTTTATTGACATATTAACTGTTGGCAATCGAATTCATACAAAATAAAGGTTTTAACTTGCTAATTCGCCCACTCCACAAAATAAAAAGACATATTGGTAAAATTATTGCATGTTGATTTCAAATAAAGTTTTTTAAAAAAAATTCGTTGGTCAAAATAAAAAATCATTTAATTTTCTAAACCATTTGAAAATACCCAACAACAGATACATATCCATAAATCAGTTGTTTCATCGCCGCATAGCACTCAACACATTTCAAATAAGTATAAGTCGGTGGATTGGGTGCTTGCTCAAGGTGGAGCAGGGCTGAGTGATTCAGGAAACCATTGATGTGGTCATGAAATGCAATCATATGCATCTGGTACCTTTATATCATTTCACATTTAAATAAAACCTAAAAAACCTTTGGGGAAAAGGCTAATAAAGAAATATATTTTATACCCAAAGGCCAAACTAAATAAGAATTTAAGGTACAAAATTAATATTAATGGGCATGTGTACATCTGTAATTCCATACATATGAAGAAAATAAATCAAAAGATGTCTATAATTATTGCTTATTGATAATCTTAATTAGTACTGATATAATCATAATTTACTTTGGATTAATTCTTTTTGAATTAATTCAATAAAGGTGGCAAATATCTTTGAAAATTTGGACATGCTCATGTTGCAGTGCCATTACCACATCAATACCACCACCTTCTTTGCAAGAAGGAACGAAAATCACTAAGCCTTCAACAGGTAATTCAGCAGGTAGAACAGCACAAGGACTCCCACCACCAAAATCCATATGATGAAATTGGAACCTCAACCAGCTATCAACTTCCAAATTCGGGCACAATAAGTTGCCGATATCCGGCGCCATGGCAACTAATTTCTCGCCTCCGTCTTCCTTTGCAACTTCACCAAAATCTATAAATGACTTAAAATAATTGTTATCTACTTGAGCTACGGCTTCATGAATTGCTCCTGCAACATAGGCGTAATTTTCTTGCAATAATTCTTTCACTTGCAATCTTGGGTAAGCCCAAAGAACTAAGTTGCCAAAATATTCCATGGGTACTGTTGGCTTCATCCTGGCTCTACCATTTACTGCAACCCTGACTTGCGTGAACTCATCTGGTTCTAGCCCTCTTGCTTGAGTCACCTTCTTCCATACATGAGCTAAGAGACACTCGAAAGTAGTAGTATACATTCTATGGGGTGGTAATGAGTTTGTGGTGCAATTACTAATTTCCTCATTAACCTTCATTTTAAGCTTCGCCATAAAATCAACAGAGAAGTTAACAACAAGATTTTTAATAGTTGAAGAAGATTTAAGATTTTCATTGCTAGTCTTCCGGAATTCGATGGAGCGATGGTCGAACTCTACGTTAGGCGGGATCCTAGGAACGGCAACTGAAGCTCGGTCATGGTAAGGAAGGATTATAGGGTCCTGATCGATTTTGTTTGACTCCAAACCAGCTGCACGTACTAATTTAGCCCATGTAAAGTAGAAAGAACTCATAGATTGACCATCACCCACATGATGATGGCATGTTTGGCCAATTACAAGACCACCACAAGCGTAACGATTAAGTTGAATCTGCATGATCTCCTCAAAACCTTCGATAGGTGGAAATAAGTCCTCTATATCTGTATTCGGATTAAAAGGAAGTTGTTCAGCTAATGTTACCCGAATATACGTCTCGATAACTCGAACTCCTGCATTGTTCAGATGAATGCACGGTCGACCTTGTTCGTCAGTTGTAAGCCGACCTGCAAGATGTGGGAAATGAACGAGAGCTTTCAATAAACCTTCTTTCATGGCTTCATTGGATGGCATGGGTGGTTGGAACACGTATAGAACAGATACGTTGAGATCGAATGCTGCTTTGTCGAAAATTGTTAGTGGAATTTTAGTATCATAACATATTGAAGGATCAGATGATGGAGATGGATACAAAGTGGTACTACTGATTACCTTGACAGACATTGTTACTTAATAATACTTTTCTGAGTTATTTTTTGTTTTGTGTCTTGATGTTAAAAGATGTAACGCTCTCTTCTATATATATAGAGATCATATTCCACCTACTCTTATCTCCTAGACTGCTACTACTACTTGCTCTATATTGCTTTTACACGTAAGAAAGTTTTTTCTTTTCTTGTTGTTGAAACGAAAGGTGAAAACTGCATGTAAACGTAAATGTCTCGATAGTCTTAAGTTTCTAACAAGTACAATTATGCGCGCCTTAGATAAAAAATTATGGACCATTTTTTGAGTGTCGTTTTAACGCTTCAAATTTATATATACATGACGTACCCATACGTACATAGAATGAGTCTTTGGTAATTTTGGGAGTTGGTAGATTTGTATCTACGCGTATCACAATTGAAATACTGTCTGAAATGCATTTATGTAATCCAGACGAGTATTCAACCATGAAAACAAGACCCGAGCCGAAACACAACAAGATATTCAAATGGTGCATCCAATTAGGATCAGATATTTGGACAAATGTGACGGGCCGGACTATCTAACAAGTTATTAGGTTGGAAACCATAAATTCAAGGAAAAACGAGTAGTACTTAAATTTTGACTTTTGAACTATATCTTAAAATTAGTAATGAACTCCTCTCGTACATGTCTTCTTCTGATAATGCAGTTGCAAGTTGTATCTGTCTCTATGATGACTAGAAGAAAATTCCAAGTTTGAAATTTTATGCTTCACCGTCATTATGGTTCCCTTACGAACTGTAAAAAATTCAGAACCTAATCGACATTTTACATTGAGGAAAGTTTTGGTTTATTAGGTAAAAAACAGTGCCGTTAAGGATGAGAGTGGTGGGCAACCAAAATCACACTCAATTAAAGTATAAACGCAACCACTTTTTCAGAGTAGATGAGCAAAACCGCATCATCTAACGTGGGACTGGTAGGGTTGGTATTTGGGTCCCTAGAAGGACCACAACTCCACATTCGGCTAATTGTCGGCCTACCCATCATGTAGTCCATTGGCGGTAAAAGCAATTACTTGATTTACCCGGGTTGCGACTTTAGAGCCACACTGTTATTTGTATTCTTTTTCGTGGCTTCGCAGTAGCCAAGGGGTTGTGTAAACGAGATTTATCCATAATGAAGAAAATAGGTTTCAACTCTCACTGGTGTGGCTTAATTCACCAGTGCATTTCTACTTCTACTTCTGCTGTCTTTATAAATGGCTCTCCTGATAAGTTCTTCAATCCTATTAGAGGCATAAGACAAGGTGATCCACTGTCACCCTACCTTTTCCTATTTTGCATAGAAGCTCTCTCAAGAACTCTATCTCATGCTGAGGATATGGAGCTAATCACTGACATTAAAATCTGTAAGAATGCCCCATCTATCAACCATCTCTTATTTGCTGATGACTGCATGGTCTTCTGCAAAGCTAAAAAAATTGAAAGCCAAAACCTAATGGACATATTTCATCTCTTCAGTGCCACTTCTGGTCAACTGATCAACTTCAACAAGTCAGGTGTTTTCTTTAGCAACAACACTGATCCCACTCTAAGCAACTATATCAGCAAAAACATGGGAGTCCAAGTTCTTCCTCTGCATGATAAATACCCGGGCTCTCTTCTTTTCACTCATAGAAGCAAGATTATATCATTCAGACCCGGAGTAGACAAAATGAAACAAAGATTGGTCAGCTGGAAAAATAGCCCCTTGAATCCTACTGGCAGACATGTCCTCATAAGCTCTGTCACCTCCACTACCAGCATTTACCAGATGAACTGCTTCAAACTACCAAAGCAAACCTGTCAAGACCTCAACAAACTACAAAGGGATTTTTTCTGGGGAAAAAGTTTAGAAAACCCAAAAGGATACTATCCAAAGGCTTGGACAGCTGTCTGCAAGCCCAAGGACCTGGGAGGCTTGGGTTTCAAAAATATGGAGATTTTCAACAGCTCCATGATAACAAGAATTGGATGGAGATTGGAAAAGGATAAAGACTCTTTATGGTACCAACTTATGGATGCAAAGTATCTCCTAGGCAGAAATGTGCTCAATATGGATGTCAAACCCAAAAATGGAGACTCTTGGGTCCGGAAAGGTATCCTAGGAGGCATAGAAAACATCCAGCAACATGGCTCCTGGAGAATTGGAAATGGTAAAAAGATTAGAATCTGGGAAGACATCTGGATTCCCACAATCCCCTCTATTCTTGCTAAGCCCGATGCTTGGCCTGAAGATATATATTTGGTTGAGCATCTGCTATTACCCTCTGGTGCTTGGAACACACCCTTATCACCACTTGGTTTACTACTGACATTGCTGAATCAATCCATAATATTGTCACTCACCTTGAGGTTGAGGACAAAATAGTGTGGAATCTTACTGATTCTTGATATTTCACAGTAAAATCCCTCTACAAGGCAAAAATAGATCACATTTACATAAATGACACCCAATCTAGCAATTGGGAGACTCTATGGAAAATGGACATTGCTCCATTTATCCAAATCTTCCTTTGGAAATGTGCTCATGGAATACTCCCTACAAATGCCAAAATTGCAAGTATTTTGCACTATATTGATCCCATATGCAAGATATGCAATTGTGGGGAGGAAACTATGACACATATGTTCCTTAATTTCCCTGCTGTTACCTTTGTGTGGTAATTACTGCTTGGCATATCCCATGGAAAGTTTGATTGTACTACAAACTTTATGGATTGGTTAAACACTTGGTTTGTCTCTGAAACAGCTAGCAAAAACAGCAGAATCTATGCTACTGCTTGCTAGTTCATTTGGAAGGCTAGATGTGATTTTATCTTCAAGCACATTAGTCCTAATGCTAGAAACACTACTGTCAGCATCCAACAACACTTATGCGACTACAATAGGGTGCACAATCTGACAAATCATATTCTAAACCAGAATCATCATACTCATAATCCCGACAATCCCTCATCTGATAATGACAGCTACTACATTGTCAATGATCAGAGAAAGGATTATGGAATCCAAATTCTAATATGTCAAACAAACCGGATCCTTAATATGATACTGATATGTAAAAAAATTAATAAATACTAGAATTTCAATTTAAGATACGGCCGGTGTCACTGTAGTACAGTGGTAAAGTCACTAGGTGACCAAACCAGACGTAATAATAATTGTTGGTCGTAGTGTTACCACAATTCTACTTCCGGGATCCACTTTGTAGTAAAAATCCTCCATAGGATGAGAAGAACGCAGCACTTCGGATTTTCTAGTTTTAATATTGTATACCACTTCATATATTTCACGACCATAGAAGTGGCATTCAAGGATCACAACGTTCAGATCCAATGGACTGAAAGCTACAAAGGAATAATGGTCAATTCTTCTCGGCCAAGCTGATACACATATGCAATCCCTCATGTCAATTCTTCTTCTTGGAAACATGCAATCCTCTATTTCAATTTCAATATCTCTACACACCAACTGCCAAATCGATTCATTATTTTCGTAACCATCTCGGAACACCCAAACATTGATAGTGTTAACTTTTCTTACTTGGTCAATTTGGAATTTGTCAATTTGGCCATAGCAAAGAAGTCCGTTTGACTCTCCAAGACATTGTTGCTCCATATATATCCTACTCCTCCTCCCCTCAGGCAAGTCGAATAGCCTACATTCACCACTACCACCACCACCCCCATTGTTTTCATCATAAGCAATCATCTTATATGCACATTCATCCATCCAATACCATATTCTATTATGGTTCACTATGGGGAGGCGGTAGTTTATTTTCATCTGGATGGAAAATGTAACTTTGTGCATACTTCATTCGCTCGTATCAGATGAGAAAATTTGGAGATTAAAGTTGGGAGACGAGCAACAATATGGGATGTGAATTTCCTTATAAGTTCTCGTAGAAGAATCAGAAACAAAACCAGTTAGCTCCGCCTTTATTAGAAAAGTAACACCCTCCCTTTCTTCAAAAATTGGTCGAGATAAAGGGAGAGACACAAACTTTCTAGTGAAAGGATTGAAGATGAAATAATCTTGAGGATACTTATCCTCTGATGAACAAAGAACTAAACCATTACTTGAAGCTAAAGGGAATATGTGTTTTTTTTCTAGCTTCAAATCGAATTCAAAAGAAAACCCATTATGAGTCGATATGAATTCATGGTGAAGTTGAGTAGATGAAGTCGAAAATAATGATTGAGTTGAGTAGTTAACTTTGTGCATACTCCACTAACGATTGAGTTGCACTAAAATATGGCACATTGGCAACACATGAAGTAATTCTTGCTCTTCAGTGATTCTTGTTCGTTAGTGATTCTTGCTCTTTAGTGATTCTTGTTCGTCAGTGATTCTTGTTTCTCTTGGGATTCGGTTATTTGGTGGTGATTCTTGTTTCCATAGTAGCTGAATGTTAGTGAAAGTTTGCTTGTGATTAGGACAGAGAAGAACCTCACTGAAGATACATTCCTCCCTTTGAAGGATAAGAGATCATCAAATACATAACAACCTTTTCACAGATAGTTCCTCGGATTACATCATGACAAGGAAGAAAATAAGTGGGAAGAAAAGAAAGGAAAGAGACCAATCGGAAAGAGTGGTTACAAACAGGGACAAGAAAAATAAGGGAGACCGTTTCTCAAGCCATCTAGCAATATCAGGCCTCATCTTCACTAGACGAGATCACTACTACATCAACTTCCTGTGGATTTGGATTAGGTTGAATAATTCGTCCACCACTGGATACAGCAGCATGATCGGCACCAGAAACCACCGGCACATCAGCAACAATGGAAGTACAGATTTCATAGAAGTAAGTATATTGACATGCCCCATCGGCAAGGGTTATATCTTTAGCAGTGCCGGAGTCAACTTCATGGCCATTGAGAGGCATATAACTCTCATCAGAGGAATCGGAAGCAGTGGGAGCAAAAGCTGCAACACCAATATCTTCAGGAAAAGGAGAAACAACAGCACCAGTACCATTAACCTCTGGAGGTACAACAGCATCAACTTCATCGTCTTCTGGAGGAACAACGACATCAGCTTTATCGTCCTCTGGATAGTAATCATTATCTTCATCATCGGAAAAACGACCATACATTTGATGCACATCATGAAGAGCATTCAAATATGCAGCATGTGCAGAGGTTACATGGGGTGGATGAACATGTAGGGTTACAGGGTTATTAAGATAAAAATGCTCCCTATCAATGAGAAAGTCCTCTCTCATCTAATTAGTTACAAGAACTCCATGAATGAATCGAGCCATCTAAAAAAGGAAACACAGGTGGATCAAAGGTTAAGAGATGAAAATGTATTTCAAGAGAGAGACAACAGAAGTGGTAAAAGGAAGATAGATGTTCACAAACTTATAATGGGAGGATGGGGGGAACTATTCAGAGAAAATCTTGTTGCATTGAATACCCCAACCATAAACTTAAATTGTCCTACAAATTCTGACAGATGCTCCGGCAAACAAAAACTTGAAGAAAAAAACCTGCGACAATGTCATAGAAAAGCCTAACTCAACCTTTCTGTTTCGATTTCAGGTACATGGACGTCCGGCTGATTGGAGAGATTTTCCGGGACATCAACATTTGTATGGCTTGTGGTATCGGTATCCGGATCAAGTTACTTCCCCGGGTCAGGGCCATTCTGCTGGATGCGGGTCTCTGGTGAATAAAGCTAGTTTCTGTAGAGTCTTATCAACACTCAGTACCTACTCCCAATCCCCAAGAAAAAACAACCACATACACTGCAACACACCACCCCTAAACCAAATAGCCATTCCAGACCATGCCTATAGAGTAAACGGTCACCTAACCAGTACCTACTCTCAATCCCCAAGAAAAAGCAACCAACTACATTTCAACACACAATCCCTAAACCTAATAGCCATTCCAGTCTTTGCCTATAGAGTAAACGGTCTCCTAAACATCAACAAGCCAACTATAAACCAGCTAGTAACCGTAAGACATGTCCATTGCGGCCAAGTACATACACCTCATGCTTGTAAACAAAATAAAACTGAGAGTCCTCTCATTAACAGCAAAAGACATCACCTCAATCCCTGCTTGACAGCCAGTAAAAAAATAAGTTCCCAAAAATCCAATAATAATTCACCAGCAAAGTTAGAAAAGGCCAGACATTGGATAAAATTTCAATTTCCAAAAAGTGAAATATCAGAGTGTTCACTTATACTTCACATAAACCTCAACTGGAAAACAACAAAAGGAGAGCGGAAGGTGTTTGTTAAAATAAGTGAATCAGTAGAGGAAGTGCAAAAACTAGCAAATCAGTTGGAAGCACAACTGAACATGCCGGAAGAGGAGTCTGAGGTGGTGTTTATAAACAAGGAAATCCTAGCAAAGGATGAAATCGAATGGAATTTGACGATGCTGAGCAGAATCTGTGTCAACAGGACTGTATTACAATGGGAATACATCAACTATGTCAGAGCAAATTGGAGATCAGCAAGATCAATGACAATTTCACCATACAAACACAAGAAATACAAGAATGTTTTTATTCTCAAATGCAAAAACAAATCAGATTTTCATAAGATCAAAGAATTCAAACCATGGTTCTTCAAAGGTGATTTAGTGGTAGTAACTAGTAACTGAGTTCCCAACACTTGGAATACCTACAGATGAGAATCTAGATTTGGAACATGAATTGTTTTGGTTGAAATCTATAGAAGTCCCCATAGCATACACTTCAAAGGAGGTGCTTAAGAAAGTGGTAAAGAATGCAGGTGAATACCAAAAACATGATATTCTTGTGGGCAGCAATTTGCTAGAGAAGGATGTTATGATCCAAGTGAAGGTGGAGGTAAACAAAAGGGTAAAATACAGGATTGTGGCTGCTGATTAGGAGGGCCAAAAGACGATTATCAACTTTGAATACGACTGTCTCCCACCAAATCTATGCACAAAATGTCATATTATGGATCATCCGGAGCTACAATGTGAAGGGAGCAGACAATGACTCAATCCATCATACCAAAAGAAAGGAGTTGGTGGGGAGATGCCTAATGCAGGAGCTAGTAGTAGTGATGGGGTGTTGAAACCTGTGGAGAAGGAAAAATAGAACTTTTCTCTACAGAAAGGGCGGGATAATATGATACTGGAAGGGGGAAGAGTATGGAAAAAAGCTTACAAATCATGGACACAAAGATGACTGACGGGTATGAGAATGAGGGGACAAATACATTGGAGAATTTGGGGGTAGGTCTGCAGGAAGGAAAACAAATTGAACCTAACTCGAAAGGAAAACAAATCTATGTGGAAAGCTCTAAGAAGGACTTGCTGGCACTTGCAAACTGGAATCTAATGCAGTGCAACAAAGGGGTTGTCATAGCCGAAAAACAACATTCAATCCCACAACTTCATGATCAAAACAAAGTCCAAACACAACTTCATCCCCTCAATACCCAATGTCCAAACACAAATGTCACTTTGAACAAACAGACACATACTTTGAAACTAGATGCAATAAGCTGTCAGGAACCTCAAAAATCTCCAAGTCCAAACCCAAATAAAGTACACAGAACAAACCAGAAAAAATACGTCCCAATTAAACAGAATGCAAGAGCTGTTAATGAATCAGGTATGGCCTCTCCTCTAGTAAAGAGGAAGTTAATATTAGGAGATGATGAGGAAATGGATGAATGTCACAAAAAGCCAATGGCTGATAAGCAAGCTAAACATCTGCATATGCTCCATGATGGGTCTGAATTCCAAATGGGAAAAGGGGAAAATGAAAGGAGCATTAACAAGATCAAACAACCTACAAAACCAAACAAAATCAAATTAGACTCCTCAGAAAAAAGATCCAAAGTCACCAGTCAGCACTCGCAGCAGTATGATGGACCAGAACTGGAGGAAGCAACTAGGGGGGTACAAGGCACCATGCAGGCAAACCCGGATACGCTCTCCAGTCTTGGACACCAGGTACATCCTTTCGACAATTTTCCCCAAACACCTAGACTGTGCTTGTTATACTGCAATGTTGGTAACACCTAT
Source organism: Papaver atlanticum (assembly GCA_023531105.1). Classification (NCBI taxonomy): domain Eukaryota; kingdom Viridiplantae; phylum Streptophyta; class Magnoliopsida; order Ranunculales; family Papaveraceae; genus Papaver; species Papaver atlanticum. The sequence continues at coordinate 631,489 of JAJJMB010016062.1, forward strand.
GTGCACTTAGGAAGATACAGATGGAATGTGTTTTTTGAAGCATTTAAATTCCATATTTTCAATAACACTATATGCATCATGCTGGCAATGTTAGAATCATTTCATGGAATTTCCAGGGAATAGGTAACCCACTTATCCAACAATATCTGAATGACATGATTAAAGAAAAAAACCCAGACATCTTATTCTTGTGTGAAACAAAAAATATCAGAACAGTGGTGAACCCAATAATCACAAGGTTAGGATATAGGAATTGCTTCATGGTAGACCTAATTGGTGCTTCAGGAGGCCTGGTGGTGGCTTGGAAAATAGGAACAAACCTAAGAGTAGGAGTGTTCTCCAAAAACTTAATCAACTGTCATATCAAGAGTATGGTCACAGGAGAGGAAAGCACACTTTCTTGTGTGTATGGACCTACAGAGTGGAATGAGAAATACATATTCGGGAATCACATAACACAAATGGCAAGGAAAATTAACCAAGATTGGCTGTTGTTGGGAGACCTGAACCTCACTTTGATAGAGAAAGATAAGAAAGGTATTGGAAGCTTTAATAAGACTGAGGCAGATAAAATTATGTACTGCCTAGAGATGGCAGATTTGAAGGATTTAGGATTTGTGGGTTATCCCTACACTTGGAGCAACAAAAGAAAAGATGCATCTCTAACTGAAGCTAGATTGGACAGGGTGTTAGCCAATGGGAAATGGTGGGGAAAAAACAGCAATGCAGTAGTTAACCACATGATGGGGATGGGTTCTGATCACATACCAATTATGCTCAATTCAAAAATTGTCTCCAAAAAGGAAAATATACCTTTCAGGGTGATGGGAACATAGCTTAAGGAACCAGATTGCAGGAAGTTGATAAAAGAGAGTTGGAAAAACAAGGCTAGAGGCAGCAAAGCTTACAAATTGTTTCACAAGTTGAAGAGGACTAAGAAAGAGATTTTTAGGTGGAATAGAGACTGTTTTGGAGACATAAATACTAATCTGCTGAGGGCTAAGAATAGGCTTAAAGACATTATCTCTAACATTAACCTTATAAACAGGAGTAATGTAATAAGAGAGTGTGAAAAGGAGGTGGAGAACTGGTATAGGATGAAGGAAAACTTTTGGAAGGATAAGAGTTGTGAGCAAGACATAAAACTAAGGGATAGGAATACGTCTTACTTTTATAGGAAAGATGTAAATAGGTATAGGAGAAATAGAATAGAGGCTGTGAAAGATAGTACAGGTCAATGGGTAGAAGGACATGAAAGGTTGCTGAAACAATTACGGGGCATTTCAAAGAAGTGGAAACCACTTCTAACCAAGATGCTGAGAGAAGCTATCTGGATAATGTGCACTCTATCATCTATGATGAGGATAATGAGATGCTGACTGGTATTCCTATGATGGAGGAAATCAAGTTTGTTGTTTTCTCCATGAAACCTGACATAGCATCAGGCCTGGATGGTTTTACACCGCATTTTTTCCAGATGAACTGGGAAGTAGTGCAGCTGGAGGTGTTTAACATGATAGAAAGTTTTTTCACATCTGGGTTCATTTTAAGAGAGGTAAACACTACTTTCATCACCCTTATACCTAAAGTAGAATATTCCCAAGAAGCTAGAGACTATAGACCAATCAGCCTAAGTAATATAATTTACAAAATCATGTAAAAAGTCCTAGCCAACAGATTTAAAAAACTTCCGCCAAATATTATCTCCCCGTATCAGGCTGCCTTCATTCAGGGGAGGCAGATCTCTGACAATGTGTTCATCGTACATGAGTTGATCCATACAATGAGGGCTCAGAGAGGTAGTGATTTCCTTATGGGTCTCAAAATAGACATGCTGAAGGCTTTCGATAGAGTTGAGTGGGATTTTATAGGAAAGATTCTGGCAAAATTAGGTTTTAGCAAACAATGGTGTAAGCTAGTTCACCAATGTGTCAGCACTATTTCGGCCTCTGTCCTTCTAAATGGAGTTCCTTGTGAACAATTTAACCCTACTAGAGGGCTGAGGCAGGGAGATCCACTATCTCCCTAACTTTTCATCATATGCATGGAGATGCTATCTAGAGCTATATCCACAGCTGAAGATTTGAAACTCATTCATGGGATAAAAGTAGGACATAATGCCCCTGCCATATCCCACCTTCTGTTTGCTGATGATCTGTTGATCTTCAGTAAAGCTAGTAAGACTGAGAGTGAGAATATTCTCAGAGTTCTAAATGTTTTCAGCTTGGCGTCTGGCCAGCTCATAAATTTGGAGAAGTCCGGTGTGTTTTTCAGCCAAAACTCACACCAAAACACTATGAATGAGATCATATCCACCCTAGGTGTTCAGAGAATATCTCTAAATTTATATTAGACAGAATAGGGGGAACCTAAAGGATTGGACAGAATAGGGGGAACCTAGGGTGTTTGCACACCGAAAAGTATGGGAGGTATGGGGTTCTTGAACTTAAGAGAATTTAACTCGGCAATGCTTGCCAAAGTTATCTGGAGATTGATGAAAGAACCAAATGGCCTGTGGGGGTCCATTTATAAAAATAAATACTTCCCAAAGAATAGTCTGCTAAACTCAAATTTCAAGTGCTCTGACAGAGACTCGTGGGTTTAAAAGAATCTGATGAAGGAAGTGAGAAAAATAAGGGAAAACACTGAATGGAGAGTGGGGGATGGGAAATCCATTAGAATTTGGGAGGAACTGTGGTATCCGGGGAAACTGCAACAGTTATGTGAGCCTTTGCAACAAAACCAGAAAATAACTTGGGTGGAAGAGCTAATGGTTCAGAAGGGAGAAGATTGGGCCTGGGATGAGATGAAGTTGACACAGTACTTTGATCCACAGGTGAGGCAAAAGATTAAATGGATTAAGATAAACAAAAACAAAAAGGATGAACTAAGATGGAAACTAGAGAAAAATGGGAAATTCACAATTAAGTCTTTGTACAAAAAAATCATGCTTAGAGGGAAGCAGGAGGACCTGGGTTTGAAGTATTCTTAGAGGAAAGTTTGGAGAATAAACACAATTCCAAGGGTAAAGACATTTATCTGGAAGTGTGTCCATGATATTCTCCCTTTGAATGAGAGATTTGCAAGGAAATTGCCCTACATAATCAAATCTTTCCCTCTGTGTGGTAAGCATGATGAAACTCTATCACATATCCTTTTGAAATGTGATTTCCCTCTTAAGGTTTTGAGTGTAATGGATGTTACATTCTCAGTCTATGCCGGTAATCATACTGACTTTCATAGTTGGTTAAAGGATTGGTTTCATAGGGGCAGTTTTGATAATCCGGGTGGGCTTGATTGGGCAGATGTGTTGGCAATCACCTGTTGGGAGTTATGGAAATGCAAGTGTGACCTAGTGTTTAAGAAAATAAAGCCTAACCCTCAGAGAGTTTGTTTCAATATTACTACCATGGTAAGTTGTAGTTGAAGGACTAGGAGGGAGGAAAATCTCAACATTGATGGTCAAATTGTAGAGAATTTTAAACCCTTAGTTACTAACCTACTGGTTGTTAAGATAAAAATAGGTTTAAAAGTTAGCAATAACAGTCTAGAGGGAGGAATAGGTCTAATCTTATCTGATCATGCAGGAAAAATCTCGCAGGCAAGATGCAGACACGTCGAAGCAAGTTCAGAGGAAGATCTAGTGGAAGAGATGGCTTCCATGACAATCCAATGGTCACAACAACTTAACCACCCGCGGGTCAATATTGAAGGTGACAATGTGAAAATCCTTGAAGCTGTTAGGAACCGGCTAGGAGAAGCAGAAAAGAACATACAATTGTTGCACGCAGGAAGGAAAAAGAATTTTATTTTATGCATTAGAAATCTTAAGGAGCTTAGTCAAGTTCCGGAGTCTGAAAACTTTATGTCATTTAAACTAGCTGAAGTTTCTCTTGCCCACAAACTTAGCTCACAGTGGGATGAGCCCCGTATCAATTCTTTCTTGGTAAAACTATTACAGGGAGGAAATATAAATGAACATGGTATGTTTATCCAGGGTTGATCCTGGTTTCCTTAAAAAAAAAAAAAAAAAAGTCGAAAATAATGTAGTCATAGTAAAGGCTCCATTTGAATTCCCATTGTAATTTTGAAAACAATATCGGTTGACGATTTCCATGGGGTACTAGTACCACCACAACTTTTCATAACATATTTGTTGAAAAGCAAATTATTGAACGATGGGTTTATGAAAAGTGATAAATATGACTTTGGTACACACCTAAACTTGCATATCGACTTGAAAGGGAGACGAACAAAGATCTCCAACAAAACATCCTCTGGGAAATCTACTTGATACTCTTGTTGTTGTTGATGCTGTGGCGGTGGTGGTGATGGTGAATGTTGTGGCTTAATGGACGAAAATTCATATGGAGAATTAGACATCATTTTCACACCCAAAAATAGTTGATTTATTGATGAATTCACCGTTTACACAATCTTAATTAGTTTAGGTTTTATATACTGTGGTACCAACATCTAAATATAATTGGTTTCTATTTAAGGTACAATCAAGATTTCAAAACGTGCTTTAATTTATGCTCTTGTAAGAAGGCCCGCCCACTTTCAAGTTTAGCCTTATTCGACTAGTGGGAGCTAGATGCTGGCTAAGGGATAGCTTATGCTTGATTTTATTTTATTTCCAAATAATTTTGTTCCAGATAATGACGCCATGATGTTTATGTTTAATTATCTTAAAAACAAAAGTCATTAAAATGACCCGTTAAATATTGCCGAATCATTTTGTTGCACCATAAGCAATGCACTAAGTATGTTGTAATCATGAGTTAGTTTGCATATATAGATTTCTGTCACTCCATTTTCCATATAACTCAAAATTACGATGATTTGCTTGAACATAATACAAAATGGATTGTAATGGTATCTTTATCAAGATTATCACATTATTCATTGTTACAACTTTTCTGTTAAGTTTGGGAAACAATGAGGTTGAAGGAAGACTAATCATATCGGAAGAAGAAGACATGGAGTTAGAAAGGCAACTCAAGATTCTAAACAAGTCTCCAGTAAAAACAATTCACGTAAGTTTTTCATTTAAATTTTACTCAATCAATTTCTTTCTTACTCATCATACGGCTTAATTTGATTATGCTAACAGACAGAATGGGGCGAAATTTATGATTGTATCGACATTTATAAACAACCTGCATTCAATCATCCTTTGCTAAAAAATCATACGATCCAGGTTAGCCTGTTTGCTTAAAAATATGATCATTCCTTTTAATAATATTTGCCCTCTTTTGTCGAGATAAAAAAGAAGAAAAGATAAATATATTATGCACACCTTTCTGATTATTTCGGGCGTTTCTGGAAACTAATTGATTTCCATTCCATTTCAGATGAAACCAAGCAAGGAGCTGAAATACTCGACAAGTGAGGCACAAAGTTTTGATGCTCCTATGGAGAGTTGCCCAAAAGGAACAGTACCTATCCGGAGGACAAGTAAAGAAGACTTAATTAGAGCCAAAAACTTATCATCACCGGAATCCATATCCAATGATTCTGATGAATATGTATGTTTTTACATCTATCTATAAGTACATGGTGGATTTGAAACTTCGGTTTTATATAATCTTTTGTGTCTATGAATATTCGTATCAGTGGGCAGGTATTGAGTATAGCAAAAGTGGTGAAACATTTTCCGGGGCCTCTGCGAGGATAAATCTTTGGGAACCACACGTCATAGATAATCAATCTAGTTCAGCTGTAATTTCTTTAAGATCTGGTACTGATAATCAATATACCGAAATACGGTATGGATGGACGGTAAGCAAATCTAATCCATTCAAAACTGACCAGTCGTTCTAATTTGCTAGCTTTTATCATTTTTAGAACGATTTTATCAAATTTTTGTATACGCAGGCAAACCGGATACTCTATGGCAATGAAACGGGAATTCGATATTTTGCATACTGGACCGTAAGGATCCCAAACTACAATTTTCTTTTACATATTGTAACTAGTTTGAAGTTTCATAATAAAGGTTAAAATATTTTGATAGGCTGACAACGGACAAAGGACGGGTTGCTTTAATATGATGTGTCCTGGTGTTGTTCAAGTCCACCCACGATATCCTCCTGATAATCGTATCTCAAAAACCTCGGTGTATGATGGCGTTCAATGGAAAAATCAGATTCACGTGTTTCTGGTAAACTGACCTTATAGATTGCTAAACTTGACACATCTTGGTCCTTTGGCATGGCTGCGAGAATTATATAATGTGACACAGCATTGTCCTTATTGCAGGATGTTGAAGCAGAAAAATGGTGGTTAGTAAGACACGGCAACATAGTTATTGGATATTGGCCAGCAGAACTTTTCCCACTATTTGGTAACAACGGTGCAGAACGTGTATATTGGGGTGGACACTCGCGAGATAATGGAGATGGACATGGTCCTCAGATGGGAAGTGGATATTTTCCGGATAAAAATTATCATCATGCTGCTTGGTTTAAACACATGAAATATTATGATGATGAATCGCTTACATTTGTAGATCCTGACGAAAAACTCATGGAGAGGATTATTGGGTGCCAGCGACATTATGACGTGTGGTATTTCGGGATTCAGGGAGAAAGGGGTCATACCCTCCAGTTTGGAGGTCCTGGTGGCAAATGTTAATTACAATGTGCATGTCTACTGTCATTCATGTCAAATGCAATCCTAACAATTGATAATTCAGTATCCCATTTTAAATAACAATAGCAAGTCAAACCAAATCCTTTATTTGTTAATATGTAGAAAAATATATTAAGACGCAGAGACTAGGTAGTTAGAAGCAAAGTCTAATTCCTAGTAGATGGAATGATTGTTGACCATAGAGGTACCACAATTCGGCGATCGCTTTTGTAGTAACAACCTGATGCAACCAATGCATGATGAGAACAATGAAGCACTTGGAATTGTCTAGTTTTGATATTGTACGCAATTACTTCATGTGCATGAGCAACACTTTGGAATTCAATGATCACAACATCTTGATCCACTGGACTGAAAGCTACAAAATTATACCTTGGCCGTGATGATACACATCTGAATACACATCTGAAATCCCCTATTTCAGTATCTTTACACACCGACAGCCAAGTCGAACCATTACTATAGCCATCTTGGAACATCCAAACACTGATAGTGCTTACTCTCCATGCATTCTCAATTTGGCCATAGCAAAGAAGCCCTTTTGATTCCCCAAGGCATTGTTGCCAAAAACCAACCCTACTTCTCCCCTCGGGAAAGTTTAATAACCTACCGTTGTTGTGGTTGTCGTTATAAGCTATAATGTAATTTCCTTCACCATCTATCCAATACCACGTTCCACTATGGTTAACTATTTGCACGCAAGAGTGTATACGCGTTTCAGCTTGGTGAGAGCATGTAACTTCACGAGTACTCCATTCACTAGTATCAGATGAGAAAATATGGAGACTAAAATTGCCAGACTTGCTGTAATAATATGGGATGTGAATTACCTTATAAGTTCCGGTAGAAGATTCAAAAACAAAACCACTAAGGCCCGAACATCCATAAACTGGTCGAGGTACAGGGAGTGAGACACATTGTCTGGTGAATGGATTGCATATGAAATAATCTCTAGGAGAAGCTAATGGGAACATGCCCCTTTCTTCTTGTTTATTGATCACATTCGAATCTAAAACGAAGTTGAAAGAAAAATCTTCTTTACTAGATATGATTTCATGATGAATTTGAGTAGATAAAGGTGAGATGAATGAGATCTTATGAATGGCACCATCAAATTTGTACTCGGAACTCTTAAACCAATGTCTGGTAACGAGTGTCCATAGGGTACTACTACCACCACATCTTGCCATAACAAATTTGTTAAAAATCAAATTTCCTATCTATGTATTCCATATTTCCTTGAAGATTTAATTATTTTTATGACCCTGGAGATTATGCGTTTTACTCTTTTGGCTCTAGAGTTATAGAAATAATTACGCAAATTATTTTCATGATCCTGAAAAAATCATAAATGTGGGAAAACTAAAATAACTTTTTAGTTATGGATGCTTCGTGTATAGATTCTAGTGGTGTATATTTTCTGCACATATGCTGCTTGTGGATATTCTACATAATTTCATATTAATGTGTTTTCTCATCTTCAAAAAGCGGGTTTCTAACCTCATTTTCTTGATTTGATTGATTGTGTATATTTTCATGACATGTTGCTATGATACCAACTAGTGTAGAATGATCATAAAGAAGGAAACACGGGGATTGCAAAAGATGAGAAGAGAAACAGATCGAGTTGTGAAAAAGAAAATTAAACTTGATCAGAAATTTAAGAAAATCAAGAGAAAAATTATTCAATAATTTTGGCTCCAATGTAATTGTGTTGTCTAATACAGATTGTGTGTTTACGTAGGCTCTAAAAAACCGACTAAAAACTAAAATTAGAAGTTTAACTAAAATTAGAATACTTAAACATAGATTAGAACTATAAAGAGAAGTACTCGAACTAGGAAACAGAGAAAAGAACAGTACTTAAAAAAGCTACGTCTTCGATTGATATGGCATAGCATGTTTACTTGTGTATATATGTTGCGCAAATTATGGATTCAAAAGAGAGTTTTTTAGCTCCTATAATGATGTACATATTATAGTATAAACAATTATGGGAGGTTCATTTTAACACCATGGATAATAGCTACACTCGAAAAAATAATCTGGACAATAGCGGCTCTCTAAATAAAACGGTGGATAAAAGTTGCACTCTAAAACAAACTGTAGATAATATTTGTATGCTAAAAAACTCAATGGATAATAGGTGCACACTAAAAAACTATGAAGAAAATAAATAAAATCATTTAGAGAATAAAAAGTTCTAGAGAAACGAAAAATATTTGTATTTACACTCCTTGTGTAAGTCTTTCAAAATGCTTTCCAAATATATAAAATTTGTCAAATTTATTTCTTATGGTTTGTGAGATATGTTATATTTAAGGGTGTTCTTTTCATTAAAATCTTTCATTTTATGACATCATCAAACATCTTACTTATTCATATGACCCTCCTTTTTTGTAAGAGTCATTTCAATAAAGTGGGTTAAAAAAAATTTAAATAGATTTCAAGTCGAAGGTCATTAGATCGAGAGTGAGGAAAGGGCTAAACACTTAATTCCCACTTCTTTAAACTAGCAAGTTAATTATTAGTATTACCGTTATTACTGTGTCTGTTACAAGAAAGTAGACCACTAAACTTGTTAGTGGGAATAAATAATGATCGGTGTTTTAGGTTGTTCTCAAACATGTTATGTTAGTGATTACCATGTTGTTAGTGAAGTTGGCATGAAGTGTTTTGCAACCCAGAAAGGCAAAGTTTTATGTTAATGAAAGATTAAGAAAATTTATACACAATGTAGACTCTCTTATGTTTCCGAATGTTCTTCCTCTCTACTCTCTCTTTCTACCTTGATTTTCTTCATGGTATCGGAGTTATAGTAGAAAGAGGGTAGTAAAGTGAAAGAGAGGAGAAAGTAGATTAGAGAGAATGTTTTAGTTTAATCATTTAAAATACAGGGGATACCAAATACACCAAACTTTTTCATTCGGCAACCTGTATAGACAAAACTTAACACAATTACAAGTAGACCAACTTAATAATCCTTGACAATATGCATAGAGTTAATATCTCAACCTCTACTCAATCAAGTATGTATATAGACACAAGGTCCCTGAAACTGATTGTTAAGCAGAGTACTTGAACGATCTCAAAAATCAATATCCAAGATCAATCTAGTCGTATCCAAATAATTCAATCGGAATTCTGCCAAGTAATTAAACTTGTTATCTATCTTTCAAGATACGAATTCTACAAGAAACTATTCTCGTAATCGATTACAATTTGGTGGACGTATCTACTTAGATTAAATACATACAAACCCGTGTAAACCCAATTATAAAGATAAACAATATATTGCAGAAAAAGAAAAACATAAGACACCAAAAATTTGTTGATGAGGAAACCGCAATAGCAGAAAAACCCTGGGTAACATTATACTATATTAAGTCGCTACAGACACTACCCACTATCAGACTTCGGACTGGAATGTAGTTGAGACCGAATCCACCCTTCAAGCGACTCAGTTACAGACGCGCTCCTTACGTCTCTTGAACATCGCAAGGTTCTATGCACTTGATTCCCTTAGATGACGTTCTTTACATCCTAAGAGTTTCTTCAGCCGAAATGAAGGCTTTTGATACCAATATGCCTTTAATATGTAATCCTATTTAATTTCTGTTTAGGTCTAATATCAAGGTGTGGAAATTTGTTTGCAATATCAAGCTATAAAACCTCACAAATCCGGAACTTATGACCCCCGAAGAGAAGCCTATATTATTAACCACCTCTCAAGAACAATCATCAAAAGATCAACTAAAATCAGTCTTTAAATATCTATCTTGAGAAATTACAAAATCTGAGATGAAGAAAACTTTTTGATTACTATCTATCTTGCCTGAGAGAGATTACGAAAACCTCGATAACATAAAAGCAAGATCAGGATTCACAAACTATCAAGGTAAATATAGTCGGACCTGGATTCACGAATCCCCAAACGAAGTCTTTTTAGTTGTAGACCTAAAAGGTCAATAGAGGCAACTCTAGAATCAACTAGGACACAAAGTTTCAGGGATTAATTTTCCCAGTTGACGAAGATTCTCTATTTATAGTTTTCAATGACTAGGGTTATCTTAGAATTCAAGCTAAGATAACTTGAGAATAAAGCAAACAAAATAGGTCTTCAATTGAACCGTGTATAATGACCGTTCGGTTTGGAAAGTTAGCCAAAGAACTAAAAGCTACTTGATGTTCATTTAAACACCTAAGAAATTAAACATGATTCAAACACATAAGTGTTTAATAAATCAAAGAAGTCTTAGAAGTGTTTAAGAGAGTTCTACTAATGGTAAACATTTTAAAATAATAAGTCTATGAGCATCTGCTAAATATTATCGGGATAGTTGGTACTACGGCTTGTTCACGAGTCAGGGTGCTACGGTTCGTGAACCACGTTTTCCAACCCTACTAGACTACCGAACTCAGTTGACCTCAGTTTCTAAACCGGGTTCGCCAACTGCTAGCCAATTAATCAAACTTATTATAAAATACAGTTCACCACGGTTTGCCAACCAGGTTCTTGAACTGTTCCCAACTGAACTTGTGGTTTGAGAAATTGTTCACCAACCCTCATGTATTTCTGAATCTCAAATATCTATGGTTTGCAAACTGAGTTCGCCAACCTACTATGAGTAGAAATATTTATAGTTGTTAGAGAATTGCTCGGTCGAACTCACAAGCATTGTCATCTCAAGCTTGTTGTCAAATTTAGTTGTCAAAACTATATCTTGATTTCTAGTCTACATTTAGTCAGTCTCAGATTAGGATAGAAGTGTGTAGTTGAGATTCGGATATCACTGCGTTCTACCGTTTGATGACGAAGATCAACAGGAGCTTTGGAGAACCTCAACATAAAAAGGTAAGTGAAGACTGAACCACCTATATCTCAAGTTTTCAACATTTATATCTATGATACATTAGCGCATGACTAAATTATACAGTACATGCAAAATGGAAATTTCGAGTTAAGTTTATCTTGTATATCTTCTCGAAATATGACATTAAGCTTAAGAACATTTGTTCATACTTGATGAATTTGGTTTAGAACAATTCATTGTTTATAACCTAATTATGATTCAAGATTATCATTCGAAAATAGCCTGGAACAGTGATATGTGTCATTGATGTTATTTGGGAATGTTTCGAATTGATTAGAGAGAAATATAGAACTATTGTTAACCTGGATACAGGATATTATACATACCAGTTCACATACTAGGAGAACTGTTATAAGTCCAGAACCGCAGTATATGTACTCAGTACATGTACCGGCATAGTTATAGTTCGGCAGCTACTTTGTGGTACGCATACCCGGTATCCATACCATAAAAAGTCTGTTGCTCGTGAACCAGGAATGATATGCATACCGTAAAGGAAATGTTGGTTTTGAAACCGAGGTGGTATCCATACCCGGTACGCAAATCGGAAAAAATTTGTGAGTTCCTGAACTCGTTTTTTTCTTAAGGGTACATGTACCATGACAAAATAGTCACGACCAAGGTAGAGTACACGTACTTACCCTGTCGAATATTTTCATATGCATATATAAAAGTTATTTTTGTGAGATAATCGGCATTTGAACAACTCCATAAAAACACTATCTAGATTTTTTTTATCATATGTGTGATTCAATAAAAGTCTTAAAGTGTTATATGAAAATGGTTAAGCTTATCGTTAATTGGATAGTTTCGGCTAACCTTCAGGAACATGTTATTGTACACAGTTCGGTTACGGTCTATCCTAACCATAATGTATATTCTACTATGTTAATCTTAAATTCAATTTTTTCATCTACCAATGATTATTGATTGCATGGTTCCAAAGCTATCTTAGCTTAAACCTAAAGCAACCTTGACCTTGAAGTCTATAAAAGGAGAACCTCAAACAACTGTGATCTTTGAATCTCTGACACTATTCTTGTGTGTCCTAGTTGTAAACTAGAGTCGTCCTCTCCTTCAAACCCTTCTAGGGTTCAGCGACAAAAAAGACTTCACTTGGGGATTCATGAAACCAGGTCCAACTATCTTAATCTTGATAGTCCGAGTATCCTGATCTTGTTTGATTGTTGAGCTACTCACTCAAACAAGATAGATAGAAATCGCAAAGTTCTCTTCGTCTCAGACTTTGTGATTCCACGAGTTTCGACTTGTGAAGTGAATAATAATCTAGGCTGCTCTTAGGGAAGAATAAGTCCGGATTTTTAGGTTTGCTAGACTTTGTCTATTTCAATCGACTTCCTACCTCACCTTGATCTTTTATCAGAACGGAAATTACACATATAGGCTTATATGTGGGAAGCATATTTGTTTAAGGTCTTCAATTGAGTTGAAACAACTCTTAGGATGTAAAGGACGTCCGCTAAGGGAATCATTTGTGCAGAGTCCTACTGGGATTCATGAGGCATAAGGAACGCGACTGTAACTGAATTGCTGCATGTGACAGTTTAATTTGCTCTCAACTACATTCCAGTCCGAAGTTCTGATAGTAGGCCAGTGTCTGTAGCGGTTTAATACAGTTTGGTGTTCAAGTTTGGACTAAGTCTGGGGGGTTTTCTGCATTTGCGGTTTCCTTGTTAACAAAAAATTTGGTATCTGTGTTATTTCTTTTTCCACATTATATTGTTTATCTGTATAATTTAAATATCACATGTTGTACGTAAATCAATCAAAGTAGATATATCCATCCATGTTTGTTGGATACGACTTGATTGATTTTTGAGATCGTACAAGTACTCTCACACATAATCAGGTTTACATATTTGGTTCTGTAAACTTTCTGATTGTGAGAGAAAGAGATATAATCTCTTCGTATAATTCCTTGATTGAGATTCATTAAACTCTCGAAATTGTATTCGAGTTTAGTCCATACAGTTTTCCTAAGAAAAGGTTAGTGGTGTATTTTGGTACCCCCACATATTCAATTTGTATCAGAGTAGGCAAGCACATTTAAGACCTAATAAGTCTATGTTTGAAGCAATCTGACTCTATGGACATGAATGCAATCTCGATATACGTACCGTCAGCCTTTGATGGCACAAATTACTTATGGTGGAAAATTGTTATGCGTTCCTTTCTAAAAGCCCGTGACTTTCAGACATGTTGTGGTTATATAAGATACCTTCCCCCAACAGTCGTTAGAGACGAAACCACTGTTGCGAAGCCATTAGCAGAATATAGTGAAACCGAGATAAATGCTACAAAGCATAATTTTAATAGTTTAAATGCTATTATCCACGCCATAATCCAAGATATTCAGCACCATGTGACTTCGTGCACTACTTCTAAAGATGCTTGGGATATCTTAGAAACCGTATTCGAAGGAGATACCTCAGAGAAAGAAGCTAGGCTTCAAAACCTAAATTCTGACTGGGAAAATCTTCGTATGTACGATAAAGATTTGTTTGATGAGTTTAATCAAAAGGTGTCTGGAATTGTTAATGCATCTTATGCGTTAGGGAAGACTACTCCCCAAAAGGACATTGTGATGAAAATTCTCTGATCTTTACCAGCAAGATACGAGTCTAAGAAACATACCATCATGAAAGTAAATAACCTTGCAACACTTTCCAGAAATACTTTAGTTGGAAAGTAAAAGATCTTTGATCATGAACTGCAATCCAAAGCCAGAAAGGATATTTCTTTCAAGGCACTGAAAAACACTAGAACTCTCAAAAGTGAAAGTGTTGACAACTCTGTGAACAATCTTGTTGATCCTGATTTTTCAGATGAAGATCTTGATAACTCAGTTTCATTGATCACAAGACAGTTTAGAGAATTTCTTAGGAAGAGAAATAAACTTTTCACTAGAGAAAATCCTAACTCCTACGTCAGCTAAGCCACATAATCGTATTTACGTCAAAAACAGAGACTCTAACGATACTGACTATAAGGATATGCCACGGTGCTTCAAGTGTAAAGGGTTCGGTCACTTTGAAAAAAAGTTCCCAAATCGAAGGAAATACACTTCCAACAAGAGTTTGGATGCAACACTCGATGAAACATCTGATCATTATGATTCCGAAGAGGATGAAGGGTCAAGTGTAGCACTCTTGGGTGAAATTATCAATTTTGATGAATGTAGCATACTCATATCTATCTTGATAATTTGGTTGATGATTCTTCATCAAAATTATTAGAGGATGTGATGGATTTTTCGTATACTAATGAAAACTCTGTTAATGTTTCAGGTACTCTTTGTTTAGCCGCTAATGTCATTCCTGAATCAATTTCCAACCCGACATGTCCTTATTGTCTCATTGAGGGTCACGGACTCACACGATATTTCAAGTACAAACACAAACTAAGGTATGTCAACAAACTGCAACGGGGGGATGGTCGTTTGGAAAATGTGCTTGAAAAGACGAGGGTACCCAAATATACCACAATCTTAAACTTTTCCACCTATAAGTCCTCTTACCGAAAGTGATTTCCTATGGACTGAGTCGAGACAATACAACAAATCGGTATTCACACTTTGTGTGATTGTCTATGGATACGAAATCGAGACAATACAACAATCAAAGTGTGATTACTTGATAATAGGTTCGGACTTAACCAAACTCTATAGGATCACTATCAAGTAATACGGAGTTTACGTTTGTGTAATTTACTTTAAATTATAATAACAACAATTATAATTTCGTAAAACAAAAGTAAATGACACAGCAAGATTTTGTTAACGAGGAAACCGCAAATGCAGAAAAACCCAGGGACCTAGTCCAGAATTGAATACTCTCAGAATTAAGCCGCTATACAAAATCAACCTAACTTCGTATAGTTGAGACCAAGCAACTAAACCTATAGTTCACCTAGTTTCTTCAGTATCCCTGCGCTTCCGACATTCAATAAGTGCATGCACTGAAACAATTCCTTTGGTTCGTATTCCAAACAGTAAAGGAACAACAAATCTGTTCGGTAACAACTCTATTCAATATCAGTGATATGAGTTAGACAAAGGCTCTTCTTTTTTATCCAAATAAACTCCTTTGTCGGGTTTAGATCAATCTATCCAACAACTACAAAAGTAGGAGAGTTTAGATTATGCAATCAATAATAAGATCTATCAAGATGCTAAATACTGATGCCGATCTACGCAACTAATCAATCAAATCTATCAAAGATAAATCGATTATAGTTGGATCCCAACCGATCAAGTTTTGTGCACACCAAAGATTATGAACTCAAATCAGAAATCTTCTTCGTCTTCAAATCTTCTTAAATCTTCAATAAACACCTGCACACCACAACTTGAATCTCTTGTGATCAATCATGCACAGAACGGAGTCTGTTAACAATGGATTATCACAAGACTTCTTTAGATCTACAAACAGTTCTAAAGATCCCGTCAACACTTCGATCTAGTTTGAGTGCATCTTATATCAGAAGAGAAGATTCTCAAGAATAAACAAACTAGGTGCAATCAAAGTTCAACAACCGTTAGTCAATCAAATCAAATCGAAAACTAATAATATTGCAATTATCTAGTTTCCGACCAACGGTACTCGTAGAGCTTCTTGATCCCATAGAAGTCTTTAAACGAGTGGTCGTAAGAGATTTCGCCTAATTAGGGTACTTTCCTCTCCGAATAGACGTGTAACAGTCTGTACATTTTCTCGGGCTTACGTGAACCCATTTACCAAATTCTACGCTCTGAGCACCTGAAATCTTAATGCTCAAGTGCCTTTAACACTCTTAAGTTGTCCCTTAGTAGTTCTAGTATGGATAATTAGTAGATGTTAAGGAATTTTGAGCATGTTTGACACATGGCATTGTGTGCAATTGAGTAATTTACTTAATGATGTTAAAAAATGTGAACGAAAGAATCAGAAAGAGGGAGGAGCAGAGATTTTTCATCTTCTTCCTTCTCTCCTTTTCCCTTTCTCTGTTTAATGAAGACTTATGCATGAGTAGTTTTGTGGAAATTCTATTACATGGAGAAATAGAGGTGTTGATGTAGTTGGCTTGGTTTTTCGATGAGATGGAGAATTTCTTCTTTTGTTCTTCAATTGGAAGATGTTTGAAGTAATCATTTTCTTACAGAACTGAACATTGAGATTTATATCAATTGATGGGTTTGTATTACCACGCTTGATGCATGCTTCGATTTGGTTTTTCAGTTATAATTTCTTCTCTGAATTGAAATTGATGTTCATATGGAAACTAGGGTTCATAAGAAAATATGAGTTAACTCCGTGTCAGATGATATTAAAGCATGGGTTAGTTGTAATTTAAGACAATTTCAGGAATATCAAATTTAAAGGTGTAAATTGATATGTTAGTATGCCTAATTTTAATGTTGGGTTTGGGACTTTCTCCCCAAATTTGCTTCTCACTATCAAATTTATGGTTAGTGCATGTATGTGCATCTCTCTTGTTGTGTTATTTTGCTATAATTATTCATGGAATTTTGATTCTTAGATAATAATCATTAGTATGAATTCGTGTTTGCTGGATAAAGGAGCCTTACCCAACAACAGAGACATCTCTCTCTGGATCTCAACTTTGTACTACAGGTGTCTGTAAAAAGGTCACAACCAGTGCTGCAAGGTTGGTGGTCGGTTACTAACAAAGGTCAAGTTAAGTAATCTCAACATTTCCCTGATTTTTGGATTCGGCATACTAGGACTGGTACTCAAATTTAGCCATTCCAATTATTGGTATAGCATGTGTCGACATATATATTTCGTTTTGAATAATCTGTGTTAGACCACAATACAAAGGTACCTTGCTGTCCACGAACTACGATAGGCTATAAATCAATCAAAATCATTTTTCAAGCAAGCCGTGAATATCATCTTGATTTGTTGATGTGTTGTTTGTGAATACATACCGTAATGAAACCTATATGGCCATAACTTGCAAATGTATATGATTGTGTCTGTAAATGCTGGCTTCAAGCACCCTTGATGATTTTGGAATGGTAGTAATTTCCTATGGAACTTGTTTAGTATAAGTTGTGAATTGTTTATACTTTTGAAAATTCTGTGCATAGCATTGGAAGTACTTGCTATGAAGTTTTAAAAGATCTTTTAGTCTTGTACACCTTGGAGGCTTGTGTAGATATTTAAATTCAGTGAGCTATGTACTTGAGTGTACTATATTTATGTAACTAGTCGTGTCCATGGTATTAGCCCGTTAATATTTTGTTTCATGCTAGAAAATGAATAGTTTGATAAAATATGAACACATCGGTACGTCCATAGTGGTGGGCTGCGTACTATATGCTAAATAGTGTTTATGGTTTGAATGGAAGTACTGTTAGAATATCTTTATGGAGATTGGGTTATAGCTGGTTGGATTTAGTTAAACTTTTGCTGAAAAATCAGCGAGCAATACTAATCTCTCAATCCATTAAAACGGCTAGGAATAGGGCCGTTAGTTTCGATCTTTGTGAATGAATTATTGTGGCTTGGAGCGCATTTGGTATTCTGTTAGTGTAGCGATGGATGGGTTGTTGTTAAACTCAAATTGCAGGTCAACAAGGCTGTAGAAGGGGATCCAAATCTACATACCAAACTCACATTCTGTAGCACTAAATTATGCATGCACATCAGTTGTTCGATAGTAAGCTTGACAGAAGGGTACATTTCTTGTATAAATTACATCTTTATTTCTGTAAGTTTATTTGTAACTTGTGATTTGGTTAATTATAATCTTTTGATAATTTAATCAAATCTAGAATTGGCTCATGGTGGATATATATTTCATTTCCAAGTAGAAATGATTTGGCTTAAGAGTCGATGATTTTTATCAAGTAGGAACTTAAACAAGTACTGTTCACCTGTAGCTGTGAGCTAATAACTTAGACTCAAACAAAAGCATAATTTGGTTAGTGTCTAGTTAACAAGCTCTCTAGCATCTTTTCATTCCTCTTCTGTTTAATATTTAGATTAGGCGTGACATGAGTTAGCAGTTTGCTGTCTTTATTAATGGTACAATTCTTTTCTTAGTCGTTAGTGGCACCTTGGCTACGAGAAACTAGCTAAATAGTTAAGCTGTGTTATGTATTGAATTGTTTTAGCTAGTGCCTGTGCTGGACTGGTTATAATGGAATTGGTTTTCTTGTTACTTAATTACATCTCTGTTTTTACAGAAATTCTATGTGTAAATTACATACAGAGATACAGACTCAATGTATAAATTGGTATTCTGCTATATTTAGAATCAATTTACTTGATAGCTGATAAGAGATAGTTGCTACTGTCGGTAGTTCATATTATCTAAAACTAAAAACACGAACTATGGCCGTGCTTGATCCCTTCGAGCAACGGAGAGGGTACGTAGGCAGCCGCGGTTCAACACAACTCTACAAGGCTGTTCATATCATCTGAAAGTCATGGTTACTGCTTTGCAGTTCATACCATCTATTCAGAGATGATTGCAATCTTGGCAAGTATATATCATTGGCAACTGGCCAATGGTGGCTGGTAACCAGAACTACCTTGACGTTGGCAACTGGCCATCTGTTATTTTGGCAATTGGCCGTCTGTTAATTTTTGGCAATTGGCCGTCTGTGAATTTTGGCAACTGGCCGTCTGTGAGTTTTGGCAACTGGCCGTCTGTTAATTTTTGGCAACTGGCCGTCTGTGAAGTTTGGCAAATGGCCGTTTGTTAATTTGGGCAATTGGCCCTCTGTTATTATTGGCAATTGGCCATCTGTTATTTCGGCAACTGGCCGATTCTTATTTTCGTCAATTGGCCGCCTGTTGTTTTCGGCAATTGGACGTCTCTTATTTTGGCAACTGGCCGACTCTTATTTTTATTTATTTATTTTTTTGGAAAATTGGAACTCTAGTGGAATTTTATGAGTATTATGGTATGGGACATATGCTCATAGAATTCTAACCTTGAGACCAATGAGATTTCTGTTCAGCAGGATCTCAAGTTTGTTGTTCGGTAAGAAACGATTGTTACCTACTGAGATAGGATTTTATCAATGAACATAATTTGTTTTCTTTTTACTTGAGTGGCGTTTCAGGGAGCCGGAGCTCGCCAAGCGGACTGTAACCCGACCCGTTGGGAGCAAAAAAAATCTGATCCGTCACAAGACGACTCCACCAGTAACAACACAACAAGGTAGTTTTGCTGGCTCTTAGGATAGTTTGCTCGAAATGCAAACTTGGGTATTTATAGACCAAAGAAGTTTGGACACCAGAGAATTTCCAAAACCGAAAATATTCTCAAGATATGCAATATTTCCAAATTCGGTTTTCATAATTCCTAAAAATGCTCCGTCCAAAATTAACCGAAATCCTACTACAAAATTTTCAATTAGTAAATGCACATTACCAATTTTTATTTTCCAGAGATATGCATTTTAATTGCTGGTAATTAAAAGCATATAAAATTAACAACCTTAATTAAAAGATTCTCAACTTATTTCGGTCCGGGATCTCCTTGAGTTATTAAGGAATATCTTTGAACAATAAAAGATAAAGAGTTACTGAACATGTTCAAAGTATGTCGACATCTTATTTCTTTGTAAATCCTTTTTCATATTTACAATCTTGGAACCGATTATACCACACTTCCAAACAAGTTTAGAATTGGTTCATCTGATTTCCAAGAACTGTGTGATTAATCAAATCAACACATTAATCATGGGTTTACAGTTCTACCAAACACAAGGATAGGTTCTACCTTAATATGGTTACTGGGACCGGTTACATCAGTTACCAAATTGGTCACATCAATTACCAGGACCGGTTACCATATTCTCATGTTATTACTTGTGATCGGTCACACCAGTTACCAGGATCGGTTACACCAATTACTAGGACCGGTTACACCAATTACAAGGATCGATTACACATTCTTTTGTGATCGGTCACACCAAATACTAGGATCGGTTACACCAATTACTATGATCGATCACACCAATTACAAATATCAATCATACCATCTTAGGTGATTATTTAGGATCGGTTACACTAATAGAAGTCATACCAATACATAAGTCAGGCATTGTGACTAGTTTTACCAAGATACATAACAAGTTATGATCGGTTCTACTAACTCACACATATTGATAATCCAAAGATATGCAATGAATAACAATACCAATAAGCCTAGCGATTTCCCTTTCGATTCATAAAACAAGTTCATGAATTTACTTCCTTTAAACAAATGTAAACATTGTTTCCTAGGACGAAATCTTCACCCATACCCATACACATAATCACAATAGCATTCATATGATTATATCGATGTCTTATATACGAAGTTCAAAAGATAAGCGTTATACTTCGTATTGTAATTCCTTAACACTATGTCTACTAGAGTATAATCATTCACAGCTTCGCAGTTATGTTTTCAATATAGCACGACTTTAAAGATACGTTGAGAATGAAACAGTTCAAGTCAAAATATTACTAACCTCAAGAGGAAGGATGATGTCTTCGATGTAGCTTGTTACTTCTTCACATTCTTCAAGTCTTCGAGTAATACTTGTATGTCTTATTATCTTAATCTTTCTAGCCTAACCTATACGAAGTTGTCTCTAGTACATAATCAAGCGACTCTTTAATTGAGTTTTGATTCACTAAAATATGACAACCAAACTTGACATACCAACGCTTGGTGGGTTCAACTGAGTTATGCTCTAACAGTGCTTAAACTTGTTGAAAAGTCCAACCCCGAGGTGCGCAAAGTTTACTTGTCTTCTCCTAAAAGATTGATTCAAAGGTTAAGATAAAATCTCAAACGAAGAGAGGAGTCCGAGATAAACGTTCCGTAAAGAAGGATATTACAAATTTCATGCAGGAACCTAGCGGTGAGCACTCTAATGCTCACCTCAACACAATTTGATTGTGTTGAAATGTGCATCTTGTCTCATGTGCCCTTAAAAGAGACAAGAACAGTGCACAATAGGGCTTCAGACCAAATTTGAATATTATTACTTGGATATCCATCTTTTATTTGTTCATCTTAATCTATGTCTCAAGTAATGATATTGTTTGATCTATGAGGAAACCTAAGGAAGGATAAAAGTGACATTTCGTTCTTCTTAGGTTTTATCTATTATCTAGTACGTGAAGTATTGTTGTTCCGGAAACCCTGCATAGTAAATATCTTCTTCTTTAATCTCATATTTCTTTCACAAAAAGTTTTTCTTGTTTAGCAATATATTTGTGTTCTCACAAATCCATTTTATTCCTACGAATTATGGAGACTCCAAGCACAACATCTTCTCCTGAAATTTGTGCTCCAATCCAACTAGAAAGGAACAAGAGATGTCCTATCCTTTTGACTCATCTCTTAAAAGTAAAAGGAAGAATATGAAGAAACCTAGAGCAGACCGCTCCAATCAGAAGAGGTTTGCAACTCTTTTTGAAGAACTTAAGAAAACCAAGAAAAAGGTGCAGGAACTGAAACCAAGAGATGTTCTCATTTTTGTACTTATTATGTCGATAAAATATCAAAAGATTCCTATATATCTAACAGAGAGTTTGGAAAGATTTAGATAGCTCAGAAACGCGTAAATCAAATAAGGAAAGAAACTATTTCCGTGACTTGCACGTAATGAAAAAGAGAAATTTAATCGATTTTCTGGGGTTATGGAAGTGTATAAAAGGGTTTCCCGGAAAAGTTAGACAACTTTAGAGAGAGTTTAGAGAAGCTATGAACGTAAGAACATAGAGAAAAATAAAGTTGCAGTCAATCGTTTTCTGCTACTGCACCTCAATAACACGAAGAACATTGACCTGTCATACGGTTCGCCCCAACCAAAATCGAATGGCCCATCCTAGCCAGGGTCAAACGGTTGTCCCCAGCTAGGGTCAAATGGCTCGCCTCTGTCGAGGTCAAACAGCTCGCCCCAGCCAGGGTCAAATGACTCGCCTCAGCCGAGGTCAAATGGCTCGCCCCACCATTCACGATTAGGTCCCGATAGGCCTCAACCAAGCTTGTGCTCTCCACATGATACACGCGGCTACAAAAAGTCTCATGAAGCTCTTCACATGACTCCACAAGGCCTCCACGTGAAATACATATGCAAAGTTGTGAAAATTCGTAAGAATACTAACATGTCACTCAACACATCACATACAAAGATGATGATCCTCTCTCCTTATCGTTATCCCACCGACTAAAGATTAGGGTTTTGTAGAGCTATAAATAGACCTATGGTTGGTAATTCTGAACACCACCACAGACAGAATAGCTAGAACAACCCACAGAACAACAAGATGTTCTCCGTAACTCTCATTCTCTTAGAATCTCTTCGTCTGCAACTCTCTGCAACTGAGAAACTCTAATCTCATTTCTTTCAGCTTTCCTCCCTAGACCAACCCTACTTTCCATCTGCGACTGAAGCAGTCTTTGAACGACCATCATCTTGGTTTAGGCAAGGACTGCTCGTCATCAGCCTCCCGTTATCACATTCGAACAAATCAAATTTTCATTTTTGAAATATTGGATTTATTACACCAGTTTATTGTGATAACCAAGCAGCTATCCACATCTCTGAAAATCTAATCTTTTACGTACGCATAAAGCATACATCAAAATTGACTATTACTTTGTCCGTGAAAAGCTCCTTTATGGACTCATAAAACCCATTCATATTCCTTCTACTGCCCAGCTTTGCTGATCTCTTTACCAAGACACTAGGAGTCGATCAAATTAGGCGACTTGTTAGTAAGTTGGGCGTCAGGCCCGACTCTCCTCTCGCTCCAACTTGAGGAGGGTATTGGCAGACATTCATATTTTATCATGTACATAGGCGCAACCAGCATTTCCTAGTCAAGTGCAGACAACTACAGTCATCAACAGAAGTATAGTCAAGAGCAGCTGGATGCGAAGACACAAGAATCTTCACTGAAGACCACTTCTCCAACTATTTCAGTAAGACTTGACCAGTTCAATGAAGAGTTTAAAGTTGTTACTATATATTCGATATGTAGCCTTATAGTATCCCTCGTATATCGACCAACTGTTAGGTTCATATCTCTGTAATGATATAAAGTGAATGAAAAGCTTTGCAGTCTACACAATTGTGAGACTTATAAATCTAAGTAATTATTTGAAAATAAGGTTTAAGTCGATGATATCAATTCGAATCAAGAGTTCAGTTTACTTGCAGTACCACTTAGGGTCCAAGCGACTAAAATCTAATAAATGTTTGACAAAAGAAAGCACGATTCTAACTTAATACAAGTATTTATAGTTTTCTACTTATTATTTGGCTAAGAAACAATAAGGATAACATAATTATGTGCATGAGCTTCATATGGCATGGACGACTACCTATTTCCCTACTGAGCTAGCAGTTAGGAGTGAGCAAAAAGTCCGGAACCGCGGATTTCAGCAAAATTGCGGGTGAAACCCAATCCGCAAGATCTATGGGCCGGACACGGTTAGATTTTCCAAATCCGCACTTTTAGCGGTTTGGTTGCGGTTCGATTTTGAAATCCGCGGATTCACCCGCACCGTAGGGCAGGGAAATTAATACAGCCCATTTTGAGTTCGACACTCTAACTGAGCACCTGACATATTTTCATTGAAGGCGAAAGAAATGGGATCTTGGGCTTCTAGATGGGTCGGCTTCATTATCTTTTTTCATGGATGACTCATTGAGGATGATCGGAAGGCCGTTATCACTGTCATGGTAATTCTTCCAGGTCCCCCTTGGGTTATAATGCAGTCACAAGCATCCATTAATTCCTTTCTCGGATCTCTACTGGGACTTTTCATGACCCGGTTTCTAGTGTTGATTTGTCCAATTGGTTTGCCAAATTCTTCGTCCAATAGAGCTTCACCAATAGCTCTTACAATTTTCTCTGAACATGACCCATCCCTTCGCCACCCCTCATAACAAAAGCACAGGCAAACTGGATTCATCTCTAGTTCTTCTGGTAGCTGATCCTTAGAAAGAATTACCCGACAAAACGAGGGCCTGGGGCCTGACTGGCAAGTACCCGAATTTGAGAAGACTCTAAGCCATCAACCAATGCTCTCTAGGAAACCACCTCTCCTTTGGTCCTTTCAGTTAGTATATGCTAGCTAAATTGGTAAAAGGTAAGTACAATGTTCAAAAGGGTTAGTATATAAATTATCCATACATATGAATTCAACTGAAATTGTAATTGAATGTTTAGATTTCTTGCTGCTATAAATTGTAATTGAATATTCAGTTTAGTTTTGCAGCTAAAAGCCTCCCATAAACCCGTAGGCTATTGCATACAAAGAATCCCAATATTTTTCTTAGTTTTGGTGGGGGTCTACCCGCACCTGACATGTCTTTTTTTTGTTTGTTTTACAAAAAAAATTATTTTTGTTGAATCCGTGGTTAATCTGCATCCGACCTGTATTATCCGTTGATCCGCGGATATCAAATCTATGGGTAATTGGACCGGACACGGTTGGATTTTCCAAATCCGTAATTTTGATGGATTGGACGCTGATGACCCCTAGTCCGCATCCATCCGTCCATTGCACAACCTTACTAGTAGTAGAAACCTGCCAAAATGTATATACAAAAACTATTTCTTACCAAGGACGGGCAAGAGCCTCAGTTAGCCTCTTGCTAATTGTTGGGCCCTTCCCTGCACCTGATCTTGCATATCGAATATAAAGGAAGAAGAACATAACAAGAATTGGGCTTCTTTCACATAAATACTTAGGTTGACCGGTGAATTTAGTTTAGGTTTACATATTCGATAAACGACTTAAATATCGGCGCGGCTACAATGTGGCCTCTCTTTATATGTTGACACGTATTAGAAAGTTGAAAATAAAGTCACATAACTGTTTTTTTACATAAACTGTTTAACTAAAAGGAAATTTAACTTCCTACTTTTTCTCAGAAAGTGAATGCTTTTTGAGGATTTGGAGGGGGCAGGTTTTAAGTTATATACGTGTCAAGAAATTAGGAAGGGTCACATACTGACCACATCTTAGACGGAGGGCCTAAATATAATGGCCTTTCTGTTTAAGGTTTAATCAGATGTCAAGCCCAATTGTATAATGGGCTTTAAGTTATTTTATTTCTATAAAGCCCAAAAGAATAGTTGTAGGTACATGCTTCAAGTAGCTCTAGCCTCTAGAGATTTTTGATTTTAGCTTATATTTTTTAACCTTGTGTTATAGGGCCTACGGACCATGGATGTGCAGTCCATCTAGTTACCTAGAGTTTACCTTTACATGTATATAAAGGAAATTGTATCCATGTAACCCTATTATCCTGATCAATAGAAACCTCTCTTTGTCTCTTTACTTTCTCCATATTTTCCACTATAACACGTTATAAGCACGACTCTACCACTTTGGGGAAAAAAAATTTTATCGCTCGAGATCAATCCTGGATTCCTTTAAGAAGATATTAGCGTGGTTCTGATCTTATTTTTTTATCATCATGGATGAGTTACCAGGTATTCTCGTTCCATAGAAGAATCTCGTTTTCATAATATTTTCTAGGGTTCCACGAATATATGTTTGTCAAAAATAGATATTTCACCGTTAGATTTTCAAAAAAAATTTGATATGTTTAACCCAATTAGGTATTACATAACATATTCAAATTTAAATCAAATATGAATATGATGCAATCTCTAAAAATTGCTTTTATTAAAACTGTGAATGTTTAGAAAAACCCTAGTATAAACAGCTTCGTAAAACCTAATATTTAAGAATTAGAACCGTTGGATGATGTTGTATTTTCAATATGTACTATATATTGTTCTTGTTGATATACTTTAGAAATTTCACAAAGATCCAACCAATGTAAATACTCAAAAGTACGTGATATTTCCAACTGTGTCCACAGAAATGCTAATTGGAACAGTCATACGGCGTCATGGATATCTGTTTATCTAGCCGTTGGATTTATTTTAAATTTTATTATGTTTTTTGAAACATTATTATGAAGCTACTGTAAAAATTTCATAATCATCGGAGATGCTTACAATTGTTTTATGATCACTACAGTTGGATGATGAAATTTCCAATTTTAGGGTTAACAATATCTTTTGGGCTCATATGCTAATAGTTTCAAGATTATTATCAATGGGCTTGAATACTTCATATATAATGGAATTTATATGCTTATATTCGTTAACCATGACCTTGTCAACCCAATGGACCGGGCCTTTACCAATTAGTTGACCAGACTTTGATTAAACCAACTCGACTCGAATTTGACTTTTTGGACTCAGAAGTACTTGAGCACCATTAAAGGGTATTTGATGTGGAAGTTTGTGTATACAAGTATAATACTTCCATCATAAAAAATAAATAAATATATTCTACCTATAACGATGCATCGTTCAAATATGAAGTTGAAGTTTTTACGTTTGTTAGGCGACATATTAACTTTTCAGATTATGTAATGCTATGAATGAAGTTTTGAAACATTCACGAAATTTTTCCCCCGAAAATTTGAATGTTCAGTGGGATGGATTCCACTTGCTAGACTACAAAGATAGGTTACAAATTAACACCTCAACTTTTGTGGAAAGAAATTCACAAAATGTGACATGAGTCAGAAAAATCTTTCCATTTTTATCTTTTCAACTTCTATACTAAAGTAACAGTAGATGCTGAAATATGTTAACAAGAGATTCATGGTCTTTCGTAAGATATTCAACCCAATGCAAGTGGTTGGGATGCATGTGAGATTCTCTTGAGTAACAATGTATACCTGTTGGGATAAAGAAATTTCTCAACTTAAGGTAACTGTGGAAAGAATAATTATGGAAAGAACCTCGAAGAACAGAGGGTTAGAATACACATAAATAACGATACAAACAATGAAATGCAGATATAAGCCTTTTTCTAAACTAGGACCAGAGATGTAATTCTGGCTCAAGTCTTAACGATACAAAGTAAATGTATCTACCTTGCATGAGACAGAGATGTAATTCTAACTCATTTAAACAGGAGTTGGAAACTTGGTATAAACATTTTGCTGAGAATGGTACAAACAATGAAATGCAGGTATCATATAGTAGCAACCAACTACAAGATATATATAGAATTTAAAGGACAACAAACTCACTATATGTTAAAACAAGGTCATACCCATGCTTGCCAACTTTGGGGGGAAATCAGAAATTTGCCCAGTTAATAAGAATTAAATTCATTGTCTGCACTTATGGAATGAAAAGTATATCATTTCCATTAGACTGAAATACTCTTAAGCATTTGAGTTATAAGGATCATTTGTACATTATGAATTATCTTCATGAACTGTAACACTCTAAAGTAAATGAGATAAATTTTCTTTTGTTACGTAATAAGGCCACACCACTTGTTACACGAAGCTCTTAAGGAAATATATTAAACTGATTGTTGAATTATTTCCTTATATAATACCATGCGATGATTGGATCAGTACATGTAATAGCCAAGCGAAGAAATGCTCAATCTTTGTTTCCTAATTGGTATAAAGATGAAAAGTTACATGAGCTCTGTAAGAACTAAGAGCTAATCACACTTTGATAAGTTTCTACGAAGTCTATGCAAACGGTTATTGTATGAAAACTAACTGTGAGAATCGGAATGCATCTACAAATTACCTCCAATGACTGTGAAAGGAATCACATTTTAGAGAAAATAATGAGCCAATTAGTCTATTGAACTGTAAATCACTAATATTTGGATAATTGAATCCATATCGTCACCGACAATGTAATGTTGGGAATTGACTCATTCAGGTTTTGACATAACCATAAAGACACTTTGGTTGTGATATGATGTTCTGTTTTGAAAGAACTCAAATGGACATCCTTTTATTTGAGTGAACAAGAAAATGGGAATTACAAAGATTAAAAGAATGCAAAGTGACGACATCTCTCATAATCAACTCTTTCTAAAGTACTAGAAACACCACCTCCCCTCCAATTATGCTTTTAAAGTGATAAAGTATGTAACTCATTTTACAAAGTCATTATTTAGTAAAAAGGATTGAGACCATCCAAAGATGCAAATGGTAAACAACCCATTCTTTCAAAAGAAACAAGGTGATATTTGTGAACATATCCATACAGAATGCGGACCATTCAAGTGATTTATGACTCTGGTGGATGATTCGAAGTGTTGAATTAGTTATTGATCACAAGAAATAATGCGTTTTTGAAACAATCCTAGCACATATTATACAATTTAAGGACTCACCAACTTTGCCAATGCTATATATTTACATCAAAAGTATTTGATGGATATTGCATGTTTAAAAGGATCAGTGTAGAACATCCTTACCCCATGGTCTCACAGAGGCTATCATCAAAAGTTACAGATGGTATCTAAGGATAGGTTATGCGTAACAACCTTCCTATAAATGCTTGGGGGATATGCAATATTACACGCATATTCACTTATTCGTTTTGGAACCTACAATTAGTCAACCATTTCTGCGTACCAGTTGGTAACTGGATATAAGCCTGACATTTGTATTCTTACGCATTTTTGGTTGTGCTATATATGTGCCATTACGACCCCACATCATACTATGATGGGTCTTCAAAACTATTAATTAGTTATGTTGGAAATGAGTTCCCAACAATTATCCGCATTTTAAAACTTTTGGCAGGATATCTCTTACCGCTAGATTTGCGGGTTATAACTTTAATGAGACAGTCTTCCCGTCGTTAGGAGGAGATAAGAAAACGTATTTTATAAGGGAACGACAGTAATTGTCGTGGTGTGTTCCCACCGTGTCTCATATTGGTTCTTGTACTCCGCAAATGTAAATGTGAAGTGACAAAGAATAATCGATTTTCAGAATGTACACTGATATCGCTAAAGTGATGAGATCACACATACCAGCTGCAAACCTACCTGCAAGGTTACAAATCCTCAATAAGGGATATACACCATAGACTAAGGTGTTACAACTACACTTAGTTGAAATGTGGTTGAGGCCGTGGCTCCATAAAGGAAGTTGGAGAGACCACTTAGTTCGATCAATCCTCACCTAAAAAGGAAGTAGGTGAATAAGGCGCAACTTATTTATATCATCATAAATCATCTCATAAGATTGTCTCTGAATATGTCCATGAATCAAATTGGAGGACGCTCCGAAGTTTAATTATTCCAGAGAACAATGACATCCCAAGTGGATTATGAGAATGCGCTCGAGTCAATGGAATGATCATGCGAGCATATTGATGATTAATTTCTTATACACTTGCTTAAGTAAATAGAGCAAAATGAGATCGAACCATGATCCTCGTTGCTTAATGTCAACGAAGAGCATATTTGGCCTATACAATCCAGGTAGAACTTGGTTCTTTGACAAATATACATGTATTTGGTGTGGTAGTGCTAACCAACCAAGTGTAAAGCCTATTGGACAAACATAATCAATTTGTCACAAAGCATAATGAGAAGAAAGCAGTCTTAAAGTATAACGACTCGCCTTGTGGCGCGAGGTTTCTCTTAAAGCCCTGGAATTGTTCTATTCTAATGAACGTTATAGCGTTCCTCTACTTATAGTTAGCTTGGTAATTTCAAAAGGACTTGAAATGCAGCATATGTATGTGGTTGTTACGTATCTCTGAAAGAATCAAGAGATAAAAGATATTTACAAAAGTACTTGATAGTCTTTTGTTTTCCCAAATCAAGTGACTCTAAACCATAAAGTGCATTCACAGTTAGATAGAACGCTCACTTATAGATTGAAGCAATCAGGCGGATGTGGTATACCTGTCTAAGTGGCTATTTGATTTGGAGGGGATAGACAAGTAAGTTATTTTTCTTTGTGTATTCACAAGAAAGTTCCTAATTTGGAATTGTAGCTATCTATGTCGATGGTACAGATATAATGGGTATTCTTGATATAATTAGATGCCTTAAAAGCTATTTGAAATCCGAATTTGAGATGAAAAATCTGGGGAAAGCTCGACCGAATACTGAGCTTGTGGTATATTATTCCACCAGTTTGCATATGTCTAAAGTTGTCAGGCAATTTAACAAAGACATGCATCCTGATAGCACTCACATAATTAGTCGAGGTTCAAATGTAAGTAAGTTACCATTCCATCTAAAGGAAGATAACGAAGATGTGTTGGGAGATGAAATTCTCATATCTAAGTACAATAGACGCATTGTTGTACTTAGTATATTGATGTACTCGATCAAATTTTGCATCCTCGGGGAACTTGTTAGCTTGATATAGCTTAGCGCCAACGCAACGTCATTAGAATGGTATAGTGAATGTAATCATGTACTTAAAAGTAACCATTGACATAAATTTGTTTTATCCCTGCAAAGACATTAAAAGGAATGCTAATGAAAGTGCAATCCAAAAGTTGTTGATTATGAAGGAACAATAATCTCTTCTCCAACAAAAGTAATCAGGGGGAGATATGGTAGATTATTTTGTAGGTCATTACCGATATTCAGTTTCGAAAAGTACATGACTAAAGGAACTGTATGGAATAACTCCGAAAGTAATCAGGGGGAGATGCCGTCATCAGGGGGAGGATCCAAGGATATGATGTCGACATATTTTACTTCGAAATTGAAGCTATGTTGTACTCTTTTTCCCTTCGATCGAGAATGGTTTTTCCCATAGGGTTTTGTTAGTCGACAAGGTTTTTAGCGATACAACATTAAAAACATCAAGTAGTTCGAACGTTGAAGACATAAAGATCGCGTTGATATTACTGAAAATATCTGAATCAAAGAAATGAAACGCGATATTCTGTTAAGCAACGTAACTTCCAGAATCAACAACATGGTCATACAAACATTCAAGTCACCAAAGTAGAGTGTGATAAACTCCTTTTTGCTGCATTAGACTAATTAGAATTGTCTGACATCAGGGGGGAGCATCTAATGGTGTGTTGAACTATTTTCCTTCACCGAGGTTGTTTTTTCCCACAGGGTTTGGTTACTCGGTAAGGTTTTTAATGAGACAACAACAAACACTGGGAATGTAATTACCCATATAAGGTTATTGTCTTTCCCATGAGGATTTTCTGCCTTAAGAGTTATGAAGCAACTAGTCAACTTCAACGGAGCAAAGTGATCATCTGCAACGGATCACCTTTACTTGCATTTGTCACGTTGTACTCTTTTCCCTTCATCAAGGTTTTATCCCACTAGGTTTTCCTTGTCAAGGCTTTAATGAGGCAACATATTCGAGTCCAACTATGTTCTAAGTTTGCTTAATATTATACTCTTTTTCTTTAGTTCAGGTTTTGTCCCTCTGGGTTTTCCTGACGAAGTTTTAACGAGGCAATTAACTTAGACTCGTCGATATTTGAAGATCGTATTGCATGTGATGAAATACATGTAAAGTACGAGACAACATGTGACGTACTACACGTGAAGAGTTGTACTAAGGTTTTATTTCACTGGGTTTTTCCTTGTCAAAGTTTTAGTAAGGCGATTGATTTCGGCACAAGTCATCAAGGAGAGAACGACATTTGAATAACTACATTCAAAGCACTATATGTGAAGCACTATGTATAAAGTTTTGTTATTGAACCGCACAAGGGGGGTGTTACAGGGCCTACGGCCCATGGATGTACGGTCCATCTAGTTACCTAGAGTTTACCTTTACATGTATATAAAGGAAATTGTATCCATGTAACCCTATTATCCTGATCAATAGAAACCTCTCTTTGTCTCTTTACTTTCTCCATATTTTCCACTACAACACCTTGATAATTATTGTCAAAGTCTTAATTTTTGTAGTATAAAAGATGGGAAGACTGAAAAGGAATGATTCTATATTAATCAGAGTTCTTAGGTTACATGGATGTAATACATGTATATACATGGAGATGGGAAAACCAAAAAATATCTGTTTTGGGCCGCACATCTATGGGATGTAAGTCCTACAACACTCCCCCTTGTGCGGTCCAATAGGACTCCGTATGCAGTGCTTCATATAAAGTGCTTCGAATATAGTTCTTCAAAGGTTGTCCTCTCCTTGATGACTTGTGCCGAAATCAATTGCCTCATAACTTTGACAAGGAACAACCTAGTGGGACAAAACCTTGGTACAACTATTCACATGTAGTACTTCACATGTTATCCCGTACTTTACATGTATTTCATCACATGCAATACGATCTTCAAATATCGACGAGTCTAAGTTAATTGCCTCGTTAAAACTTCATCAGGAAAACCAAGAGGGACAAAACCTGAACTAAATAAAAAGTGTAAAATATTAAGCAAACTTAGAACATAGTTGGACTCGAATATGTTACCTTATTAAAACCTTGACAAGGAAACCCAGTGGGACAAAACCTTGACGAAGGGGAAAGAGTACAACGTGACAGATGCAAGTAAAGACGATCCGTTGCAGATGATCACTTTGCTTCGTTGAAATTGATTAGTTGCTTCACAACTTTTTAGGAAAAAAATCCTTGTGGAAAAGACAATAGCCTTAGTTGGGAAGTTAATTCCCGGTGTTTGTTGTTGTCTAATTAAAACCTTGCCGAGCAAAAAAACCCTGTGGGAAAAAGTAACCTCGGTGAAGGAAATTAGTTCAACACACCATTAGATGCTCTCCCTGATGTCAGACAATTTTCATTAGTCTAATGCAGTCAAAAGGATTTTATCACACATTACTTTGGTGACTTGAATATTTATAAGACCCTGTTGTTGATTCTGGAAGTTACGTTGCTTAACGAACTATCGCGTCTCATTTCTTTGATTCAGATATTTTCAGTAATATCAACGCGATCTTTATGTCTTCAACGTTCAAAATACTTGATGTTTTTAGTGTTGTCTCGCTAAAAACCTTGTCGAGTAACAAAATGATGTCGTTTTATAGTTGTAGTGGTAAAAAGGTTCGTTGCTCGAACTTGTGAAGGATTTTCGAAAATTAAATAGAATTGTTTTGACAATAATAAGAAAATACCGAGACTTTGGATTCCACCATTGACCAATTAATTGATAAACTCTAATCAATATTCATGCAATATTCTTCTTTAAAGTGATTCTAATATTTGCCTCTAATAGATTTTTGAAGTAATAATTGTAAGCACGAAGCATGAAACATCAAAAGTATTAAAACTAAGCATGTCCCATCAAAACACTTCACAACTACTCAATAAAAACCAATTTTTTCTTTTAAGTTCTATGCAAATAATCATGTAAAATAATTGCAATAAATAATTAAAATAGAATTATACCACTTTTCATGGAACAATGGCTTCCTCCGTCGCCTCGGCTAAGGGGTTTAGCTCCTCATATTAATCACTTGCTCAAAATACATATTTGGTGTTCAAAAGTTGATTAAAAGAGTGAAAAGTGCTAAGCAGCGGATTCTGTAGTTGCTGAAGGTCTAAAACAGAAGTCCGAGTCGTTGCTGAAGAGCTTCGGTGACTGAAGGAAGATGCGACCGTACCTCGTTGTCACTGAAAATAAGTCTGCCACTGCGACTGATTCTAAAGGTCTAATGTTCTTCGTGTTCTTCTTCTTTTCAGCAGCAGCAGGAAAGTTTCTGTATCGACTCTGTTGATTTTTTTCTCGCTTCTCTATAGCTCTAAACTTCTCCAAACTCCCCCAAATTGTTCGTCTCTCTAAATATGACTCGAATCAACCTATATATAGCCTCCAAACACAAAATCTCTCGAGTTAATCCAAATATTTTCGTTTTTTTCTTCACCGCACGTTATGGGATTTTAATCTTTTTTTTACGCGTTAACTTGGTTTCCAAACTCTCTCAAACTCTCCCAGGACTGAATAAGGACTCCATACACTCCTATCTTGCCGTAAACTCTTCACAAATTCTTTTGTAAACCAAAAATAACTCAAATTGTGAATTCTCCCTGTTTTGCTCCAACACGGATTTCTATCCCTGTTTAATCGATTCTACAGCCCATACCATACTTGTTTATCCTTAACAGAGTTAACCCAACGAAAATCAGCCCTTGAATCGTCTTAAAAATCATCCAAAATCCAAACAGAAAATTTCTGTTTTCTGTAAAAAAAATCCCGCCAAAATCTGTTTTGAAAATTTGAGAAGAAATGTGACCTCCCCCTATCCAGTGCCGGTCTGTGCTTAGCAGCTGCTTGGAAATGGGTTACCCCTTATCCAAAATGAGAGTCCGAATAGCAAGTGTCCTCCCAGGAGCCTTTAACAACTTTTCGAGCCAATTTTCCCAAAAATGTTTATTCCCCAAAAATACCTACAAAGGGATAAAATACCAACATTAGTACAAAAATGGGTACTAAAAATATACACAATAGAGATGAAAATAGACACATAAATGCGTCTATCACAAAACCCTTTGAGGAAAACTATTCTTGATCGAAGGGAAAAAGAGTACAACACATCTTCAATTTCAAAGTAAAATATGTCGACATCATATCCTTAGATCCTCCCCCTGATGTCGGCATCTCCCCCTGATTACTTTCAGAGTTGTTCCAGACAGTTCGTTTAGTCATGTACTTTTCGAAACTGAATATCGGTAATGACTTAGAAAATAATCTACCATATCTCCCCCTGATTACTTTCGTTAGAGAAGAGATTACTATTCCTTCATAATCAACAACTTTTGGATTGCACTTTCATTAGCATTCCTTTTTATGTCTTTGCAGGGATAAAACAAATTTATGTCAATAGTTACTTTTAAGTTCATGATTACATTCACTGTACCATTCGAATGACGTTGCGTTGGCGCTGAGCTATATCTAGCTAACAAGTTTCCTGAGGATGCAAAATTTGATCGAGTAAATTATTATACTAAGTACAACAATGCGTATATTGTACTTAGATATGGGCATTTCATCTCCCAACACATATTCGTCATCTTCCTTTAGACGAAATGGTCACTTACTTACATTTTAACCTCGACTAATCATGGGAGTGCTATCAGGATGCATGTCTTTGTTAAATTTCCTGACAACTTTAGACATATGCAAACTGGTGGAATAATATACCACAAGCTCAGTATTCGGTTGAGCTTTCCCCAGATTTTTCATTTCAAATTCAGATTTTAAATAGCTTGTAAGATCTCTTATTCCATTAAGAGTACTTATCATGTCCATACCGTCGACATAGATATATATAATTCTGAATCATGAACTTATTTAATACGCATGGCACAAAACCTTACTTTTTTATCCCTTCCCAATCAAATAGTCACTTAGTCGGGTATACCACATCTGCCTGATTGTTTAAATCAATAAGTGAGTGTTCCAGTGTAACTGCAAACACACTCTGTGGTTTAGAGTCATTCGACTTGGGAAGCAAAAGGCCATCATGCACTTTTGCAAATATCTTTCAGAGATATAACCACATATATTATGTTTCAAGTTCTTTGGAAATTACCAAGCAAACTAATTAACTGAACATTGATGTTCAAAAGAGTAAGCGATCCAGGGGTTTGTGAGAAACCTCGCGCCAGAAGGTGATTCTTTATACTTTAAGGCCTCATTCTTCTCACTACACTTTGTGACAAATAACCACATATGCCCCACAGGCTTTACACTTGGTTGGTTAGCACTACCACACCAAATACCTGTATATTTGTCAAAGAACTAAGTTCTACCTGGATTGCGTAGGCCAAATATGCTCTTTATTTGAAATTAATCAAAATAAAGCATGGTTCGATCTCATTGTGCTCTACTTATGGAGCAACTATTTATGGATTATATCATCACTGTGCATGCATGATCCTTCCATTGACTCATGCACATTCTCATAATCCGTCAGGATTTCATTGTTCTCTTGAAACATTTAAAACTTCGGAGCGTCCTCCCGTTTGATTCATGGACATATTTAGAGACAATCTTATGAGATGATTTCAGATGATATAATTAGGTTGTGCCTAACTCACTTATTTCCTTTCTAGGTGAGCACTGATCGAACCTAGTGGTCTCTCCATTTTCCATTATGGAGCAACGTCTTCGACCACACTTCCACCGAGTGTAGTTGTAACACCATAGTTTATGGTGCATTTCCTTTATTAGGGATTTTTAACCTTACAGACACGTTTGCAGTTGGTATATGTGATCTCGTTAGTTTAGCGATATCAGTGTACGTTCCGAAAATCGATAATCCTTTTTTTTCACTTCACATTTCCATTTGTGGAGTATATGAGTCTATATGAGACAAAATTGGAACACACCACAAATATTCCCTGTCGTTCCCTCGGAAAATACTTTTTCATGTCTCCCCCTAACGACGGGAAGACTATCCCATTAGAGTGACTATCCGCAAATCAGCGGTTAAGAGATCGCCTGTCAAAAGGTTTGAAACTGCGGATAATTGTTGGATATTCTTCCCCAACATAGTCACTTAATCATTTTGATGACCCATCATGGTACGATGTGGAGTCGTAAGGGCACATATATGGTGCAACCAAAAATGCGTATGAACACAAAATGTCAGGTTTCTATCCAGTTACCAACTG
Source organism: Papaver atlanticum (assembly GCA_023531105.1). Lineage (NCBI taxonomy): Eukaryota > Viridiplantae > Streptophyta > Magnoliopsida > Ranunculales > Papaveraceae > Papaver > Papaver atlanticum. The sequence continues at coordinate 668,456 of JAJJMB010016062.1, forward strand.
GTACGTAAAGAATGGTTGACCAATTGTTGGTCTAAAAACGAATAAGTGAAGATGCGTGTAATATTGCATATTCCCCAAGCAGTTAAAGGTAGGTTTGTACGCATAACCGTGCCTTAGGTACCATATGTAACCTTTGATGATATCCTTTGCGAGACCATGGGATATAGGATGCTCTACATTGATCCTATTAAACATGCAATAACCATCAAATCCTTTTGATGTATACTCTCTAGCATTTACAAGGGGTGGTGAGTCCTTACATGTATAATATGTGCTAGTAGTTTTCCAAACGCAAAATTACTTGGGAACTATAACTAGTCCAAAATGTAAAAAATCCACGAGATCCATAAGTCACTTTAATGGTCCGCATTCTGCATGGATATGTTTCTAAAAATCACCTTGTTTTATTTGTAAAAATGGGTTGTTTACCATTTGCATCTTAGGATGGTCTCGATCCTGTTTTACTGAAGACTTTGTAAAATGAGTGATATGCTCTCTTGCTTAAAAGCATAATGGGAGGGAGGACGGGGTTGTGCATCTAGTACTTTAGAAAACACTTATTGAGAGATATGTCGTTACTTTGCATTATGTCAATCTTTTTCCCGTTGTCTCGTCCATTCAAACACAGTGATGTGCGTTTGAGTCCTTTCAAAATGAAACATCATGTCACAACCAAAGTTCCTTTATGGTTATGTCAAAATTTGTATGAGTCAATTTCCAACATTTCATCGTCGGAGTCAATATGGATTAAATAATCCAAATTAATACTATAGTGATTTACATTTCACTAAATTGACTCATTAGTTTCTCTAAAGTATATTTCCTTCCAAATATATTAGAGACTATAAAAGATGCAATCAATTACATTCTCATCACTGTGAGGTTCCACATGATATCCATTTGCATGGATTTATTTGGAATTTAACAAGGTGTGATTATCTCTCGGTACATGTAGAGATTTTGTGGCGTCTTTGTTCTATCTCGAAAACAAATTTTGAGTAGTGCTGCTCTCGATGATCCAATCCTCGTAGTCACATTATAAGGAAATAGTTCAACAACTAGTTTAAATTCCTTAAGCTGGTTGGAGGGAAACCACTATCTGTTAGACATTGAGTCTTGAGATATTAAATAAGTGGTGTGGCCTTATTAGTAACAAAAGTGAGATTCAACTCAATTACTTTAGAGTGAATGTATGTTACCTTTCATCCAGATATATCTCAAGTGCTTTAGAGAATTTATGTTTCTTGGGAATGGTGTACTTTTCATTCCATAAGCGCAGGTATTGGAACTAGTTCAATTAAATAGTTAATTGGCCAGGCAAAGTTCTTCTTGGCATTAAAGTTGATGTCTAAATTATGACCTTCCTATGGAAATTGGTTGCTACTATGGTACCCGCATTACATTGCTTGTACCAATACCGGTAAGAAGATTCATTCCCAACTCTTTGGTGAGAGCTAGAATTACATCTTAGCTTCATCCCGTGTTCAATTGATACATGTACTTTGGTGTCATTACTAAAAAAAAAAACTTTTTCTCATGATATATATGTCCCTTTTCACATGCTTTATATGAGTCGGTACGTATAACCCTCATTACTTCAGGGTTCTTTCCATTTTCAATTTTGCTACATTAAGTTTAATTTGAGAAATTTCTTTATCTCAATAGGCCAAGAGAATCTCACCACACATGTCAACCACTTACTTTAGGTTGAATAGATTACTCAAGATAGTTCTCTTGTTGTCATACTTCAACATATACTAGTTCGTTACTATCATGGATGAAGTAAATAAATGGAAATTTTCTGACTCATATCACTTTTTGTGAGTTCTTCCACAAAAAATTGAGATACATGTGATTTTATTTGCAACGTATCTTTTGAAACTACCCACTCTTTAATAGTCGAGCAAGTGGATTACATTCCATGGAACATTTAAATTCGGGAAGAAAATATCAAGTACCCAATAATGGTGCTCAAGTACTTTTAAACCCCAAATGAATACATTGAAATCGAGTTGGTACAACCAATTGAATAAAAGACACCATTCAACTATAGCCGATATCATATTCAAAAGAACAAAATAAC
>JAJJMB010016062.1:670938-698136 GCA_023531105.1 Papaver atlanticum
TCATTTAACCTAAATTCACCAACACCACTTCTTCCCTTACTAGGCAAGTAATATAACCTAAATTCACCAACACCACCATTGATGTGGTTGTCGTCATTATAAGCTATCATTCTATCTCCTCCACCATCTATCCAATACCATGTTCTTCTATGGTAAACTATGTTCATGTCGTAGTGTAAATGCATCTTGGCTCCGTGAGATATAATTCTACGAGTACTCCATTTACGCGTATCAGATGAGAAAATATGGAGATCACTAAAAATGCAACTAAATGGGATGTGAATTACCTTATAAGTTCCGGTAGAAGTCTCAAAAACAAAACCAGTAAGACCCAGATTTCCAGAATCTGGTCTAGGCAGAGGGAGTGAGACACACTGTCTAGTGAATGGATTGCAGATGAAATAATCTCTAGGAAAGTATTGATTAGATGAACAAAGAACTAAACCATTACTTGAAGCTAAAGGGAATATGCCCCTCGAATCTAAAACGAATTCAAAAGAAACCCTATCTTGACTAGATATGAGTTCATGGTGATGTTGAGTATATGAAGTTGAAGTGATAGAGTGCTTATGAATGGCACCATTGAATTTGTATTCGTGACCTTCAAAAGAATTTAGTCTAACGAGTGTCCATGGGGTACTACTACCACCGCAACATATTTGTTGAGAAAAAAATTAATGAAAGATGGGTTTGAGAAATGAGATAACCAGGACTTTGATACACACCTAAACTTGCATATCGACTTGAAAGGAAGACGGAGAAAGATCTCGGACAAAACATCTTCGGGTAGATAATAACTTTGATGATTTCCTTTTCTGTTTTTCTTCCTGTGAGTCTGCTTGAAAAAGATATACAACGAAAACAAAGAAAGAAAGAAACCGCACATAGCTATGACGATGTAATCTAAATCACCGCTTGCCATTTTTGTTAATCTGTTTGATTATAAGATTAGCTTAGGTTTTATATTGGAGTACTACTTAAAATGTGGTTAATGACGACCTAATTATAACGGGCCTTTTAATAAAATTCCATCAGAAGTCAATACCCATTGTATAATGGGCTTTTCGTTATGCAGAAGAATAGTTGTCAAAATTTTCTAAAACTATAATGGGCTTTTCGTTATGCAGAAGAATAGTTTGTCAAAAATTTCTAAACAATTCCCGCATTGGAGGAGGGTAATCTTATACTTGTAGATCCTGATGAATAAAACATGGAGAGAATTACTGGGGGCGAACGACATTATGATGCGTGGTATTTTGGTTGTCATAGGGGAAAGGATCATACCTTCCAATTTGCAGGACCTAATGGAAAAATGTTAAGTAATGACTGTGTTCCTAGTGTAAGTTTCTTTGAAGGGATAGAGGGATCCCATTTAGGAGACCTAAACAGTGACATGGTGTTGTAGTTTTTCACCGATCTTTCTTTATGGTGTGTTTGGTCGCAGAATTTATATTTTCGGGGTCTTTATATCTCGTGATTTGTACAAATTCCATGCATAACATAGTAGTAGAAATCTCGTTACTAAATTCCGTGTATTGTTTGGATCATCCTCAAAACCCTAGGATTATCAGAAATCCTACGTGTTAAATCATATATATAGTTTGGTTGATTTTTCCTTAGAAAGAGAAAAAATATTTCTCAACTAAGAAAATGCAAAGACAAATATAAATAAAAAATAATCATCATCAAATAATTAAAATCTTAATTCATATAACTCAAAACAAAATTAATAGGACTGTAAGTAGTTGCTACAAAATAACTATGTACGACAAATTTTCTGGCAATCTTGTCGTCGAAATTTTCGTAATAGAAAAACAAAGCTAATAAGAGATCAAATTTTCTTAATACATATCTATATTTATAAACTATTAAAAGAATAGATTGTCTTTATAGATATCTTTATAGACTGTCTTCAAAATGAAGACCACTAGAAATTATTTGTTGCAACACTCAAGTTCATTTGTAGCCATATTTTTCGGTCGTGAAAACTCAATGTAAAAAAAAAAAAAAAAAAAAACGACCAGTATTAACCAGTTGATAGCATCTAATCTAGTACAAGCATCCAAATTAAGTTCTTCAAATGCCTTCTTCCTAGCATGATTTATCCAATTTATTTCTCTTATCCAAACACTTGCAAAACGTCCAATTTTTTATGCAATTTGTTTATTTATTGGTCCATAGTTGCAACAATCGAATAGATACGTTTTTCTTAAGATGTTCAAGATTGTTACCTGGTTGGATTGAAGAAGAACGTTTCGTTACCTGATTTACCTCTATTCATTTTGCCTACAGCCGTATTTGGACCATAATTGTAACCATCATGATCAACAAAAGCTAACTCAATTGGTGGGGGAGGTAATGATTCATCATTACAATAGTAGTTTCTTTAATCCCATGCATAGTAGGTTTTGTTAGAGCGTCGCTCGGTCGAACTCATGAGTTTTGCTATCTCAAGCTTGTTGTCAATGTTAGATGTAAACTATATCTTGATTTTTACTCTATTAAAGTCAAATCTCGGATTAGGATTACAGCATGAGTATCAGAAACCATCGAATACCTTTAAAGACTGAAGATTGAACGACAACAAAGACATCAACAAAGACTTCATCAGTAAAGGTATGCAGAAATTGATTTCATTTAGAACTCTTGATTAATGTTCTACCTTCCCATTCTATCAATACAAGTTCTTACTCTATGGAACAATTCATATGCCGATAGATATACAATTATGACTACATTTAAGGATATTGAGCCTAAAAATTTATTGAGAATGACCTTTGTCCTTGGAAAGGTCCTCATGTTGTATGGAACGAATATACGATTCCAAGAAGCCAAGAATCACTGACTTCCGAGTTATAACAAAGAAATTATGAGTGATTCGTTAAAGCAGAAATGTGTGGCAAAAGGCAGTTCATGAATAAGAAACTTCCCACGAACTTTCAACGGCAGTTCACGGACTAAACCGCAAAAACGTGACTAGATGCCTATTTTAGTAAAGTTTTTTTATGTTTCCTCTTATAGGAAAGATGGTTATTCTTTCGCACACAATCTATTACCATATTAAAGTGTGTGTGATGTTTTATACTCCTTCCTAAGTTAAATTGTGATTTATCTTATTTATTAAGAGATAATTACAAAAATATAATTTATGTTAAGTAATTATTTATTTATACTAGAGTTGTATAACTTTGGAAAGACTCTCAAATAAGGAGAGTCTTAAAAAAGGAAAATAACTCACGAACTTGCTTAGGTTTCGAGCTGCCTTGCTTAATTTGGTCATTTACTATAAGTAAATGATTCATGTAAGCTATACAATTGTAGTTACCTAAAATCGGTGAGAGGCTAAAAGTGGGATTCTAGGGTTTTGAAAGTGAGTTACGGGATGTTGAGCACGAACAGTTTTCGCCTAAACCACACACAGAGGTCGTTCAAAGGATGCTTCAATCACAAGGAAGAGGCTTATGGCTAGTCTTAGAGAGGGAAGCAGATGAAGAGTGAGATAAGAGAATTCTAGGGTTTGAAGAAAAATTGCTCTGAGAGGTTATGAGAAAGTTTATCATAGCTTGGAGAAATAGAAGACCTATTTAAAGAAAATTCTAGATATGCTCCACGTCTAGAATTATCTAAAGATATACACCAATCTCTAAAAAAATCTGAAGTAAGCAAATCAGTCACGTGGTGCCAGAATAAGCTAGAATAGTTTAGTATTTCTCTAGGCAGTCTACATCCTAGCTAAGCTTATGTCGGTCATCTAAATTGTTCTTTGTAGTTGGCAATGTATAATTATAAATAGAGGTAGTGGTGCTCATTTGTAAGCATCGATCAAGAGAGTGATTGATCGACAGTGAAGTCAGTAGAGAGGTTGAGTGTAAGTTGAATTAGTTCCTAGCGAGGTTGTGTGAGAATCTGAGTTTGTACGAAGTTAGTGTGTTAGTTAACTTGTGATTAATAAAACTAAGTTATTCACAAGTGTGATTTTACCCACCTTGCTTCTCAAACTCAACATGGCTCAGTTCAGATGAGGCCACTGTCCAATGGGTCTGGGACCGTCAGAGATTTAGCTGATGGGTTTGAGACCGTCAGAGATTTAGCTGACGGGTTTGAGACTGTCCGAGATTTGAATGACGGGTTTGAGACCGTTGGAAATTTGGCTGACGGGTTTAAAACCGTTGGAAATTTGACCAACAGAATAAAGTATGTTCAAGACTTGGCCAACACAATGGAATCTCTCCAGAGTCAGCTGGGACATGTTTTGGGAGAGAAAAGAAGGCTTGTACACCTAATAATGTCTCTGGGAGACTTCGGCTCACTTGTCTTTGACCAACCTATCTTGCAAAGATGTGCTAGGAATCAATTGTGTCCGTATTTATGGGGCCGACATGACCAATCGGAAGGCTTTTCTAGGAATCTGTCGAAAGGGCCCAGAGGCAGAATAACCAGCGTATCTCGCGGGGATGTCCTAGGAACTATTCTTCAGTAAGTCGAGTCAGAGCCTAGAGTAGACATGACCAGTGTATCTCGCGATGATGTACTAGGAATCAGTCCTTGATCTCAAATAAGATGAGTCGTCCTTATAGGAGACATGTATGTCTCCGCTCTGGGTTATAAGTCCGTCGAGGACGTTTTACGCTCTACAGAACCTACGTAACCAGCAGTATCTCGTCGAGGATGTGCGCTAGGAATCACGGCCAGCAGTGTCTCGCGGGGACGTATACTAGAAATCATGGCTATGGGTGCCTTGAGGACCAAGGGATTAATCTCTCTTGTGAGAGTTGAGTTTTGACTATGGTCTTGAAATGACACTTTTACCCCTTATCCAAATTTCACCATCTACATTAAGTCCCCTACTCAAAGTAGAACCTTGATTGTTCTATGATGAGTATATAGATGGTGACAAATCATTCAAATACGAAATTACAATCCTCTCGTTCTTTTAGACTTACGGAGTCCCCGAATTGATGTTTAGCATTCGATTATTATGACTCTGATCTTGAAATCGACTCTGGACTTAGGAACCTCCTAGGATTCTGTGTTGGGAGGCGTTTAAGGGAACGATAATGGAATCTTGATGATACAAACTTCACGTCTTGATCAAATGGAATTTTTAATTAGGGTTTATTTGGCCAAAACCCTAATTTTCTCTCTTTGTACATCCTTGAGCTTCCGAGTTTGTACAGGCAAGTATGTGGGAAAGAGATAGTTTCGGGCAGATTCCTGGTTGAATCTGATATTGGTGAATATCCATGAGAGAAGAGATATACTCTTTTCTGAATTGTAGAGTCTTTATCCCATACAAATTCTGAGTTCAGGCTTGTATTACACTAAAACCCTAATTTCTCTACTTTTTTTTGTATCTAATTCCTTCAAATACTTTGGAGAGACTTAACAAGACTTGGTATGGTGCATATGTCTGGAGGGTTTAGTATCTCTCCCGATGAGAGCTCGTTCAATCCTTTATACCAATCAGAAACCCCTTTTCAGGAGAAAATACCTACTTTTGAAACTAAAGGTTTTCATCAAAAACCAATATGAGACTGATTTTTTTCTGGCATGAGAGATTCCATGAAATTTCTTGAGTATGGACATGACTTGAAATAAAGGATGGTGCGTTTCTGGTTCTTCATTTGAGAATTAGGAGCTCGAGCTTCCCTGTTTGAGCTAGATTCCCTTTATTTTCTCTGAAATTCTGCTTTTCTAGATTATGTTTCAATCCTGTTGTTCTTCGAACACTTAGATAACTCAATATTAATGTGTATAAGACCTTTAGAATGAGTATATGATAGATTGGTCGGTCTATGGTTGTATTAGGGACTTCTTCTTTCAAAATACTACAAATTGTGAAACAAGGGTAGTTTGGTCAAAATCCCTTATGAACTCGTTTTTATTGAATAGCGATGAGATAAAAGGGGTATAAAGATATGTAGATAACCGTCCAAGATAATGGGGAAGAGGCTCGGCCCCCTCTCTTTTAGGATAAATCCCTTTTTCGCCCTAATTCTTGAAATTATGGCTATTTTCGTCAAAACCCTAATTCTCTTCGACTTTGGTCCCTCTGAAAAAATTCCGAGAGAATAAGTGACGTCCCACTGGCCTAGGAGAGCATTCATACGCATGGGAGAGGCTTGTAAACGGTCTGGAGAGGTTTTGGAAGAAGGGAAACCTAGGTTTCCTTATTTGAGCCAAATTCCTTTAATTTCCTCTTTTGGCTCTAATTCCTTTTACTTTTGCTTGATGGCTTCACTTTTGAGCTAGGATTGAAAATAGAACTATTTTACAACTATTTTGGGCGTGAACTAGGTACAGAGGTCGGTCCATTCTTATTTCACACGTTCTGTTTGTATTAGGACTCTTCGTTTGGGTGTTTGTCGGAAAACTTCAGTTTTGATAAACTTGCGTAGAATGGATGTAAACTCTTCATATGGACTCGGATTTGAGTCCTCGGCACCAAATTATAAATATAATAGGATAAGATTTCTAATTCAAAAATAACGAATCGATTTCGAGTGTATACTTTTGACTTCAGAAATCCCGTATAAAAATTTCAGGAGTTTTTCAAATTACACTTACTTCAGTGTTGGGACCACATATCTTAGCAAGCTTGTCCGTTTGATACTCCCTTTTGATATGTTATACCAGAGACATAGGGGAACATATTTTCTTAAGAGAGTACCCAAAATTTCCTTACGGATTATCAGCAGTTAGCACGTCTTCACGTTGTTGTGTATAGCAATCCTAATTGTAAGAAGAATCCTTGCGTTCCTTGAACTATTAGCTTGTCCCGACGCCTCAAGCATGACCCTTGGAGTATTATGACTTCATTACCATTACTTAGATTAAAATAGGTCGTGATTTTTTCCTCCCTAGGTTAGAGAAATGCCCATCCTTTGAATCTACGTTTGTACCCTTTGTTGTGAAGAAGACGTATTTTTCCTTGATCCTTTGTGAAATTGTGGACCCAAACAAATTCGCGAGTGTCCCATGAGATGTGAGATGAATTTATTGATAAGGACACAACTCTAGGAATGTGGTTAGGCTTCAAGGCATTAGGAGAGGACAAGGCTTGAAGGGATTAGATGAGAAAAAAATTTAAGGGATTGTATATGTACAAGGTTTTAGGCGGGAAGGCCGATCCTCATATAGAGCAAACCCTAGTCGTGTGTTATTTCTCCCTTGATTTTAACTTATGTAATTTGATCCATATAACCTTGTTTGATCTTTTCTTTGTTTGTAGATCTCACAGACACTTCTCAGAAGACTCATGTTGAAGACAGAACGATTGATCTTATATTTAACAGGGGCTTGAGTGTAAGGTAGTCCCCTGTTGTTATGAACGTCCTTGCTTCGTAAATCTTGGCAACTTTATGACCACCGTGAGAATCTTCGCTTCAATATGAGGTGGTTGCGAGAATGACTCAATTCTGCCAGGGTTCGTCGGAGTGAGTTGAGTTCAGAGAGGTTCTTAATATGGAGGTATGTATGGTAGATGAAGAATTGGAACATGCTAAGCAGGTGGATCGAGATGCGAAGGCCAAAGTGAAGAAGCTAAACATGAATCAAGAGATTTTTTCTACGGGGCTCTGTCAGATGATTATCTTCAGTTGATATTTTCTCTCTTTGAACCTTTCCCGTATGCATCTGGTAAAGGAATGGGACCCTCATGAGTTCGAACTTGATGCAAACCCTAGATTGCTCTATCGGGTATGCGAATAGGTGAAAACCCTAAGTTAAATTCGTAATAGAAGTTCCTCCCTTGCGCGGCCTTCACTCCAGAGCCTGTAGAAACTTCGTTTGACATCCGATTTCAGTGGTTGACCCCAACTATCGAAAATAAAAGACCTTCCTTTGATTTATTATAGTAAAATTAGGATTTGGAGTTTGTTTTTCCGGTGATAAATCCATGTGAAGTTAAACTCGGGGATTCAGATATTTTCAATAGCAATTCCTTCAAGTGTTTTGATGATTTCTCTTGGACCATATTTTGAAACACCATTCCCTTTTAGCACGTGGTAGAAGAGACATAGACGAATATTTTTCATCAAGGGCGCATTATTGAATTCTCTACCCATTTGTCTCAGTTCGTCGAGTTATGTGACTAAAGTATGAGTCGCGTCTGAGTAGAGTGGAAACTATAGACTCCTCTTCAAACCGATTGTGAACCCCAGTTTGTCTCCTGCATGCGTTTATTGTCGAGGGATAATTTGAATTCTTCTTCTACTTGATATAGTCATGTTGCACGCGTATAAAACCCTAAAATATCTTATCTTCAGTTAGGATCCGGGACATAGTTGCAATTGCTGAGTACAGAGAAGATGCTGATGGAGGATAATTCGACGAGACCGGAGAGAGATGCGAGATTTCTCGAGTCACAGATAAGTCCCCTTCAAGATTTTGAAGGCCGATCTCTAGTCACCTAATCCCAGGTAATAACATGTTGTAATTTGGGTTTGAGGAGTTGAATGATCTTGATATGTCCCGATCTTTTGAGAATCTTGCGCTGATCATTTCTAAATCTGTTATCTGAAAACTGGATGTCTGGGACACTTCATATTGGCCATGCAGGTATGTGACGCACCATTCTTCATTAGTCCTCAGTTTGATATAAGAATAGGAATTCCCATTGACTCGGGACACTTGGAAAATGAAGTAAGACCCTTATCGAGATTGAGTATTCAAGGAGGGCAAGCGATAATTTGTGGGTTGGAGACATCTGTGGAGAGTCATGTCGAGATACTGCCACATGTGTCTTTATGGACAAGATGAAGTTGTTGTTCCGCCTCTACTAGGTGTCTTTATAGGGATTCATGTGAACTTCTGTAGCAAAATTATCCGTTGAGATTTATTCTTTTTTTGGAGGATGCTCAACCGAAATTGAGAGTAGTATATGCCTTCTGATACCAGCAGGGTAATGGATACACTCATGTCTAACTGCGTAGTCAAATTTTGTTTGCTTTATTGATGGGAGAGTTTTCTTGGATTCCGCTAGGTAATTCTTCTCGTGGTGGAGTCGTGTTTTGACATGAGGAAATCGTATGTGATCATCATATCTTTTCCTTCGCTCATCGCGTCTGACTCTGACTCATGGGATAGCCTGTCAAGCATATCTTATTGAGAGAGGAGGCTTTGACCTAGGGAACTGCAAGCAGGCCTCCGGATAAGTAGCATGTGGCCTGGAACTATGATCTCGGTTTCTTACCCTGTTTACTTCAGTGAAAATAGATAGTTACGGTTGTACGTCGAGTAGTGGATCCTTTATCTAAACAGTTGACCTCACGAGTATCACTACGGATTTCTTTTCCCTTGATAGGTTCGGATGCAAATATATTCTCCTTCTCCGTCTACGGTGAACTGAGGTCCCATCAAAAAATGATACTGGATAATCGTTGGTGTAGCCGAGATAGAGACTTATCGAGACTTAGTCGTACAATTGCTATGACTCCTCTTCTTTCTGACGGGACGGGTGTTGAGATAGCATATCGACCGGCGTCTTTGAATCTTCGGATAAGTATGAGCTTTGGATGAGCAATATATTGGAATCTAGTCTCATCTTATACTTAGTCGCGTTCTGGTCATGATCCTATGAAACAGGAAAACGACAAGATGCATCTCGGCTGACGATTTATGACCTTATGTGGCTCTGCAACGCTTTCGTATAGGTCACGATATTTTTGGAAACTTTCCATGTTTTAGCTAAGTTTATTTTGTAGACGACGAAAATACAAATCCGACAAAAAAAGAACTAGGTCAATCTGATGCAGAATGAAAGAGTTATAAGTAAAATAGTAAAGTGAAGTAAACTTCCCGAGTCCCCTGTGATCAGGTTGAGGGCCCTTGACCTAAACAAATTTTGGAGAAAATATTCGTCAGAATCTCCAAGTTTAGATCATCACCTGGTCCTGGAGAGAGATGGGGTCAGCTGGATGGTTGCTCCTTTACTTTGTCACGTTCTAAATGAGCTACATCTTATCTGGTGAGGCCTTTCGTAAAATCACAAGTGCGAGAGGGTGATGACATTCTTGATATAATAAAATAACCTAGAGTGAAATAATTTCAACATCATAGGAAATATATAAACGGTTTCCAGGGAGTGAATTTTAGGGTTTCTAAAAATTGGTTCGTGACAAGCAATGTGGGTACTCGTACGAAAACCAATATATCCCAAAAATAATATTTTTTTAGATACTGAACAACAAAATAAACAGTATAATTTTTGCTAAATGAAACTTCTGTTTTTCACAACTATAGCTCTATAAATTTATGTTCTCAACGAGAAAAATTTAGAGCATCATATGAGCATAAAAGCAAAAAAAAAAAAAAAAACCCAAAAGATTAAAAAAAAAACTTTTGAGAGACTTGAACAAAACTACTTGTGCAAAGATGTTTGTAGACTATAGTCCAGCTAAGAACGAAAAGAAAATAGCCTGACTAAACATAGAGCATCTTTGCCAAACAAGTATACCTGATTATTGACTCATCTTACTCATTAGCATTTTTTGAGTAAGATTTCAACCTTTTGATCAATTAGCACAAGTATGAGCTCTAAGCTCATCAAATTGAACAATCCCATGGTTAATCCTCATTTTGCTTTTAATAATCTGAGGAAGCCCTTTTTGATGTGAAGAAACATTATAAAACTTATTGTCATCAATTTATGAGACCAAGTTTGAATTCTTACCTGAAGAAGTTTGCCTGGTGATCTTTGATAGTTTATCAATGAGATGTTCATATCCTTTAATTAGAAGATTTAGATCATCTTCTATTGTTCTAAGTTGATTGACTTCTTCTAGCATCCTTTTCACATCACAGATTTCTTCCCTTTTCTTAGTTTGAGAAGAATTCTTTTGCAACTTCCTTAACCGATTCAAGTTAAAGCTACTACTGCCGGTTTGAACATTGGATAAGCGAATTGAACTTATCTTCCTGGAGCACTTCACAGGGTGAGTACTAAAACCGATTGGCTTAGACATACGAATATAAGTCACGCCTTCAAGAATTAAATCCAAGGTGTGTTGTAGTCGATTGATATAATCATCATCCAATCTTAATTTGCATTTCTGTCGAACATGTCCTTTTGAAATGCAAAAAAGACATACCTTCTGATCACAGGAGTGATTAGAGATAGTAGTTTTAACAACATCGTTAGAGGCTTTCTTCCTTCCTAGAGATGCAGCAGTTCCTTGATTAAAGGGAAAAGTTTGCTTATATTTAGTACTAGGAGGAGTTTTCAGTTCGGCTTCTGCATCTGATTTCATCAGAGAAACACAATTACATGTAGTCATGTTTTCTGATATCACAATCGAATCAGAACCGACTGGTATAGTTGATTCCCCAGAAACATCTTTGGATTGAATAGAGAGTTTACTCAACAGATGTTCAACTTCCAAGGCATCTTTTTTTAGTTTAGCTTCAAGTAGAGTTCGAGAGGAACACAGAGTAGCCTTTTCCTCATGAAGAATCCTTAACTAGGAATCACGATCTTTTACCATACCAATGATCATATTGACTTTGTGTTTCAGCCTATTTATTTCAGCTGTCTGGATTCTAACAAAGATTAGAATCGCTGCACTTTCTTCGGCTGCTTCCCTTTCAACTTCAGAGACAGACTCGTTATTAAGATAACTAAGGTAACACTTGTCAATATCTTTCTGTTTCATGGGAAAAATATGTTCTTCTATGTTTGAGATAGACGCATCTTTCTCTTTAATAGAATCCATTGAAACAGAGTTTTTCTTACTGGTGATGCGTTTATCAGATATAACACAATTGTCCATTGTTTCAGATTGCTACAAACACAAACTTAAAAGGTCTTAAACGTGTTTGCCTGCTCTGATACCAATTTAAAAACGCAGGGGTCTAACAACCACACCCACTATTTCGCTAGGCAATCTGTATGGACAACTCCAATATAATTCCAAAAGAGTCAACTAGACAGTCAGACTCGATCACGGAAAAAGTATCCAAGAGTTATATCTCTATTTCCCAAATCAATCTGCAATCGAACAGATAGGAATCTGTGAGCCTGATTGATTATGAGAAATAACTTGGATGGTACCAAAGACCAATGTCCAAGTGTCAATCAATTTCAATCAACAACCAAAGGTTGAATTTACTAATTGATTGAACTACACACAACCTGTGATATTTCAATTATATAAACAAATATAATGCAGAAAATAAATAACACAGACACTAGAAATTTTTTTAACGAGGAAACCGCAAATGTATAAAACCCCCGGGACCTGGTCCAGATTGAACACCACATTGTATTAAGCCGCTACAGACACTAGCCTACTACAAGATCAACTTCAGACTGGAATGTAGTTGGGCCCTAACCAATCTCACACTGATCAAGGTACAGTCGTGTTCCCTACGCCTCTGAATCCCAGCAGGACTCTACGCACTTGATTCCCTTAGCTGATCTCAGCCACAACTAAGAGTTGCTACGAACCAAAGTCGAAGACTTATAAACCAATGTGTCTTCCACAGAAAAGTCTATTAAGATAGATAAATCTGTCTCCCACAGAAATACCTATGAAGTTTTGTTCCGCCTTATGATAAATCAAGGTGCACAGGAACCAATTGATAATCCGGTCTTATATTCCCGAAGAACAGCCTAGAAATATCAATCACCTCACAATAACTTAACTATATGGTAGTAGAACAAGTTATTGTGGAATCACAAAGAATGAGACGAATAGCTTTGTGATTAGTTTTTATATCTTACCTATTAGAGATAATTCTCGAGTTAATCTTAGAGAAGATAGTACTCAATACGATAGAACAAGTAAGATCAGAATACGCAACTACAGGGAAAATAAATTGATCTGGCTTCAGAATCCCAATGAAGTCTTTAAGTCATTAACCTACATGGTTTTAGAATAAACCCAAGGTTAAAGGAGAATCGACTCTATTCGCAATTAGTATCACATAGGAGGTGTGGGGATTAGGTTTCCCAGTTGCTAGAGTTCTCCCTTATATAATATTCAAATCAGGGTTTGCTTAGTTAGCTTAGAAACAAAGCATTCATTATTCACCGTTAGATGAAATCCTGATTTAAGATGCAAACTAAGTTTTGCTTGAAACCAAAGCAATATCTCTCCACCGTTAGATGGACTTTGCTTGTCACACACAAATGAAATATACTTCATTTAGATATGGGAAACCGTACTTAAACGTGTACATTTGTTGGTTCAACAATAGTTAACCAAGGTTAACCATATGAACACATTTGTCTAATCCACATTCATCACACATCTAGATCAACTTATGATGATCAAAGATAATCAAAGGATCTAATTGTGTTCTTCATAGAGTTTTTCAATTGTTCATTATCTTATATTAAAATACATGAACGAATCGAAGCAAAATCGGATTGATTCGAAGGAATCAATTCATGAACATTTAAACCCATGGTTTGCAAAGATTGCATTCCTTATTATATAAATGTATTTTGTTCAAGAGTATGAAGACATACTTTGCCGATTTTAGAACTTGAACCACTCAAGTATACGAACGGGTATGCATACTCAAGTTCCGGAAAGTTGGTCTTGACCGACAGTATGCGAACGGGTATGCATATTGTAGCTTCGGACCCAACTTCAGGTAAAACTTTTTGCTACTTGGTTCCCGGACTTTCACAGTTGAAACCGTATGTGAACGGGTACGCATACCTGGTTTCCTGACCTGAACCTTATCAACACAGTTTGTACCTAAGTACGCATACTGTGATGGTTTTCCAGAAAAAGGGTTTTATCTTTAAACTCTCAATTCAATCATTGAAACATTCTTAGAAGACGACAATGGATGTCTCACACATACCATTAGCTAATAAGAAATTCTCAAGTGATTGAATGATCAATACGAAACTTTTAAAGTCGACATCAAATGATTGTCTCACACAAATCATGTAAGATGTTTCAAGGCAATTTCCACATGATCATCTTTTGACATAAAGTCAAGAATAATGATGAATGTAGTTAGGACAGAAAGATACCAACATATTTCGAGAAATAGATAAGCGAGTTATACTCAGCTCGAAATATCAAATGTGTATGATATGAAAGACTATATCATATACGACTTGTCTCAATATGAGATATGTAAGAATAGAATAGACTTTCTGAGTGATAGAAAAGTTTTAGTATCCACATACCTTTTGTTGATGAAGTTCCTCCGAGTTCTTCAGTAGATCTTCGTCTTCAGTTGTAAGCGTCGTGAAGTTTAAAGCTCAACTACACAATCTATCCTAGTCCGAAACACCTATTGGTAGACTAGAAATCAAGACTATAGTTTTGATCAACTAAACTTGACAAACAAACTTGAGATAGCAACGCTTGCGAGTTCGACCGAGCAATGCTCTAACAAAAATGGTTAATGAAATTATTGGGTTTTGATTATAAAATCAAATAAAAGAAAAGAGTCAACAACAAAGTTGTAGATGCACTTTCTAGAAGAGTTACCTAGTGCTACATGTAATGTGATGGCTACTTCTATACCATCTTGGACTCAAGATATTCTAGAGAGTTTCTAGTAGGATGAGAAGGTTCGTCAGCACATGTCTCAGCTTTTACTGACTTCCAATGATGTTTCCTATTATACCCTCATTGATGACATTTTGAGATACAAAAACAAATATTGGAGAAGGGCATAATACCAAACACAATATCATATCTTCAACTCGTTCTCTTGCTGTAGGTGGCTACTAATCGATCTAAACTACTTACATCAGGTTAGCTTTTTCTGTCCATGAACGAAGAAGGCCATATTGATCTAAGTCAATCAATGTGACGTTTGTATGAGAAACAAAGGAGAGCATACTCACCCACCAGCCCTATTGCAACCACTCTTTATTCCTGGTCAAGCTTATCAACATATCTTAATAGGTTATATAGATGGATTACCAGTGCATCAGAGAAAATCTGTCATTTTTGTTATGGTGGACAGACTTACCAAGTACGACCATTTCATTACCTTGCAATACCCTTAGACAACTGCTTTTGTGGCTAAAGAATTCATCAACCAGGTATTCAAACTATATGGACTTCTTTCTTCAATTATGTCAAATAGAGATATAAAGTCTTTACCAGTAAATTTTGACAAGATTTGATCTTGTCAAAACTCTGTGTAATGTTGAATTGGGTGGAGTTTACCAATTATAACTTTTAGCTTATACATTTTTTCACTTTGATCTTCATTGTCAAAAGCTAACCATAATTTTTTAAGACTTAGGCCGGTTCCTATGGGCATGGCAAACTATAAAGTTTGCCATTTTTGCACCCACTATGGAGCTGGCTAACTGGCAACCTGGCCTAGCTAAGTGGCAAATTTGCCACTTAGCCAGACCAGGTCTAATATCTACCGGGCGATCAAGACTTGACCGGGCGAGCAAGACTAGATCGGGCGAACAAGTAAGCATCGTTAGCGGTTTAGCGTTGATCGCTCAGTAATATTTTAGTGTTTTATTTTTTTTCTTCTCCCCTACTTTTTAGTTATTATAATAGATTTTATTGATAAGGGTCCCACAAACATAATAAAATATACTAGTTTATTAGAATTTGCCAATTTTACCATAGTGGGGAAACTAGTTTGCCATGGCAAAACAACTTTTATACCGACCTCTATACGAACCGGCCTTAACCAAGTATTACTCATTTTTTATTACTTCACAGTCGGTGAAATTCTTTTTGATGCCAAACTTTTGTAAAGCTAGCAATATTTTAAGCTACTAAAGATCTACATGGTAGTTTAACAACAAACATACCATGAGAGGGCTTAACTACTAAAATGCAAATTGACTATGTGTCTTTTGTTTTGCCCCCATAACCAAATTCTTTAAAGCTTTGATATCGGTCTGTCTAGGGTAACCAGGGGACCATATCTGGTCGAGTCGGACGCGGTCACCGACCACGTATACCTAGGAGCTAGGCCGGTCCTTTGGCCTAATTAGGTTTGTTAATTAGTCTAAAGGATTGTGTGTTTTTTTTTGATCAGAATCTAAAGGATTGTTTGTCAACGCTAAACAAGTGGATTGTTACTTTGCAGTCTGCAGGACATTTAAATGTTAATATATAACACAAGGAAAAGACCTATGTTCCCAAAATCTCGAGATTAGTTGGTATGTGTACATGACAGGTGAATAATCACCGGACAAAGATATTGGGATTAGTTCAAATGTTCTTGTGTGATCAATTAGTAAAATAATGCTTTAGACAAACCAAAAGCTTGTTAGCAATATACATTACAAAAATCAGAGTAGGCGAGGAGCCACAAGTTTCTTCTTACAAGTTGCAAATTGATTTGACCGGTGTAAAATACTCGTATAGAGTTTTTGGAAAGCCACATGTTGCAAAATTTTACAGTTCAGAATTTTTGCTATATCAAATCTTTGCAGAAAACCCGCAGTCTTTGAGTTTTCATAACAATTTTTCTTCTTCTTTTGTTGTACTTATGAGCAGGGAATTACTTCGAGTGTTGCTAGAGAGATACCAAAACTGCTAATGGGGTACTGTTTTATTTGGGGGTGTACCAATATACATATACAACAAAAAAAACCATTGCCTTTGGGTTGGTACACCTCCATTAGCAGCCTTGGAGAACACCCCAAACCCCAAAAAAAAAACCAATAAACACATATTTAGGTAATAGAGATTTTTTTTTTGAGAATAATGAGTCACATTCGAAAATCATGAAACCTGCATCAAAACGCAGTATCTATTGGATTGGATTTTTGCAATGTTATCTCTCTGTCTCAGCCAAACCGTATATTGAAACGAAAGGAAATGGTTTCAATAATATATTAATCGATCATCAGTCTGGTGTCCGGTGTGACCCAAAACTAGACTTCAGAAAGTTGTAGGCCAACTCGAAACTTCCTACGAAAGATGTAGAAGTGCTAGAAGATTGGTTAACGGGCAAAAATCTGAAAGTCTGAAAAGTGAAGGGCCCCTAGCAGTGTATGTACAAGAACACGTTTTTGCGTGGACAAAAATTTTGTTAACCCAAAAAGACATGGGAATTAAATTCGGGACCCACGTAGTCCGACAAAGATGAGAAATCATTTATTGATCGATCATAAATCAAGCATTGATCTGATTAAAAAGCAAGCAGTATCAGCATCAGAAGACATGAATTTGGTGTTTCTCACAGGTGATGGATGAACAGAGAGTATTTTGTTGGTTTTAGACACAATTCAAAGCCGTGCATTTTAATTAGTCACCAAACGCTTTTACAACCTTCCACCACGCCTCTCATTGACTAATCTGCCTTTTGCAACAACTATAGCCTACAGCAGCCTTCTGGGTATTGGAACCCTAGTTAGCAATTCGGGATTCGACAAACGTACTGAACGGCAAACATACGAGTATTATTCGGATTCATAAAAATCGAATTCGGTCAAAAATCTGGTAAACGGTTTGTGAGTCGGCAATAGTACGGAACGACATACATACGTGTATAATTCGATTTATTAATATGAGTTCGGCGTTGAAAATTCGGCACATATTAAATAACAAGAAATATGTTTTTAGGGGGAATGATATGATTTTTGATATAAAGTGGTTATATAAAATAATATGTGTGCTGTTTACACAACCAAGCCACTGGATCAGTGGTTCAGTTAATTGTTAAGTTAAGGGATGTGCAGCACGCGGGTTCGAACCCCAGCGGGGCTAAAGATATATGAGACATTGATGTTTGCGATCACCAGCCTTCATCAAATTGCGACAAAAGGGGATTCTTTTCGCTCAGAGGTGTCTAGAGTATGTCAATGTAATGCAACACCAATGTGCATCAAAATATGTGTGCAGCCTATCCAGATTCAATTGTGACAAACCAACATGGGCCATTGGGTGATAACTGTGGGCAGTATTTATATAACACGTACGATATAAAGTTAAAATAGTTTAATTCTTCCAAGATTTTTTTTTAGTTGGACCCCAACCACGATTGAATTACAATGACAAAGTCTCTTAAATGGTCACTATCTATCTATAGCTGTTCTCTGAATCTGTACTCTCTGTGAACTGACTCAATAAAACTCTTATAGCTTGTAAAATAACATCAAGATCAATTGCATAGTATTGATGTGCAATGTATAGTACCTGCATGTGTACTGCGAATTCAATATCAACAACAACTACTTGGCTGGGTGTAGTAGTCAACTATTAATGTTTTGGATTCTCTGATATTTGTATCATGATCATGAAGGGAATGGGTCATAGAGAGGAGATAGGGGTTTAGAATGTGACAGGTGCGAGAGAAAGAGAAAAAAAGTGGCACTCTTCCCTACTAACCCCATTGTTTTCTTGAGAACCTGACCATGCACGCTCTGTGTTTTCTTGCTCTAAAGCTAGAAAACAAACAAATATGCAAGAAATATACGAGAAACTTTCAGTGTTTTTCCCATGCACCCATGCTCATGACTTCTAACAATCCAATGCACTCTCTTACCAACTCCCTCCTGCTAGCCATTTGACTACCTTTTTTGTCTTATGATCATTAATCAAAGTTTTTAGACTAAGTAGTCAAAAGAAGAAGAAGATCAAAGTTTTCTATGCACCGACACAACGGAAAAGTGTTTTAAAATGAGATCCTAGACACTACCATGTGAATAATAGGGCAATATTTTGTTTATAAATAAATTACTAACAGTTATAATTGTTATTAAATTATTTTGTTACATTTATTACAAATATAACAGACAGTTGTAACAACTATAATTGTTTCAAACTATTTGTCACAACTAAAAGCAACACTTATATACGTAAAAAAAACTGGAAAGAAAAAAAAAATCAACCGCCTTTTGCCGCCAAGCTAATTCTAAATTATCACCTTTAGTACTATGTAAACTTACCTCCAAAACTAAAAAATTGCCTATGCTCTTGACTTAATATCACATAAAAAAGACTTAAAATTGAAGTTCACCTAAGACAGCCCTGCTTGACTTAATATCACATAAAAAGGACTCAAAATTGAAGTTCTCCTAGACAGCCCTGATAGAATATGGCCAAAGGAGAAACACCTTCACAAAGGTGGATATGCCAAGTCTCATTTTAAAACGACATAAGATCCTGATCCTAGACACTATCATGTGAATACAGAACCCGGAACTATGATACGTCTACATGCATCCAGTGGTTGAGATTTCACTATCAATGGTCCGGCTCCATGGCTAATTAAGATCTGATGAACTAGCATTATTCTTTTACGTGATCAATGACGTGAAAAGATGCATCACATCAAAACATTTGATGCTTCAAGTGGCATTTTAAAAATGGAGTTAAAACAGTCCAAAAACAGTGTCTGGTAGCTACTAGACCTAGGTGTATTGAATATGTGCGTCAGAGTGTATTCATCTCTCCGATAGAGACGTTACTTGTTTGAAACTATTTATATCAGCGCCGAAGTGTATAACAGAGCTAGAACAGAGATTGATTGCGGAGAGACAGAGAAAAACCAAAAAAATTTACCAATTTCACGTGGTATGTAAACAGAGGAGTGTCCTTTTTAAGCCATGGGATATTTTTCCCCATTTGGGTGGTCTTCTTGATTAGGACCCGTCTTTCATTAGTCTTGTTCATTCCTATAAAGTAGTCTATGCACAAAAACAAAACTAGACCTGTTCGCAATGTTTACACCCTACTGACAAGCTTTTCAAGTGTCAAATGGAAATCTTGGGTTCGAGGAGCCTAGCTATACCTTTTAATTTTTCACTCTCTCTGGTTAAGTCGTTGTCTAGGTGTTTGAGCAAGAGATTTTTTGTGATCTTTTGTACACTGACATATGTACACATAATAAAGCTGTGTAAGTAGTATTATGGAGATGTACCTGAACCCAAAAAATATGAATGTGTGATCTTTTCTTTTGTACTTGTTTCCTGTTTGAGTTCTGTCCAGCTAATAATGATAGCTCAAAATAGTACTCTTATTCACTACAGTCTACAGGCAAAGTTTCAAAAACTACAGGTGTATACTTGTACTTGCATTGATTGATGAGCTTATACGGGTCGGGTTATCGGGTATCTTTTAACAGCTATAAAGCAGCACTAGGTTTGATGAGTGTGATCACAAAAAGTGGTCACAATTTTGAAGAAAGTCAAGTTGTCTAAATGTGTCAAATTTCTATGTTTAAACTGGGTCAAACTTAGATATACGTGGCTGCTTATAATTGTTGCATTGCCAACCAGATCATAACGTAATTTGACAGTAAAATGCTAAAAAAACACACATTCTTGTGGAAGTTGGGCTTAGGGGGGTGTTGTAAAGAACGCTTCATCTCAAAGTCATGACCTAAGTCAATATTTTTATCAAGCTTACATGATTCTGTAGATGGCAAAAAAAAAGTTACTACAAAATCAACGGATAGGGTATGCTCAATCAGAAAAATTAGATGATAAAATTTGTAAAGTTAACAGGAAAAAAAAAAGCAAAAACAAAATTAAAAAGTACTACTTTAGTATATTAAATATCTTCTGGTTCATAACATTTGGACAGATGTGTCATTAGTAAGGTCATTTGTAAATGACCCATCCAAAATCCTACTAATTTGAAATTTTAACACCGCTCAGCAGCATTCTGAGTTTCTAACCATAAGCTAAAGACCATTAAACCTTAATAAAAAGAACATTAAAAGACAGTGTTTATATTAGTATAATATAACCCCCCCTCCCAAACAAGAACAAAAAAAACAGCAAAGTCCTAAACCAAAAGACCAAAAGAAACAAGTGAGACTTTTCCATCACTTTCATATACCCTAAAAAAAGAACAACTCTAGAACCCAGCAACCCAGACCTAATGCCTTCTTGGAACAGCAATTGCAGAGAGTGGTGTTTTCATCTCACAAGAAAGCTTCAGCAACTCGCTCAAATCAACAGGATTCTTCTCATCCTGAACCCAGTTGTAACTCTGCACAAGCTTAGCAACCCAGAGGTTCACAGTAACAAGACCAAGATTTTTGCCAGGACAAACCCTACGGCCAGCTCCAAATGGTGCAAGTCTCAAATCATTTCCTCTAACATCAATATGAGCACCACCTTCGCTTTGCAAAAACCTTTCTGGCTTGAAGACCAAAGGCTGGTCCCAGACAGTTGAGTCATGTGTGATGGCCCACATGTTAACCATGGCTGTGGTGTTACATGGGATTAGCATTCCATTGCTGAGATGGACATCTGAGGTGGACAACCTTGCCCATGACAAAAGTGGACCAGGTGGGTGAACCCTAAGCGTTTCTTTGACTACAGCTTGGAGGTAGGGAAGCTTTGTAACGTCAGAATCTGTAACGCTTTTGTTACAAACGACTCGGTCTAATTCAGACTGTAACTTTGACTGGATTTCGGGGTTCAATACTAACTCGGCCATTACCCATTCAGTTAGCAATGCTGTTGTATCAGTTCCTCTGAAGATCATTTCCTGCAATAGCCACGAAAATGACAGTAAGAACTAACGCACTCCATAAAGAATAAGCATGGACAAATCTTAGTAAGTTAGGTTATAAGTTTTAACTTACCCAAAGAACAGCAACCATGTCATCTTCATTAAGCTTCTCATCACCATCCAAGGAGAGCAAGACATCAACGAAATCAGCGTTATCGGACAACTTGTCATTGTTTCTAGCTCGGTGTTCATCGATGATTCCACGAACAAGTGCACGAACACGAGGGACTAGAGCTGAGCATCGTTCACTGATACGGAAAGGATCATAGAAGTAACTCAACCAAGGAAGATAATCAGACCAGTTGAAAGCACCCAAAAGCTCAAATCCTTCTTGAACCATTTCTTTAAGCTCTTGACTTTCTGTATTCTCTTCATCCATGATGTTATACCTCTTTCCGAACACACTTCCCATGATATTATTCAAAGCAGCATTTTGAAGATGTTTTCTCAAAGTTACGAAACCCACTGATGACTGCTCGTTGGTAATAGAGTTCAACATTGCTTCACAGTCTTGTTGACGACCTTGTTCATGAGCTGAGATTCTCTTAGGAGCGAACAAATGAGATGAAGCAATACGACGTAAGAGTCTCCAGTAAGTACCATTAGGAGCAAAACCAATAGCCCTAGTGAACATAAGGTTTCTAGCAGATTGTTTCACAGGACGATCAGCAAAGCTTGCAGAAGACAAAATCTCACGAGCTATAGTTGGATCAGAAGCAACAACTACAGGTGTAGAGCCAAGACTGAAAGCCATCAACTGATTAGCTTTGAAAGATGAAGACAGCTTAGCTAGTGTTCTATGAGCTAAAGAGTTATGACTCAGAGTGAACAAGCTTCCAAAGATAGGAAGACCACGAGGACCAGGGATAGGTTTAGTACCAAGCTGGTTTCTACCATTTTTCCAAGCGATACCACCAACAGAGAAATACCAAGTGAGCAGTGAAACAGAAATGACAGTGAGAATGATTGAAAAGAAAATGAAACTGTCGAAGAGATTTTCAGTTCCTAGGAAAGCTGGGATGGTGAACACCCACCAAGTTGAGTCTTTTGAAATCATACCCATTTCCATTTTTTGTTTTTTTGATCAAGATGAAAACTTTTCAAGTTCTTCTGTTTGCAGTATCTGAGAGAGCTAGATAGAGCAGAGAAAGTGCTTGATAGAGAGAGAAGAAGAGGAAGAGGAGAGGGTGTGATGAGATAGTGAAGGGTCTGGGGTGTTTAAATAGGATGGTAAAAAGGCAGAAAAAAGAAAGAGTGTGAAGATGATAAAATAAATACGAGAAGAGAGAGGGATTCTGATGAGTTATGAAGAATAGTGTGTATACGATCACGTGGGTGGATGATACGTTATTTAAAACTGAGTAGTAAACGCCGGGAGTGAGAAAAGAAAAGAGAGGCAGTTTTCGATGCGAGACATGGTTTTTGAAGGGGAGAGAGAGGGAGAGTGAAAGGCGGTGTGAGTGGGAATGAATTAAAGAGGAGAGGAGGAGAAGGCTTGTGGTTGAATCAAGTAACGTATTACTATTATATCGAAAGATGTGATCTAGGCATATAGGGGTATTATTATTAATGCAACCAACTTCAAAGGCAAGTTGACAGAGAGAATTTTTTACTGCTGCTTGAATTCCAACTACTGAGGTAAAAATATATGGCCAAGTGATTATAAACCCTAATTAGCAACTCTGCCAGTAGCAAAAAATGGGAGTCTGACAAAACCGAGCGCACTAACCGGCTAGGTAAAATGTTGTATTTCTGATTAATTATGCGGGATGCGGAAAAAATGTGTAACATGAATTTAATACATTTTTGGGTACATAAATGCAGCACATAAGATTCGGCATGTATATAATAATCCCCATATATTGGGAATATTTCTTAGTTAAATATATATTGATCCCGTATATTGCAAATATTCTCTAATTAAACATATATTAATTTTGTATATTGCAAAAATATTTTTTTTAAATACCTAAGCAGGAAAATCTGAAACTTTAAGATTGATTAAGTATAGGTTGATCAAGTTCGGCAAGGTTTAAGTGAAAGGGAAATATGAAAAAAATAGGTTTACTTTTCGTTTTCTTATTGTCTTCTACGTTATTTGATAACAAGAATAAGATGGTAATTTTTCTCTACAGGAGAGATAAATATTACATCCTGAATTCTTGCGATGCATGTTTAACAAATTCGTGAAAATCGTGTCCAGTACGTTTCGGAAATAAAATGCACGTTTCTACATCGAGGGTTGAGAAAAGGCCTCGCTTGTAAGCGGAAACTCGCAATTCAGCACTAATTGTTCACCAAAATATCATGAATTCGTTAACTATAAATCAAACTGCCAAAAGCAACATTTTGCCATTTCCAACTAAAACCAACTTATTTTCTAAATAAACCTTTAGAAAATAAGTTTTTCGGAAAAAAAGCTAAAGGGCGAGCACTGTGATTATTTTTGGAGTGAACTCTTTTAGAACAGCTCTCCCTCTTAAGCTATTGAAATTTTTGAACGGGTGCATAAGTGGTACAATCGGCCATCAATTATACACGTTTACAAAAAAAAATCAACGACTGAGTGTTTTTTTATTTTTTTTGATTAATAAATGTTTTAATCAAACTCTAATAATTCCATACCCATTCAAAGAACAAAAAATTACTTGGTCGGTGTCACTAATGTGATGCAGTTTAACCCGAATTACACTAGCTAGGTAATTTACACAAAGGAACCTACATACGGTAAAGACTGAAATTGTTAAAAAAAAAAAGAGGGAAGTTTCCTCGATTGCTTTGGAAATTTACATAGTTTGGATTAGAACAAGCTACACTTTTTGTATTGTGCAAAAAAGCTGCTCTAGGCCTGCGAATTTTGTTTGTTTTCTGTCATCAATGCAGTGGTCAGGGGAAGATGGGAAGATGGTGGTCAAAGCTAGTAAAAACCCTTTTTGCAGAACGTTACAATATGTGTGCAGCAGCTGCAATCCATATCCCACCACCACCATATGGAAATGGAACTTAGAATTAACTGCGGCGGCGTTTACGAACCGTTGATTGGTCAGAGCTGTTAAATTCCCATAAAAATTTCTTCTTTTTCCAGCTGAGACTGGGATAGGTAAGTTAATTATTGACAGTAGGCTTTTCAGTTACCCACCATCTCTGCATGTGCATGATCAGGTTATTATACCTGGAGTTTCAAAAAAAGAAATTCTTTTCTCCGATGAAGTTTAGTGTAACGGCTCCAATTTGGTTAATTTCGTCATGATTATAATTATGCTTAAAAACAATTTAGTTAATTTTGGTTAATTACAGGCAACTGTGCCCTTTCAGTTTTAGTAGCATCCAATGTATGCACTATACACTATACATCAATCAGTGGTGTGTACACTCAAAATTCAAGAATCTTCTCGGAATATGACAGTGCCTGTGTGTATTTTCCACTGTTCTTGGACTACTCCCAAAAGTGAGAATTATGGAGAACAATAATTCTATTGGAATCATGGCAGACTCCAAGGTGATCACAAAGTGAGCCAAGGTGACCCTGATGACTGTGATGGACATTATATCAGATATCTAATGAATTTGAAAAATATTCAAAAATAATTGCAAAAAGTTCAATCCCAGAAAGAAAATAAGATAACACCACACGATTTCAGACCTAAGAGCAAAACACTATGTTGTTTTTGTTGGATGAAAGCCAGAGATAGTTTTTTTTTTTCTTTTGACATAGAAAAGTCAATTGAATTAAAAAAAAACAAATGTCACCGGAAGTGACAGTTAGGCCGGTTTATATGGGAGGTGGAATAAAAGTTGTTTTGTCATGCCACATGTGGCATGGTAAAACTGGCAAATTCTAATAAACTAGTAGTATATTTTATTATGTTTTGTGTGATCCTTATTAATAAAAAAATCTATTTATTTGGGAATTGTGGGGATTATATAATTTTGGGGATTATATAATATTTTGTGGGACCCTTTTATAATAAAATCTATTGGAATAACTAAAAAGTAGGAGAGAAGAAGTAAAATAAAAATTAAAGAATTACCTAGCGATCTAGTATCGACCACCGGCGGTGGAGACAAAACCGGGAGATCTACACTCAACCGAACGGTCGAGACTCAACCGCTCGATAACTATTCGACCTGGCCTGGCTAAGTGGAATAATTTTCCACTTAGCCAGGCCAGTTTGCTTGTTTGCCAGCTCCATAGTGGGTGCAAAACTGGCAAATCTATTGATTTGCCACACCCATAAGAACCAGTCTTAGGCCAAGCACTATGGTGCAGGGCATCCCTTCCCTATCCCTCAAATACAGGGAAGGGATATCACAAGGAAGGCAACCTCACTATGGTGCCCTTTTTCCCCTTCCCTATACGATACGGAAACTCAGCAGCCGTATGAATAGTGCTGTACGGCTACTGAGTTTCCGTTTTTTTTTCCAATAGGAATATATTTTTCTAGGTAAAAAAGGATATTTATAGTAAAAAAAAGATATATAATAGGTAAAAAGGAGATATAATAGGTAAAAAATAGTTTTAGTAAAAAAAAAAGTGAAAAAGGAAAGTTTTAAAGTAAAACTTTAAAAACCAGAAACGGAAACTCAGTAGCCGTATGGAAGTTGATACGGCTACTGAGTTTCCGTAAAGCGTAAATTTATACGGCTACTGAGTTTTCGTGTGATTTTCCTTCCCTAAAAGGTGGATCAGATCTGATCCACTTTGCCTTGTAGGGAAGGGATAACCCTACTCATGTAGGGATATGAGAGATCATAGTAGATGGATTTTTAGGTTTTTCCCTACATATGAGGGATAGGGTAGGGAAAAGGGGCACCATAGTGCTTGGCCTTATAAAGAGTACAAAGTAAAACCGGTAACTAGCAATTGTCAATCACCGCCTCCCAATTACAAGTAAAAGTACTTAAAGAGTAACCATCAAAAAATCTTAAAAGGTGTAGCCCAATTAAAGAGGGTACACTTTATAGCAATAATAAGTTGATCAAAAAAATTTCTCCTTCCACCATACAACCTAGCATTTCTCTTGCCGAATTGTCCACCAAACTGCAAAAGGAATAAAACCCAATAATTTTTTTATGACGGACCGGAAAATTACGCCTAGTGCGTCAGGGACCGCAGGACATAACTTCCCCGATGCGCCATGATGATACTATAATCCAGACCTTAAAGCTAGGGAAATGCACGTCCATCTTCCCTTGCAAGCATGTTCGTAGAGCATGATGCAGATAACTTAGCTTCCTCACCGTTCCAACTTGGCCTTGTTCTGCAAAGGGTTTAAAACCTTGAAGGCTATGCAGCTATAAATGAAGCCTAAGCATCATTCATACTCTTTCGGCTAAGCTATGAAGCTTACTTGGTGCATGGTCCGCATATATACCTTCAACTAACTATCCCTCTCTGTATATATTTTAAAGACATTTTTACAACTTAGATTAGGGGAGCAAAATGACTTCACTAAGCCCCAAGGTCGTGATGGCTGCACATTACAACCCTGGCCTACTGCAATGTACGGTCGTGATGGTTGTACATTCAGTTCTAGCTCACATGCCAGTTCCAATGTCCGACCATGATGGTTGAATATTTCTTGAGCCAGGTCCAGTGAAGGGCCGTGATGGCTGTATTTCCGGCTTTGGCCCATAGGCCACTCCAATGTCCAGCTGTAATGGTTGTACATTGCTAAGGCCAGCTTGCTCTGGCTCCACGATCATTCTTGCAAGGTCAAATGAACGTGCATTTGCCTAGCTTTAAGGCCCGGATTATAGTATCATCATGGCG